>OY755042.1:93330449-93703449 GCA_963576565.1 Aspidapion aeneum
CAAAACAGTATCGGGTTATAGCATGAAAAAATTTTTTGTAATAAAAAGAACGAAACAAATAAAAAATTTAGATCTTAAATCATAAGTTATAAAATCCAAAATTAAAAATAACATATTTATTAACATAAGTTAAGTTTGGTAAATTTATTGGAATATTTGCAAAATATATGACTTTGCCTCAAAATAATCAAAATTCTTCAAAGTCGGATAAAAACCTTCAAGCCTTCAATAGTCAAAATTTTTGTTCAACACCCTTCATATTGAAGGGAAACCTTCAAATTTGGCAAGACTGGTATTAGGTCTAATTGAACATCATCGCGAATCTGCAGAAGCAGTCATACATACTATCTTAGCTGAAGCCACAATACCTTCCGAAAAACTTGGAATAGAATTGGAGGTGCCAAGGATAGTTGGGCGTAGTGTTGTAAAATTTCAGAAATATATTTTCGGAAATATTTCCGGAAATATTCCTGAAACATTGGAAATATATGGCAATATTGCAAATATATGAAATATTAAAAAAATAAGAAAAAAGGAAATATTTTTTTATAAAATCATAACAAAACACCGGAAAACGCTTATACATGAACACAAATCAGGAGTCATTCTTCAAACAAATATACAGAAATAAGGTCAAATTTGTACAACAAAAATCTCATTCGCAAATACCAAACTGCAAATAAGGCAAGGACCTAAAACTATAAACAACAAGTGAAATTAAAGAAATAAAAATAAGAAAAAAGTTTGGTATTTGAGAATTATATTGGCAATCGCCCATTGCGATCAGAAATTTTAACACACGAAAAGGTGATCTCATGTTTTCAGACGTCGATAGTTTACGTCTAACTTTTGAGTTTTCATACCTTTGACAGTGGGAAGGAAGAATTATAGAAATCAGTTTGGTGACTTGGTCGAGTTAATACCGTGAGAGTCTCTTGTTCTTGTATTGAGACATCGCAGCTTGCATAGATGAAAGTTTTCCGAAAATTTATGTATGGCTTCGGTAGATCAATGCTTAGAATGTTTGCCTAGAGAGCAAGTGATCCCGGGTTCGAGTCCCGGCCGAAGCAGAAAATCTCATTCTTGACACACTACACTATTCACTAGTCAAGCAAGAGGCATATCTTCATCGCTATCATCAGCATCACACTCAATAACATCGTCTTGCCAGTCTAATTTCTCAAAATCTTCAATAGTATCGGAAATAAAAATTGTTAAGTAAGTTTAATGCTTATAAGAGCCTATCCTTAAATTACGTAATGCTTAAGGGGGGTTTTGGCCTTGCGTTACACTCCCCACATAGCACAAATCAAAACAACGTTAAAAACACACACTTTTTTAAGTTTACTTAGGTCGCTTTTTAATGTTATTTTTAAAACCACGTTAAAATCAGACTGAAATAACGTGGTGGTTTTTGATATCGTTAAAAAGCGACATATTAAACTTCAAAAAGTGTGTTTTAACGTTGTCTTGATTTGTGCTATGTGGGCAATGTTATTTTAATGTGTTTTTTCTTGAAAATGCGTTAACAGGGGGTGGGGGTCAAAAAACCAGAATTTTTGCGTTGCGTAAATTAGGAACTCTCCCTAAGGTTACAAAATATGAAAGATAATATATTTTTAAATATTTCCAATATTTCCAATATTCTCAATATTTCCGAGACACCTTCGGAAATTTTCAATATTTCCATTTCCATGGAAATATTTCCAACGACGACATTTACATCACTAGTTGGGCGACAGCAAAATCGTATGAGCGTTTCCGAAAATAATCTACCAGAGCACTGGAAAAATCTTAATCAATACCTTATTTGAAGCCTCTGACAATGTCTTTAAAGCAACGCTTTTCTGATATTGGCAATACAATCGTTTGTTATTCTAGACTTGTAATTCAGTAAATTTAAGATGCGCAATAAACAATTTTCAAAATTTTATCATTTAAACGGGCTAAATTATGGTACAATTTGTGGAGAGAAAAAAAATAATAAAGAGGAGTTAAAAAGTTTGGAAGTAGCAGAAGTTGCAAAGAAAGCAAAAAGTTTTGTAAAAACAGCTTACCAAGGTCAATATCTTCCCCAATAGTCCTTGCAACCATTGGTACAGATGGGAACAATCTTAAAGTCTCCAGAATTACCATTTCGGTATACTTAAGCTATGGAATATCTTCTACGTTTATGTGTCTGTATGTATAATATAATATAATATAATATAATATAATATAATATAATATAATATAATATAATATAATATAATATAATATAATATAATATAATATAATATAATATAATATAATATAATATAATATAATATAATATAATATAATATAATATAATATAATATAATATAATATAATATAATATAATATAATATAATATAATATAATATAATATAATATAATATAATATAATATAATATAATATAATATAATATAATATAATATAATATAATATAATATAATATAATATAATATAATATAATATAATATAATATAATATAATATAATATAATATAATATAATATAATATAATATCATATCATATCATATCATATCATATCATATCATATCATATCATATCATATCATATCATATCATATCATATCATATCATATCATATCATATCATATCATATCATATCATATCATATCATATCATATCATATCATATCATATCATATCATATCATATCATATCATATCATATCATATCATATCATATCATATCATATCATATCATATCATATCATATCATATCATATCATATCATATCATATCATATCATATCATATCATATCATATCATATCATATCATATCATATCATATCATATCATATCATATCATATCATATCATATCATATCATATCATATCATATCATATCATATCATATCATATCATATCATATCATATCATATCATATCATATCATATCATATCATATCATATCATATCATATCATATCATATCATATCATATCATATCATATCATATCATATCATATCATATCATATCATATATCATATCATATCATATCATATCATATCATATCATATCATATCATATCATATCATATCATATCATATCATATCATATCATATCATATCATATCATATCATATCATATCATATCATATCATATCATATCATATCATATCATATCATATCATATCATATCATATCATATCATATCATATCATATCATATCATATCATATCATATCATATCATATCATATCATATCATATCATATCATATCATATCATATCATATCATATCATATCATATCATATCATATCATATCATATCATATCATATCATATCATATCATATCATATCATATCATATCATATCATATCATATCATATCATATCATATCATATCATATCATATCATATATCATATATCATATCATATCATATCATATCATATCATATCATATCATATCATATCATATCATATCATATCATATCATATCATATCATATCATATCATATCATATCATATCATATCATATCATATCATATCATATCATATCATATCATATCATATCATATCATATCATATCATATCATATCATATCATATCATATCATATCATATCATATCATATCATATCATATCATATCATATCATATCATATCATATCATATCATATCATATCATATCATATCATATCATATCATATCATATCATATCATATCATATCATATCATATCATATCATATCATATCATATCATATCATATCATATCATATCATATCATATCATATCATATCATATCATATCATATCATATCATATCATATCATTCTATCATATCATATCATATCATATCATATCATATCATATCATATCATATCATATCATATCATATCATATCATATCATATCATATCATATCATATCATATCATATCATATCATATCATATCATATCATATCATATCATATCATATCATATCATATCATATCATATCATATCATATCATATCATATCATATCATATCATATCATATCATATCATATCATATCATATCATATCATATCATATCATGATCATATCATATCATATCATATCATATCATATCATATCATATCATATCATATCATATCATATCATATCATATCATATCATATCATATCATATCATATCATATCATATCATATCATATCATATCATATCATATCATATCATATCATATCATATCATATCATATCATATCATATCATATCATATCATATCATATCATATCATATCATATCATATCATATCATATCATATCATATCATATCATATCATATCATATCATATCATATCATATCATATCATATCATATCATATCATATCATATCATATCATATCATATCATATCATATCATATCATATCATATCATATCATATCATATCATATCATATCATATCATATCATATCATATCATATCATATCATATCATATCATATCATATCATATCATATCATATCATATCATATCATATCATATCATATCATATCATATCATATCATATCATATCATATCATATCATATCATATCATATCATATCATATCATATCATATCATATCATATCATATCATATCATATCATATCATATCATATCATATCATATCATATCATATCATATCATATCATATCATATCATATCATATCATATCATATCATATCATATCATATCATATCATATCATATCATATCATATCATATCATATCATATCATATCATATCATATCATATCATATCATATCATATCATATCATATCATATCATATCATATCATATCATATCATATCATATCATATCATATCATATCATATCATATCATATCATATCATATCATATCATATCATATCATATCATATCATATCATATCATATCATATCATATCATATCATATCATATCATATCATATCATATCATATCATATCATATCATATCATATCATATCATATCATATCATATCATATCATATCATATCATATCATATCATATCATATCATATCATATCATATCATATCATATCATATCATATCATATCATATCATATCATATCATATCATATCATATCATATCATATCATATCATATCATATCATATCATATCATATCATATCATATCGTATCGTATCGTATCGTATCGTATCGTATCGTATCGTATCGTATCGTATCGTATCGTATCGTATCGTATCGTATCGTATCGTATCGTATCGTATCGTATCGTATCGTATCGTATCGTATCGTATCGTATCGTATCGTATCGTATCGTATCGTATCGTATCGTATCGTATCGTATCGTATCGTATCGTATCGTATCGTATCGTATCATATCATATCATATCATATCATATCATATCATATCATATCATATCATATCATATCATATCATATCATATCATATCATATCATATCATATCATATCATATCATATCATATCATATCATATCATATCATATCATATCATATCATATCATATCATATCATATCATATCATATCATATCATATCATATCATATCATATCATATCATATCATATCATATCATATCATATCATATCATATCATATCATATCAATCATATCATATCATATCATATCATATCATATCATATCATATCATATCATATCATATCATATCATATCATATCATATCATATCATATCATATCATATCATATCATATCATATCATATCATATCATATCATATCATATCATATCATATCATATCATATCATATCATATCATATCATATCATATCATATCATATCATATCATATCATATCATATCATATCATATCATATCATATCATATCATATCATATCATATCATATCATATCATATCATATCATATCATATCATATCATATCATATCATATCATATCATATCATATCATATCATATCATATCATATCATATCATATCATATCATATCATATCATATCATATCATATCATATCATATCATATCATATCATATCATATCATATCATATCATATCATATCATATCATATCATATCATATCATATCATATCATATCATATCATATCATATCATATCATATCATATCATATCATATCATATCATATCATATCATATCATATCATATCATATCATATCATATCATATCATATCATATCATATCATATCATATCATATCATATCATATCATATCATATCATATCATATCATATCATATCATATCATATCATATCATATCATATCATATCATATCATATCATATCATATCATATCATATCATATCATATCATATCATATCATATCATATCATATCATATCATATCATATCATATCATATCATATCATATCATATCATATCATATCATATCATATCATATCATATCATATCATATCATATCATATCATATCATATCATATCATATCATATCATATCATATCATATCATATCATATCATATCATATCATATCATATCATATCATATCATATCATATCATATCATATCATATCATATCATATCATATCATATCATATCATATCATATCATATCATATCATATCATATATTCATATCATATCATATCATATCATATCATATCATATCATATCATATATCATATATCATATCATATCATATCATATCATATCATATCATATCATATCATATCATATCATATCATATCATATCATATCATATCATATCATATCATATCATATCATATCATATCATATCATATCATATCATATCATATCATATCATATCATATCATATCATATCATATCATATCATATATCATATCATATCATATCATATCATATCATATCATATCATATCATATCATATCATATCATATCATATCATATCATATATATATCATATCATATCATATCATATCATATCATATCATATCATATCATATCATATCATATCATATCATATCATATCATATCATATCATATCATATCATATCATATCATATCATATCATATCATATCATATCATATCATATCATATCATATCATATCATATCATATCATATCATATCATATCATATCATATCATATCATATCATATCATATCATATCATATCATATCATATCATATCATATCATATCATATCATATCATATCATATCATATCATATCATATCATATCATATCATATCATATAATCATATCATATCATATCATATCATATCATATCATATCATATCATATCATATCATATCATATCATATCATATCATATCATATCATATCATATCATATCATATCATATCATATCATATCATATCATATCATATCATATCATATCATATCATATCATATCATATCATATCATATCATATCATATCATATCATATCATATCATATCATATCATATCATATCATATCATATCATATCATATCATATCATATCATATCATATCATATCATATCATATCATATCATATCATATCATATCATATCATATCATATCATATCATATCATTCATATCATATCATATCATATCATATCATATCATATCATATCATATCATATCATATCATATCATATCATATCATATCATATCATATCATATCATATCATATCATATCATATCATATCATATCATATATTCATATCATATCATATCATATCATATCATATCATATCATATCATATCATATCATATCATATCATATCATATCATATCATATCATATCATATCATATCATATCATATCATATCATATCATATCATATCATATCATATCATATCATATCATATCATATCATATCATATCATATCATATCATATCATATCATATCATATCATATCATATCATATCATATCATATCATATATTCATATCATATCATATCATATCATATCATATCATATCATATCATATCATATCATATCATATCATATCATATATCATATCATATCATATCATATCATATCATATCATATCATATCATATCATATCATATCATATCATATCATATCATATCATATCATATCATATCATATCATATCATATCATATCATATCATATCATATCATATCATATATCATATCATATCATATCATATCATATCATATCATATCATATCATATCATATCATATCATATCATATCATATCATATCATATCATATCATATCATATCATATCATATCATATCATATCATATCATATCATATCATATCATATCATATCATATCATATCATATCATATCATATCATATCATATCATATCATATCATATCATATCATATCATATCATATCATATCATATCATATCATATCATATCATATCATATCATCATATCATATCATATCATATCATATCATATCATATCATATCATATCATATCATATCATATCATATCATATCATATCATATCATATCATATCATATCATATCATATCATATCATATCATATCATATCATATCATATCATATCATATCATATCATATCATATCATATCATATCATATCATATCATATCATATCATATCATATCATATCATATCATATCATATCATATCATATCATATCATATCATATCATATCATATCATATCATATCATATCATATCATATCATATCATATCATATCATATCATATCATATCATATCATATCATATCATATCATATCATATCATATCATATATCATATCATATCATATCATATCATATCATATCATATCATATCATATCATATCATATCATATCATATCATATCATATCATATCATATCATATCATATCATATCATATCATATCATATCATATCATATCATATCATATCATATCATATCATCATATCATATGATATTATATTATATTATATTATATTATATTATATTATATTATATTATATTATATTATATTATATTATATTATATTATATTATATTATATTATATTATATTATATTATATTATATTATATTATATTATATTATATTATATTATATTATATTATATTATATTATATTATATTATATTATATTATATTATATTATATTATATTATATTATATTATATTATATTATATTATATTATATTATATTATATTATATTATATTATATTATATTATATTATATTATATTATATTATATTATATTATATTATATTATATTATATTATATATTTATACATACAGACACATAAACGTAGAAGATATTCCATAGCTTAAGTATACCGAAATGGTAATTCTGGAGACTTTAAGATTGTTCCCATCTGTACCAATGGTTGCAAGGACTATTGGGGAAGATATTGACCTTGGTAAGCTGTTTTTACAAAACTTTTTGCTTTCTTTGCAACTTCTGCTACTTCCAAACTTTTTAACTCCTCTTTATTATTTTTTTTCTCTCCACAAATTGTACCATAATTTAGCCCGTTTAAATGATAAAATTTTGAAAATTGTTTATTGCGCATCTTAAATTTACTGAATTACAAGTCTAGAATAACAAACGATTGTATTGCCAATATCAGAAAAGCGTTGCTTTAAAGACATTGTCAGAGGCTTCAAATAAGGTATTGATTAAGATTTTTCCAGTGCTCTGGTAGATTATTTTCGGAAACGCTCATACGATTTTGCTGTCGCCCAACTAGTGATGTAAATGTCGTCGTTGGAAATATTTCCATGGAAATGGAAATATTGAAAATTTCCGAAGGTGTCTCGGAAATATTGAGAATATTGGAAATATTGGAAATATTTAAAAATATATTATCTTTCATATTTTGTAACCTTAGGGAGAGTTCCTAATTTACGCAACGCAAAAATTCTGGTTTTTTGACCCCCACCCCCTGTTAACGCATTTTCAAGAAAAAACACATTAAAATAACATTGCCCACATAGCACAAATCAAGACAACGTTAAAAACACACTTTTTGAAGTTTAATATGTCGCTTTTTAACGATATTTTCAAAACCACGTTATTTCAGTCTGATTTTAACGTGGTTTTAAAAATAACATTAAAAAGCGACCTAATAAACTTAAAAAAGTGTGTGTTTTTAACGTTGTTTTGATTTGTGCTATGTGGGGAGTGTAACGCAAGGCCAAAACCCCCCTTAAGCATTACGTAATTTAAGGATAGGCTCTTATAAGCATTAAACTTACTTAACAATTTTTATTTCCGATACTATTGAAGATTTTGAGAAATTAGACTGGCAAGACGATGTTATTGAGTGTGATGCTGATGATAGCGATGAAGATATGCCTCTTGCTTGACTAGTGAATAGTGTAGTGTGTCAAGAATGAGATTTTCTGCTTCGGCCGGGACTCGAACCCGGGATCACTTGCTCTCTAGGCAAACATTCTAAGCATTGATCTACCGAAGCCATACATAAATTTTCGGAAAACTTTCATCTATGCAAGCTGCGATGTCTCAATACAAGAACAAGAGACTCTCACGGTATTAACTCGACCAAGTCACCAAACTGATTTCTATAATTCTTCCTTCCCACTGTCAAAGGTATGAAAACTCAAAAGTTAGACGTAAACTATCGACGTCTGAAAACATGAGATCACCTTTTCGTGTGTTAAAATTTCTGATCGCAATGGGCGATTGCCAATATAATTCTCAAATACCAAACTTTTTTCTTATTTTTATTTCTTTAATTTCACTTGTTGTTTATAGTTTTAGGTCCTTGCCTTATTTGCAGTTTGGTATTTGCGAATGAGATTTTTGTTGTACAAATTTGACCTTATTTCTGTATATTTGTTTGAAGAATGACTCCTGATTTGTGTTCATGTATAAGCGTTTTCCGGTGTTTTGTTATGATTTTATAAAAAAATATTTCCTTTTTTCTTATTTTTTTAATATTTCATATATTTGCAATATTGTCATATATTTCCAATGTTTCAGGAAATATTTCCGGAAATATTTCCGAAAATATATTTCTGGAAATTTTACAACACTACGCCCAACTATCCTTGGCACCTCCAATTCTATTCCAAGTTTTTCGGAAGGTATTGTGGCTTCAGCTAAGATAGTATGTATGACTGCTTCTGCAGATTCGCGATGATGTTCAATTAGACCTAATACCAGTCTTGCCAAATTTGAAGGTTTCCCTTCAATATGAAGGGTGTTGAACAAAAATTTTGACTATTGAAGGCTTGAAGGTTTTTATCCGACTTTGAAGAATTTTGATTATTTTGAGGCAAAGTCATATATTTTGCAAATATTCCAATAAATTTACCAAACTTAACTTATGTTAATAAATATGTTATTTTTAATTTTGGATTTTATAACTTATGATTTAAGATCTAAATTTTTTATTTGTTTCGTTCTTTTTATTATAAAAAATTTTTTCATGCTATAACCCGATACTGTTTTGAAGGATATGAAGGGTTTTTGTCACTTAGATGACGTAAAGTCGTCAGAAAAGTGTGGCAACACTGCCTAATACTCTTTTAATGTGATTTTCGCATTGCCATAAATGGAAATTTTTACTGCTATCAGACACAGGGAAATAGTAAACACCGGACTTGTTGAAGCACTGTAAAGCTAAAATGCCACATTTCTAGTTGCAGAATTGCCGTTTTCCGATAGTTTTTACAGGCTTTTAAGAATGCGCAACAGTGGCGTGTCGTATAGTGGGCCAGGAGGGGCGAACGACCCCTCCCCCCGCCCCTCTGCGCTTGGCGCCCCTGGCGTCCTTCGACAAAAAAATAGAAAAACTACATTTAACTCAAAAACAAAAGTTTACATGTAGTGTTATTATTTTAAAAAAAGGTTTGTAATTTATTTGACTCCCATACCTATATTTGCGACCCTTAAGGTCTTCGCCCCCCCCCCCCCCCGGACTTTTATCCACGACACGCTACTGATGCCCAAAACGTTGTCTTTAAACACAGCAATACTTTTGTCTTTTTGAGGCCATCGTGTGTCTAACAAAGGGGAGTAAACCCAATTAACGGAAAAAATTAATTATATCCTTCGTTAGGAATAAGTGTATCTATTGTATAATATTACGTAGATAGGAACAAGTTTAAATTCCTAACTTGATTAATTGATAGTTTTGTTTGAAAATTATTAAATTGTTTACAACATTTGGGGGGGCAAATGCCCCTCCCTGCCCCTCGTTGTGTACGCCTATGCTAGTGTGGCATCATCATGGGGGCTATACCTAAAGACCAGAATGTGCACTAAGTACTTCAACTAATCACGTAGGTAATAGTTCAGGCCCTACATCCGAGATTCAAGCGATATGCTGCGTTTAATGATAAAAGCAACACACTTGGTATGGATAGACAGACAAGACTCGCCCGAACATTTTACGAAAGGGAACCACCCCCCCCCCCCCTCCTGGCAGGGGGGTGGTTCCCGCCCCTTAAAGCTGCTTTTTGATAGTTTTTTGCTAATAACTCGATAACAGTCAACTTTTTCAAAAATCTTCTAATGATCATTTTTCAAGCGGATAGGATTTCCTTTTCAAAGATGTACCCTAGTACCCTCGGACGGCAGTGGTGCATGTTCCATTAGCGTACGAAAAAAAGAGAAAATATTTAAAATATTTTTTTATATTTTTTTGTGGTATTTTTTATCCTTAACACTATTTTTTCTAAAAAAAATATTTTTGCTTAAAAGTTCATTATATACAGTTAAATACTTATTAAGCTTTTTTAAATAGCCGCCTTGAAATAAAAATAAAGGTTGAACATTCATTTTTGTAACTCAGTAAATAAAAATAAGAGTGAGCAAGAAATTATTTTTGGTTAGAAATAACTTAAAACTGACTTTTTTTAGCTGACCTTCTTTAAAGTGAGAATGAGGTGCATCCCCCCTCTCACCCCCCTTCAAAGTGCTAACTACAGTATTTTCCCCATTATTTGCAAACTTTTAATTTGGCAAAAAGCAACTAAGTAACAATTATTGATGCTAATAAAAAGTACTCTCTAACGATGTATAACACGCCCCCCTTACATCAGTGGCGCACCTTTTAAAGGCATTTAGATAAATGAGAGGTGTGGAAAAAACTGTTTATTTTTTTTTAAATTTCTTAAGTTTTACTGCCCCATGTCATGTCTTTAAAACTTATTTTTAAAGCCGAAGAAATTTCCTTTCCAACGATGTACATCACTCCCCCCTCAACGCAGCAGTAGATCTTGCATAGCCGCCCCAAAAATGGTCAAATTTGATATACCAAGTAATAAAACATGTCGAAAAAAACATTTGGGCGTGGAACCCCCCCACCAAGAGAGGGCGGATGGTTCCCCTTCGTTATATTTTCGGGGGCTATACTATATATTCATACCAAGTGTGTTGCTTCTCTCATTAAACGCAGTGTGTGTATTAGTACTGTTCCAACATATGTGTGTACCAAATTTGACCATTTTTGGTACATCTATAATTCCAGTGTGTACCAAATTTGACCATTTTTGGTGCATCTATGCTATACATCGTTGAAAAGGAAATTTCTTCAGCTTTAAGAATAAGTTTTAAAACCAGACATGTAGGACAATAAAATTCAAAATTTTTTAAAAAATCTTGTTTTTTCCACACCTCTTATTTATTTAAATGCCTATAAACCGTGCGCCACTGATGTAAGGGGGGCGTGTTAAACATTGTTAGAGAGGACTTTTGGTCAGCCTCAATTACTTAGTTGTTTTTGGCCAAGTTAAAAGTTTGCAAATAATTAGAAAAATACTGTAAAAGATCACTTTTGAGGAGGGCGAAAGGGGGGATGACCCCTCCCCCCAATTTAAATGAATCCAACTCAAAAAATTAAGTTTTAAGTTAATAATAATCAAAAATATTTTTTTCCTCACCTTGAGTATTATTTACCGAGTTACAAAAATGAATGTTGAAAATTTTTGTTTGATTTGAGGATTTCTACAAACACATTTATTTTTATTTCGAGGCGGTTGACTTTAAAAAGTGACTTTAAAAAGTGATTTCTAACTTATTAACGGTATACAATGGCTTTTTGATTAAAAATACTTTTTTGAAAACAACAATGTGTTAAGAATACTAAATGCCACAAGAAAAATAAAAAAAACATATTTTACACATTTTCCTCTTTTTTCATAGGCTATGAAACGTGAACCACTGCCTTTAGAGGGTTCTAAAATACATGGTTAAAAAGGAAATTTTATCCGCTTGCAAAATGATCTTAATTTTTAGAAAATGACCGTTTTTGAGTTATTAGCAAAAAACCGTCAAAAAGGAAGTTTAAGGGAGGGGAACCACCCCCTGCCAGGGTTGGGGGTGTGGTTCCTTTTCGTAAAATGTTCGGGCAAGTCTTATGTCATACCAAGTGTGTTGCTTCTCACATCATTAAACGCAGTATCGGACCCCCTAGGGCCTGAACCATAAGGCAACATCTTAGGATCCGAAAATGTGGAAAAAAAGATAAATTCGCTGCTCCCAAGATTGCTGCCGTTCTGATAATTGCATTGCCTTTCGCCATGGAGAGACAGGGAAAGAGAGAAAGATAAAGAGAAAGCAATATTGCAAAATATTGATAAAAGTTAAATATGATTTTAGGAACCGGAAAAATTATTCCTAAAAGTTCTAACTTTCTAGTCTCGATATGCACCTTCACAGGGATCCAGCACATTGGAAAAATCCAGATCACTTTGACCCAGAAAGATTTAATGCAGAAAATGTTACTAAAATTGTGCCCTACGCCTTTTTACCATTTTCAGGAGGTCCTAAAGATTGCATAGGTTAGTATTATCCCATTTAAGGAATTTTTCTTTTATTTTATAGTACCCTCTTCGAAATTGATATTTCCTAATAAATTGGTAAAATTTTTTTTTCAAGTCACAAGCTTTTATAAAATGCACTAAAAATTAAAAAATAATTTTCTAACATTCTAATATTATCATAATAATAAAAGCGATGGCCGACTGATGGAAATTTTGACGATGTTAGCACGATAAGATATCCGTATCAATTAAATATCACTATTTGCAAGAATCAATCTAGCAGAAAAATGCAGAGGTACCAAACCCACCCAACCCGACCCAAGATACCTCAGAATTTCTCTGACATAGGTATAGCAATGGCATAACATTGAGGCACATCAAACATATCTTTGATGACCTGCTATGTTGAATATTCTTTAAGTGTTTAGATCACAAGTTTAGATTAACTTATGCTTTGATTTCCGGCCATTGCTTTTATTATTATGATAATATTAGAATGTTAGAAAATTATTTTTTAATTTTTAGTGCATTTTATAAAAGCTTGTGACTTAAAAATTTTTTTTTACCAATTTGTTTTCTACTTTTTAGTCTCAGCTATCTACTCTATTAAATGAAAATATTTGTTCAATAACAGAACAGAAGAGTTTATTCTAGATTATAATGAAATCGCTGTTCGTGAGTTGTTTGGAAACTCATTTTTCTATTGAGGGAAGGAGAGGGTGGGGGTAGAGGTAGAAATATATTTTTTGTTTGGGCTGTATTGCCATCGGACCTTTATGCATATACCAAATTTTATAAAAGTCATTTGAAGTGAAGTGTGGAAGGGGGTGGGGGGTACGGGTGGGAGGACATTTTTTATTATTGTTGTATTGTCATCGGACCACTATATGTATACCAAATTTCATCCAAATCGGATAATGGGAAGTGTGTCAAAAACGCATTTTTCTATAGATGGGGGTGGGGGTAGGAGTCGTAGGATATTTTTTCTTAATATTGTATTGTCATCGGATCACTATATGTATACCAAATTTCATCCAAATCGGATAACGGGATGTGTGTCAAAAAAAAATTTCTATGGAAGGGGGTGGAGGTAGGGATGGGAGGATATTTTTTTCTTAATGTTGTATTGTCATGGGACCACAATGTATGTACCAAATTTCATCCAAATCGAATAATGGGAAGTGTGTCAAAAACGCTTCACAAAATTTGATAGATAGTTAGTTAGATAGTTAGTTAGATAGTTAGTTAGATAGTTAGTTAGATAGTTAGTTAGATAGTTAGTTAGATAGTTAGTTAGATAGTTAGTTAGATAGTTAGTTAGATAGTTAGTTAGATAGTTAGTTAGATAGTTAGTTAGATAGTTAGTTAGAAAGTTAGTTAGAGTTACTTAAATAGTTAGTTAGATAGTTAGTTAGATAGTTAGTTAGATAGTTAGTTAGATGGTTAGTTAGATAGTTAGTTAGATAGTTAGTTAGATAGTTAGTTAGATAGTTAGTTTGATAGTTAGTTAGATAGTTAGTTAGATAGTTAGTTAGATAGTTAGTTAGATAGTTAGTTAGATAGTTAGTTAGATAGTTAGTTAGATAGTTAGTTAGATAGTTAGTTAGATAGTTAGTTAGATAGTTAGTTAGATAGTTAGTTAGATAGTTAGTTAGATAGTCAGTTAGATAGTTAGTTAGATAGTTAGTTAGATAGTTAGACAGAACATCTGAAGCTAAATAAAAGCTTGTAATAATAAAAAAATAGGTGGTCTCGCACCAGGGTTTACCCTAGTATGTCATGGTCACCGTCAGTCAGACTCCACGGTTGTAAACACAGAAATAACAACCATTTCAGAGGAGAATTTGGCACTGTTTAGACGTGATTCAGGGAACTTTTTGCATAGATTTATTAAGGTCGATGAAACATGGGTTCATCATTATACCCCTGAAACGAAACAAAGGACGAGCCAGTTCCGAAGAAGGCAAAGGCAGTACCGTGTCTGCTGGAAAGATCATGGCAACGGTCTTTTGGGAGGCTAAAGGGATACTGGGTCTACTACGTTATACCTCGATGCTTGAAAATGGGTGTTTCTTTTTTTAATGATAAGTTGAGGTCGTTTTATACTGTTTTCAAGAAAAAAAAATGCGGATTTTTCGCATTTTTTTTAGAAATTTCAAAATTAAAAATTAGTAAAAACTCATACAAATTGCTTTAGAAAGAATTTATTTGACGTATTTCGAGAAAGAGAGGGACGGCTCACAATCAACTGAGCTTTAAATAAATGGTAATTTAGCCAAAAATAAGGTGACCAACTGTCTGGCAAGAGGCGATAAAAAGTTATGGTTTTTTAGAAATGTATTTACGCATAGAAAAATGGTTACACCATATTTTTGAAATCTAACGTTCGACCTTACATTTTGCTCCAACATTTTATGTCGCGCATTTTTGACTCCGTAAAATCGTCCAAAATCGACTATTGAGCATTTATAATGAAAAAAATGCAGAAACAATTATGATAATGATGATTTACAGAAATTCAGCAGTTTGGTTTGGTTCGGTTTGGGTCGATCTTAGATTAGGTTGGTTGTGTTTTAAAGTAAATCAGCAGGAGTCGGCTGCGCTGACTCCTGCTGAATTACTTTAAGACTTAACAAACCTAACCTAAAACCAAACCGAACGCAACTTAACTGAACCAAAACGAACCGAACTAAACCAAACCGAACGGAACCGAACCGAAACGAACCAAACCGAACCGAACCGAACCGAACCGAACCGAACCGAACCGAACCGAACCGAACCGAACCGAACCGAACCGAACCGAACCGAACCGAACCGAACCGAACCGAACCGAACCGAACCGAACCGAACCGAACCGAACCGAACCGAACCGAACCGAACCGAACCGAACCGAACCGAACCGAACCGAACCGAACCGAACCGAACCGAACCGAACCGAACCGAACCGAACCGAACCGAACCGAACCGAACCGAACCGAACCGAACCGAACCGAACCGAACCGAACCGAACCGAACCGAACCGAACCGAACCGAACCGAACCGAACCGAACCGAACCGAACCGAACCGAACCGAACCGAACCGAACCGAACCGAACCGAACCGAACCGAACCGAACCGAACCGAACCGAACCGAACCGAACCGAACCGAACCGAACCGAACCGAACCGAACCGAACCGAACCGAACCGAACCGAACCGAACCGAACCGAACCGAACCGAACCGAACCGAACCGAACCGAACCGAACCGAACCGAACCGAACCGAACCGAACCGAACCGAACCGAACCGAACCGAACCGAACGGAACCGAACCGAACCGAACCGAACCGAACCGAACAGAACAGAACAGAACAGAACAGAACCGAACCGAACCGAACCGAACCGAACCGAACCGAACCGAACCGAACCGAACCGAACCGAACCGAACCGAACCGAACCGAACCGAACCGAACCGAGCCGAACCGAATCGAACCGAACCGAACCGAACCGAACTGAACGGAACCGAACCGAACCGTACCGCACAAGCAATAAGCAAGAACCGGCTGCGCCGATTCTTGGTGAATAGTTCTAAATAAATAATTTCCTATAATTTGGGCCTTTTACCCTCAGATGCCCCGTAACAAGGCTTTGCTAATCCATTTTCAATCTTTGTTGTTTTGTATGTGAGCAACAAGGACTTAATCGCGATTAAACCCATGATCGCGCTTAAGTGCTTACGGTGCACCTGAGGGTAAGTCAGCGTGAGCAAATCGAATTGGGAAATTTGATATGGCCGAATGACCCGGAAACAGTTGGCCCAGCAAAAAATTTCTATCAATGTGTCAAAACATCTGTGGGAAGGTCAAGTGTACAAATTTTCAAATTATGTGAAAAAACCGCGAAAAAACACGAAAATCTAGGTATGTAATTAATTTAAAATTGTTAAATTATTAATCTTAAGCTAATTTACAAATTTATGTCGAAAATTTGACGATGCAGTGATAGAAATTGATTTTTTTCAACCAAAACAAGTCAGAGAAAATCACTATTTAACGTTTTTTAAAAAATTATTTAAAAAAAAAACCGTATTTTTTTTTTAATTTCCCGTATCTAAATCGACTAAAAATAGTCCAAAGAATCATTTCCATACAAAAAAATCGTTATATAGGGCGTTTTGACGAGCGAGGTATAACGTAGTAGAACCGGGATACTCCTCATAGATTATCTGGAAAAAGGAAGAACAATAAATTCAGAGTACTACAGCGACTTACTGGACCAGCTCAAGCAGAATATAAGCGAAAAACGCCCTGGTTTGACAAAAAAGAAAATTCTGTTTCATCAGTAGTGACTAAATATGATGAAAGCATATTTTTATACCAAAAAATAAGGTACGTCACTGCACAAAACTGTTAAAACAGCTGGATTTATATATTATTAACTTAAGAGCATTAATTATGTCCAAGAAATATTAGCTCACACATATACTATACTATAGTATTAGCTCACACATATACTATACTATAGTAGTGTGAGCTATGGTGATCCTAATTTTTTCGAGAAAAAAAAAGTTGCTCCGATTTTTAAAATTTTTATATATCTTTGCGTTTCAGATGATTTTGAAACTTTTTTGTTGTGCCGTCTGTCTGTCTGTCTGTCTGTCTGTCTGTATGTCTGTCTGTCTGTCTGTCTGTCTGTCTGTCTGTATGTCTGTCTGTAACGACCAACGCGCATAATTCAAAAACCGCTTGGCCGATTTCAATGAAATTTGGTACGTACGCTGGGTCTTGGGTCGAGATGGTCCCATTTAAAAATGAACAAAATCCACCGAACACAAACCAAATAAAAGGGTGGGGATAGATTTCAAAAATTAGAGTTTATGTGAAAATATGGCGTGTGTGATATCAAACGACAGGTAATTGAGTCTGGAGTTAAACAAAATACATTTTAATTTATTTTAAAAAAAGGGTGGGGGTATATTTCAAAAATTAGAGTTTAAGTGAAAATATGGCGTGTGTGATATCAAACGAAAGGTAATTAAGTCCGGAGTTCAACAAAATACATTTTAGTTTTTGTTCTTTTTAAGGGTGGGGGTGGATTTCAAAAATTTGAGTTTAAGTCAAAACATGGCTTGTGTGGTATCAAACAAAAGGTAATTTAGTGTGGAGTTGAATAAAATATATTTCAGTTTTTAGTTATATTAGCTCACACGTACACTATAACTATAGTACCTAGTGTGAGCTTAGGGGCCCATATATTGGCAGAGTATTAGCTCACACATATACTATACTATAGTAGTGTGAGCTATGGTGATCCTAATTTTTTCGAGAAAAAAAAAGTTGCTCCGATTTTTAAAATTTTTATATATCTTTGCGTTTCAGATGATTTTGAAACTTTTTTGTTGCGCCGTCTGTCTGTCTGTCTGTCTGTCTGTATGTATGTCTGTCTGTCTGTCTGTCTGTCTGTATGTCTGTCTGTAACGACCAACGCGCATAACTCAAAAACCGCTTGGCCGATTTCAATGAAATTTGGTACGTACGCTGGGTCTTGGGTCGAGATGGTCCCATTTAAAAATGAACAAAATCCACCGAACACAAACCAAATAAAAGGGTGGGGATAGATTTCAAAAATTAGAGTTTATGTGAAAATATGGCGTGTGTGATATCAAACGAAAGGTAATTGAGTCTGGAGTTAAACAAAATACATTTTAATTTATTTTAAAAAAAGGGTGGGGGTATATTTCAAAAATTAGAGTTTAAGTGAAAATATGGCGTGTGTGATATCAAACGAAAGGTAATTAAGTCCGGAGTTCAACAAAATACATTTTAGTTTTTGTTCTTTTTAAGGGTGGGGGTGGATTTCAAAAATTTGAGTTTAAGTCAAAACATGGCTTGTGTGGTATCAAACAAAAGGTAATTTAGTGTGGAGTTGAATAAAATATATTTCAGTTTTTAGTTATATTAGCTCACACGTACACTATAACTATAGTACCTAGTGTGAGCTTAGGGGCCCATATATTGGCAGAGTATTTTTTTGTCGTTTTAGGGCTAAATATTTAATTTTAAAATTATTTTTGTGCTTCTTTGATACGCCCTGGGCCTAAACTAAGGGGGGGGGCTACGAAGTTCTAAGCTAGGATTTTATGATACACTTGCATGACCCTACAACATATTAAAATTGCAGAAAAATCGGTTGTTATCGGCGCACACCTATATGTAGTTGATATTGTTAATTTAACGCCTTGGTTTTGTTAATGTCCATAATTTTAAATTAACAATGCCATTCTTTAATAAGTATAGATTTAAAATTCATATTTTTAAAATAACAATACCATTCCATTGCAAATTCACATCTACGGGTATACATTTCCGTAAGAGAATAAAAAACAGATAGAGTATATCATTTATTAAAAATAGACCGCGATATGTCCGGGTCCCGCAAGAAAGCTTTGCAGCGTTGTCAAATGTAACCTTGATAAATTACTGCAGGCGCATGCGGTCGCATTCGTCAAGGGGCGTACAATCTGAAACATTTTCTTAGGGCGCGAATTATTACTTTACTTCACCATACAAGAAGTGGACTATTAAGAACGTGAACATTTTTTTAAAATTTTATTAAATGTGAGTTATTTAGTTTCTAAAACACCTAGATCGGATAATAAAATATATTGTCTGTCTCAATACACGATAACTCAAGAAAACCTCAAACAATTTTAGGCCAATATGACACACAAGTTTGATGTCGGCATTAGATTTTGGGTAAAAGGGTTAAAAATGTTCCTTTTGTATTTAAAACATTTTTGCCTGGAGCGCATGTCGCCTGCGAGAATTTAAAGTAACATTACTTCAATATTTTCTGAAAATGTTAAGAATAATACTTTAAAATGCTGTTTGTTTAGGAACAAGCAGAATTTTAAGGTATTATTCTGGTTGTTTATCACCTCGTTTGATGAATGCACTTACATAAAACTGAAAAGTCGACCTTTCGCGAAGCAAGGAGCGGATTATACTGATATTTTCGCTACACTGGCAACGGTGGTCTGGTATCCCATGCAATTCTTATTGCCCATGCAATTCTTATTGCCGATACAAAAATCCTACCCCTAGATAGAAGGCTGGCCACGCGGTATATTATCTATTATTACGATATAGGCATAGATGGCACCTCACTATTACATTGACACTTATTTCACTTTACTAGTACACTGGCCCACTTTGTTAATAGAGAATTATTGAAATAAAGCCAGGCTATAATAGTGCCAGGCACAATTTTGACACCTTCACATTGTAATATCAGCTGTGATCTTTCAACACACGGCCTTTGTTTACTATATGAACCGGAATAAATAGTGCCTTCTTTTATTAATTGAAAATAAACGAAAGTTTTAAATTCGACTTTGGTATGTCAATTTTGAAGGATCAACTGTCAGTTTTTAATGTGAATCTGTCATAATAGTGCCTGGCACAATTATAGCCTGAATGTATTTCAATAATTCTCTTATGTTATTTTCAAACACCCCATGGTTATATCGTGATTATAATATCCAAGGATAAAAATCGGGCTGCAAAATTTTTCAAATTCTCTAAACTACACTCTGGCTCTTTGTTGTAATTTTTTTATAACTACGAGGCTGGGATGAAAAGTTTCCGACCTAACATAAAACGCAACGCCATAGTGACTAAATAATAATTTATTTTTCTACATAGTCCCCTTGTAAGGTAATACATTTGGCCCAACGATGTTCAACTGATTTGATGCCATCACTGAAGTCTGATTTATCCCACTCGTCAAAATAGGCGTTTGTACCTGTACCCAATGACTTGTAAATCTGAGGAAAATTTTTTTCTCGCAAGTTTTTTTTTTACGTTTGGAAACAAATAAAAGTCTGACGGGGCTAGGTCTGGCGAATAAGGTGGATGGTTTACCAGTTCAAAGCCTAGCTGATGGATTTTAGCCATTACAAGAGCGGACTTGTGGCTAGGTGCATTGTCCTGATGAAATAAAATTTTCTTTTTTCCAAACCAGGGCGTTTTTCACTTATATTCTGTTTGAGCTGGTCCAGTAAGTCGCTGTAGTACTCTGAATCTATTATTGTTCTTCCTTTTTCGAGATAATCCCTTTAGCATCCTAAAAGACCGTTGCCATGACCTTTCTAGCGGACGGTACTGCCTTTGACTTCTTTCGAAATGGTTCCATTGTTTGGACTGTTGCTTAGTTTCAGGGGTATAATATATAATGATAAACCCCTGTTATATCAACCGTAGTAAATCTATGCAAAAAGTCCCCTGAATCACGTCTAAACAGTGCCAAATTCTCCTCTGAAATGGTTACACGCACGAGCTTTTGATCTGGCGTGAGCAAACGCGGAACCCATCGAGCGGATAGCTTTATCATACCTAAAACTTCACATAAAATATAGTGAACTCGCTCTTTTGATATGCCCACAGCCTCAGCTACCTCTTCCAGTCTTAATCTGCGATCTTTTAGAATTAGTTTGTGAATGGTTTGCACCATTTCTTCAGAAATTGACATTTTTGGCCTGCTAGAACGCGGAGCATCATCAGTGCTAGTACGAGCACGTTTAAAGTCCGATACCCAGGTTTTAACTGTGGTAGGAAGGAGCAGATTCCCCTAGTGTGGCATCTAGTTCAGCTTTTATTTCCGTCGGCGATCACCCTTTAATATGAAAATATTTTATCACGGCTCTTATCTCGTTTTTTTCCATCATTTAAAATTGCTAAACTGCATAAACTTTCAAAATAAGCAGGACACAAACTACTTGACGCACTCACTTTAAAATTCGAGTGTATATTGATCACAGGCAAGGCTACACAAACACGATCGAACAGGAAAGCAAATCGGGCCTGCTAAAGGCTAGGCCGGAAACTTTTCATCCCATCCTCGTATAAATAAATATTTTATTGAAATAAAATAATACCTACAAATACATTTAGACCAAAAGCCAGCAAAGGGTAACCCTCCCCCAACGTGGGAATTTTCGATACGTTAACTTTTTTGTTGCTATTTGAATCTTATTTCATTTACTTGTTTGCCACTTGTCAATTACAGTATATACCTAGGGGGTGAGGGGGGAGGAGCATCTAGACAAAAGTGGACAAAGTAAACACTCCTTACTAAAACTAGTAAACGATTATTTGTAATAAAAATAAAAATATATATTTTTTTTGTTTTTAGGAAAATCTTATGCAATGATGGAAATGAAAGTTATTCTTGCCACAGTAGTAAGGGCGTTGGAAATCCGAAGTGACCACAAATCTGTCAAGGAATTAACTGACTTGTGCATTTCCTGTATTACTTTAAATGTCACTAGACCTTTGAACTGTCAATTTCATAAAAGACAAAGCAATGAGGATATTTAGAAAATTTTAACATTTTTAAAATTTTTTATACTGTTGAAGCATTTTAAACATTCACAGGTATTTTTATATTTATGTTAGTAAAATTTTTTCTTACCTTAGCAAAAATTATTGTTATAACAACAGTAAGCGCGGATTTGAGGGAGGTAACGTGGTAATTACCCCCCCCCCCCCTATAAAATATTGTTTTGTCCGCTGCCTGAAAATCCAAGATGGCGGACAGAATCAAACTTAAGCCTTCAAGATGCTATTGTTGATTCGTAAGTTCTAAAAAAATTTCAAATTCAATTAGGATATATTAGTAGTTCTCAAAAAATAATTTTGTTTTAACAACTGTTTACAAACTATAATATTCTTATCAAATCGTCTGTATTAATTTAATTCACTATTTATAAACCGATTTTAATGAAATAAAAAGCATCATGGTGAATATCTTTACCGTGAACAATGACATGACGTGCAAACCAGTGAAGTCTGCTAATTGGTTCGCGAAAAATTAATTTTTGTTTTTATCGTTGTTTTACATATCATAAGATTACTTTGCCAATTCTGTTTGCACTCATTGTCTCATAAATTAATCAGTGGAACACCAAAGAATATGTCTTAGGGGGCCCGACGCCTCAGGATGTCGTAATTTATGCTATTTTATCTTTTTATTTATGAAATATATGAAAAACATCTTAGGTTTGGAGGGAACCGGGAGCCCCCACCCTCAGAGTGCTCCCATGACCCCTGCCCACAGAGCCACAAAAACTATTAAAGTATAAGTGTAATAGAAATAGTCCCTAAATATTTTGGGCAAAATGTTTTTTGCAAATGTAATATGTATTAATATTTAACTCAAAAAACTTGAAGTGGCCTGGGCTCGTTAATCCCCCTTATAAATCCCCCCTGTTTGTTGACATATTTTAGCATTAGGGAGCGGTTAAGAAAGTAACAATTTTTAAAAAAGGCGACATTTTCATAGTAAGGAATTTTCAGAAGCTTGTGATTTCCATCTAATTTATTCATCAGAAATTTTACCATAGCCTAATGAGAAAAAGTAAATTTTATTTGAATAACAAAAATAACATTTTTATATTGAAAACAAGGTGTTTCAAATATTAAATCGAACCGAACCGAATCTTAGATATTTTTAGATATTTTCGACACATTGCATGAATACAAACATAAAATAGCATAAGATACGGCCTCATGGGGTCTCTCGCCCAAAACTGTCTCGGGCCCACCTCAAAACTTTTGTCTAAATACGCCACTGACACCTGGGGTACAATTGTAACTAGGGTTGCCAACTCCCACTGGAGCCAAAGGAGGACATTTTTATATGATCTCATAATTAAAAAAAAACTCTAGTGCACGTTCCTTAAAATAAAGCTCTATACGTATAAACATAATATAAAAATTTACTAGGTAGGTACGTATATTGGTATGTATTTTTTAAATTAAAAAAAAATCTATTTCAAAACACATTTATTAAAAATAATTAGTCTAGTTTTTTATGTTTGGCTTTTCTGTGATTCGACGTTTTTACGCTTTGTTTAAATTATTTCGACAATTTTACGGATCGAAAAACCTACGTTTCATTTAAATTATTTTCGTCTTTTCTATTTTTGATTGTTTTATTTTCGACCAAATTACGGTTCGATATTTTTTTCGACATTTTAATATGACGCGGAATGAGCGCCCCAAATTACAAGCTACTACAAAGTTAATTAAAATTAAAAGCAAGAGACGCCAAAGAAGAAGAAACACGTCCTGGCGAAAGAATCTAAGAGACTTGTGCGGCATGACGTCAAATTCTTTTTTTGCTTGGTGCAGCAGCAAATAAGACTCGCGTTGCCATGATTTATTTCCAACCTTGGCTGGGAGGTGAAACTTAAAAAAGGAGATACAAATGGTTTATTCTGTCATTTCAGAACAGAAAAGTATTGTGTGCTTGGTTTATACAGATAAAAATTAATCAGGAGCTTAAATATCATATTATTTTTTACAATAATGGGTAAAATAACTACTTTTTAAGGCTCAAAATTAATGTTTTTGATCATGATGCCTAATTTTTTTTGCCTGCGGCGTGTACCTTTATGTCATTGTTTTGCTTCACCTTTGCAAATGACCACGAGCCGCCACTGACTCATTTTAAAGTAAAAATTAAAATAAAAATATTTTGCTGTTGAAACAGCCCAATCAAAATTAACAGTTATTTAAAAAGCAAGTTTTAAAAAAGAATTTATTTATATGGGCGAGACAGTTTGGTGGTCCGAGCCTTAGCGAAGTCCATAATTCGAGCGAGTTGTGAAAAAAAAATTCATGCAATATACAGCGTGTGCAAAACTTTTGCACTTGCTCTGTGAAAAACGCCGTTTTCAGTGAAAAACTTCATTATCGGAGGTAGTTTTTTAATAAATTTTGAACACTGTTTTTGTAGAAAATAATATGAATTCTATTTTAATATGTACTTTTGTTTTATTTTTATGCTGGGGTTATGTATATAAAAATTAAAATACCTATTTTGCTATTTAGACAGCCAAAATAAAAAACAAACATCAATATTTTTGTAAAAAAACACAATCTGTAAGTTTTTTTGAATTAAAAGATAAATGGCTTTTTAAAGTTGGATTGCTTAAAAATCTTAAAATGGTTAAAAAAAACTAATCAAATTCTATACCAAAACAACAACAAAGATCATATGATGTGATGTTGCACATCGGTTTTTACACAACTTTATTTTATAGAATCAACTATTATTTTTATCTGTATGTATAGTGTATAAACTCAGCATAAAATATTGCAGCATAAGCAGAAGTGCTAGATTTCAATAATATAAAAAAAAACAGTACATTGAGGCATTTGGGGCAATCATCTTAAGTGACTGTTTACTTACCTTACTACTATACCCCAAGAGTAAAGAGAAAAAATAGGGTGCAAATTCTGCGATCTTCTATGCGCGATCATCTGTGTCGGACTGACCACAGAACACTTGACTGACCTTTGCTTTGCCGCGGGAGACGTGACGAAAACTTACGAATGATGCCGCCGTTGCTTAGGGCTGTTTTTACAGACGTTCCTCAGGCTTCGTTTATTTATTTCTTAAATGTGTTATTTTATATGGATGACAGAGAAAAAAAATGGGGAACAACTATGAATTCGAGTAATTTCTCATGTCTTTTTATCACGTTATTTTTGATTTAAGCACATAATTTTGATAAAGGAGGACAAATGGCGTCCTCCATAGGGTCTGTGGAGGACGGGGGACATTTTGCCTCAAAGGAGGACTGTCCTCCTGGCTGGAGGACGGTTGGCAACCCTAATTGTAACTTACCCAAACTTTCGTTCTATAAAAGGTCCCAAGCTATTACCGGGTGGGCCAAAAAAAAACCGGACAATTTCTTTTTCATTATAATTTTTGAACTATACTATCGATTTTAGTGGGACAAACTGCACTTGGCAGAGAAATAATCAGTGTTTTGACTAAATATACCTTTTTGTCCGCCATCTGTAAATCCAAGATGGCGGATGAAATTAAATTGTACCCTTCAAAGATGCTGGTTTATTCTTGTGTTGCGGGCATATTTTAATTATTTATTTAAATCAGTAACCATGCTGCATTCTTGCCACGCACAACAAGGTACATTTTGTGAGAACCACTTAACCGATTTTATTACTTTGTACCTTGTTAGGCGGCAGAAAGTTAGTGCTTTTCTATAAAACATAAAAAAAATAATAAAAATAAACACGCCATTTTGAAGAATCAAGTATGATTCTGTCCGCCATCTTAAGTTCTTAAGCGATAAATTGTGATCATGATCTTTAAAAAGCAATCAATTCTCACCCGAAGTAATAATATTGTAGTAGTAATTGTTATGCCCGCAGTAAGAAAAACGATAAATGCAATGGACTGTAAATATTTTAATTAAATGATGCGCGAACAAACATAAAAATTACGAAATAATCAAACGTCCATAGGTTAATTGTTATGCCACACAACGGCAATCAGAAATAAAGGCACTCACCAGTTTGCAGCCAATTTCTCCACGTTCCTAGGGGCCCCTGAATGGATCTAATGATGTCACCACGTAGCTGAAGGGCTGAAGTTTCTTTTCTATGCTTCAGTACACCAAAATCGAGCACTTTCAGGTGTAGATATTTGAAATAGTTGGAGAACGAAATTAACACGCCATTTTTCCAGCCGATTGACAAAGGATCTCATTGATTCTGGTGCGCATGTTCAAAATGTGAATGCACTCTGTCCTTCATACAATTCTGTGGTTTTAAAAATATATAAACAACCGCGAAATTTAGCGGGAGCTAACATAGCTGCCCTCCAAAACACACAATTTTAGAATCCTAACTGAAAAAAGATAAGTATCGTAAGTTTATCTAGAGATAACAAAATCCCGAAAAAGGCAAAACAAACAAACAAAAAATTCAAAAAAAAATAACGAAAAACCTATTGTAATACCCGGTAATAGGTAGAAAAATTAAAATTACTTTTAATTTGGCAAGAGGCACAGTTTTACAACAGGCCGCTTATAAACACCGGTAACCGTTTGTACCGTCGCAACACGCACCTGACCGTCCCCGCCGGGATGCAGTTCGATGACCCGACCGACCGGCCATTTCAAAGGTGATTGAATGTGATCACTTGTTATGATAACCAAATTATTTAATTTGATATTTGGGGACGAATCAGCCCACTTGTGTCGCTGTTGTAGCGTATGCAAATACTCTATAGAATACCGTTTCCAAAAATCATTATGTAGTTTTTGGATTAGTTGCCATCTCGAGAGCCGATTTAGGGGAACCTCGGACAAATCTGACTCCGGAATTTCTGAATTAAGGGGTTCAAGTGTCAAAAAATGCCCAGGGGTAAGAGGTTGAAGATCGTGTGGGTCTGAAGAGGCCGGAGATAAAGGGCGACTATTAAGTACGGCTCCTATGCGAAAGGTAAGGGTGGACATCTTCATGATAGACAACTTCTGGTCGCCGACAACTCGAACAAAGTGAGTTTTAAAACTTTTGACGCCAGCTTCTGCCAGGCCATTGAAATGTGGACTGAGAGGAGGTCCCAGATGCCAACGAATAGAAAGTCTGGTGGCAGCACTTCTTGCGTATTCAAGTAATTGGTTACGAAACCCTATAAAATTACTGCCTTGATCTGACCAGCATTGCGTCACGCTTCCGCGTCTGAAAATGAATCGATGGAATGCACCTACGAACCCTTCGGTGGACAGTTCCATGGTTAATTCCAAATGCACGCAGTGTGTGGCCGTACAGACAAACACAGAGATATACGATTTGAAAGCTTTACAACCACGGTAACGATGAGGAATCACAAAGAAAGGTCCACAAAAGTCGATAGCTACACTCGAAAAAGGTTTAAGTTGATTGATTCGATGAGCGGGAAGTGAACTCATTATGGGCGGTCTATAGGGTTTAGGGTTGATTCTAAAACATTGCAAGCACTTGGATATGGTTCTTTGAATTGCCCGTCTGGCAGATAATATCCAAAATTGCGGTAAAAGCAGATTATGTAATGTTTTAAACCCAGGATGAAGGTATTGTCGATGAGCGGACTTGATAAGAAGAGTAGTTAAACGATGGTTACTCGAAAGTAAGAAGGGGTGTTTTGCAGAATAAGACAAAAGGTCAGATTTTTGTAATCTGCCACCGACTCTAATGATATTATTTTCATCAAGAAAAGGTGAAAGTTTTCGAAAAGGTTTCGGTATTGGTTTATCCTTAGATAACGCGGAAAAAAGCTCCAAAAAACAAGAACCTTGAACGCGTTTGATAAGAAGGTATAACGCACATTGCATCTCACCGGTGGTAGGAAAAACAATATTCTCAAAAATAACTTTTTGGTCCGGCGGCTTAGTGGGTTTTTGATAGGAATGGTTTTGAAAAAGGTTATCTATTCGAAGGACATAACAAATGATACGTTGAATTTTTGATATAGATGAATATTTGATAAGAAGCTGATCTAAGAAGTTAACGTCAATTATCGCATTGCAACAGACCTTTGGCTTTTCCTCCAGATTAATATCTCCGAAATCAATCGGCATTTTTGATTTATGAAAATCGGGCCATTCGTTTTCGGGAGACCGCAAAAACGACGGTGCGTTCCACCACATGTCATGTGACATGAGCTGTGAAGGGGTGGCCCCTCGTGACGCAATATCGGCTGCATTCAAAGCAGAAGGAATGTAGCGCCACGAGTTTGAGGGATTGATTTCTTGGATTCTACTGACTCCATTTCCAACAAAGGTTTGCCAGCGATTAGAAGGGGATGAAAGCCAGTGCAATACGACTTGCGAATCGCAGAAAGTAACGATATTTGTAAAAGTTATTTTTCCTTCATAGCTAGATAAAACGAAGTCAATTAATTCGCTTAAAAGAAATGCGCCTAGGAGTTCTAGCCTAGCCAAAGTTTGTGACTTTATAGGCGCGACCCTAGATTTTGCAAATATGAGAGAAACAGATATATTATTTTCCTCTTCTACACGAAAATATACGACGCCTGCGTAGCCTCGAATTGAAGCGTCACAGAAGCCGATGATTTGACAGGTATTGGTTTTTGACAGTTTGATTTGTCGGGGTAATTGAAAATTGGAAAGAAGCGGGAATTCAGAACGAAGTTTGTTCCAAGAGTCGATGATAGAAGAATCTGGTTCTTCGTCCCAGCCTATTTTTGATATCCACAACTGTTGCAAAATAAATTTTGCTTGTAGCAACAAGGGACAAAGAAAACCTAAGGGATCGAAGATTGTTCCTACGATAGATAAAATAGCACGTTTGGTTGGGGGTTTGTCCTTCATTCGGCATTGATAAAAAAAATGTCGTTTTTTGGATGCCATTGAAGTCCTAAAACTTTAAAACAGTGGGGTTCCTCCTTGTCGAAAGAGAGAGGCATTTGACGATCGGACTCTGGCAATGTTGCCAATAACTCAGGACAATTGCTTGCCCATTTTTTAAATTCAAATCCTCCCGACTTCAACAAATCATTGAGTTCTGTTTGAAGGGAGAGAGCTTCAGAAAGCGAAGGGCTAGTTCCCAAGATATCGTCGATATAGATTAACGTTTTTAGAACAGTACTAGCCATAGGAAAACGTTCCTTTTCTCTCTCTGCCAACTCATTTAATGTACGCATGGCTAGAAAAGGTGACCATGTCATGCCAAAAGTGACAGTAGAAAGTTCCCACACTGAAAGTGGGTCCTGTGGAGAAAACCTCCACAATATCGTTTGATAAGGACGGTGATAAGGATTGATAAGGACTTGACGGAACATCTGTTTGATATCAGCAATGTAGGCAATAGGATTAAGACGAAACGTAAGGAGTAAAGAAGCAATATACTTTTGAAGTTTCGGTCCAGATAACAATGTGTCATTGAGACTAATATTTTTTGGGGTGACTGCCGAAAAATCCCAGACTACCCTTAATTTTGTACTTAAGCTTTCCGGCTTTAATACGCAATGATGTGCTAAAAAACATGTTACGTCGACTTTTGGTTGACTAGATAACACTAGACTCATATGATTAGAATCGACATAGTCTTGCATGAAACCTGAATAGGCAGTGTACAGATCAGGATTCTTGAGTAATCTATTTTCTAGAAGTAAAAATCTACGATAAGCTTGCGGATAAGTATTTCCTAGGTCAGGGTTTATTTTATCTTTAAACGGAAGATCTACCATGAATCTACCGCTCGGTTGCCGTACTACACTCGCAGTAAAGATTGATTCTGCTTGTTTTTCTTCCTTTGATAAGATTTGTTTTTTAGGCAAATGTTCGATTTCCCAAAACCTAGGAAGAATGACCTCTAAAGGAGGTGAATGACTCGTTAAAAAACAACTGGTTCGTTCCGTAAGACTACCTACTTCGTCAACTTTTCCCATGACGACCCAACCAAAGATAGTTTCAAGGGCTGAAGGTTGCCCTATTTGTCCAAGAACCCTGCCCTCCTTGAATATCTGTGCGAATAGCTCGCAACCAATAACTAGGTCCACAGGTCTAGATTTGAAATAAGATGGGTCGGCAAGTTTAAGGTTTTCCAAGTGTTTCCACTGATTATCGTTCAAAGTGAATGTAGGCATATTGGAACATAGTTGTGGAACAACAATTGCTTCGAAATTAAGTAAAGGAGTGACTTGTCCTTGTGGCTTAATGTGACATTGAACGAGCCCTTTGGAAGTAAAAGAAGACATCTGATTTAATCCGAATATTTCAGTGGTGTAACTTCGCCTAGGAAGATTAAGATGCTGAATACACTTTTCACTGATGAATCCTGTCTGTGATCCAGAATCAAGCAGTGCCCTTACAGGTTGAAAATTTCCGCAACCGCCCATAACATCTATTATGGCGGTGCATAAAAGAAAGGTACCTGAAGGTCCTGAGGTATTTAATAACACATGAAGATTATTGACAGGTGGTGTGTGAATGACAGGACTAGTATCTTGGCTTCCAGACTCTTGATTAGTTTCTAAGATATGAGTTAAAGTGTGGTGCCTTTTACTATTGCAAGTCCTGCATGAATATTGTGATTTGCACGTATCTACCCCATGCAGGGGATGAAAACACGCTAGACATAATTTTTTCTGCTTGACGAAAGATAGGCGATCGATAGGTGAGAGATCAAGAAATGTTTGACATTTCGAAAGCACGTGACCTTGATTACACCGGAAAAATTTTATTCCCGTACTTGAATTAGTTGAGGTGCCAGCCAGTCCTATAAAAGGCGAATTGGATGATTTATAGGTAGGCTTTTGCCCAAACTGATTTCGCATAGAATTTGAATTTTGATAGGTAGGCTTTTGCTCAGACTGATTTTGCATAGAATTTGATTTTTGATAGATAGGCACCTTTTTGGGTGCTGTTGATTGAGGAAGTGATTCCAAAACTTTACATCTTTTTTCTTGAAATTGAAAAAGTGACTGAAAAGTGGGACTTTCGGTATTAGTATTGGCGTGACTCATTTCGAAATTTGAACGCGTCGGAATATCCAATTTTTCTAACAAAATGAAAAAAATAATAAAGTGCCAACTGTCAACGTCAAAGCTAAGTGATTTTAAAATTTCTAGGGATTCAGAAAAGGTGTCAATTAAATTACGTAATTCTTTAGCTGACTCGTTTTTTAAGGTGGAGTTTATAATTGTGCTTAAAGCATCATTTGCGAGGTCTCGCTTGTTTTGATATCTATTGACTAATTTGTCGTAAGCAATTTTATAATTTTGATCAGATAAGCTAATCCCTGATATCAATTTTAAAGGCTCATCCTCGAGATATGAAAATAAATATTGAAGTTTTCGAACGTTACTTAGACTTTGATTTTGATCTATAATGTTATTAAAAAGATCGAAAAAGCTTGGCCATAATTTTTTATCACCTCGAAATATGGGAATACCTAACTCTTTGAGTTTTGGAGTTTCGTTTTGTCGAACATATGATCCCGAAAAGGATGGGGCCTCAACCGGAAATATTTCAGAGTAAACCCCCTTACACGCATAAAAATATTTACGAGCTTCTGAAAGGATCGCATCCTGCGTTTTAAACTCCTCGTCGTCCGCGTCGTCTATCAACATAATGACGTCATTATGCGCCAGCATGCATTTATCGAAGGTTTCATCCAAATCGGAATACCTCACTTGAAACTCGTTTCTCGCTCTTTCATCCGATGCCGCGGTTTGTGAAAACACATAACACTCGGTTATCGCAGATAAAAAACCCTTGCGTTTTTGCACGGCTTTTTTGACAGACATGATTTTACCTTTGAAATGACGAAATTGTCGGTAAATATACAATTAACGCTAAATTAATGCTTCTGAAATAGAAAAATGACGAATTGTCGAAAATATGCACTAATTTATCGCAATTGATGAAAATTGTTTTAAATATCGAAATGATATGGAACACATCTAATCACAGAAATGTCGGTAAATATACAATTAACGCTAAATTAATGCTTCTGAAATAGAAAAATGACGAATTGTCGAAAATATGCACTAATTTATCGCAATTGATGAAAATTGTTTTAAATATCGAAATGATATGGAACACCCCTAACACACTGAACGTTTGTTTTGTTTGTTTTGATTCCTTCTCGTGGTTTGTTTATACCACGCGGTACGCGAAAACAGGTACTGCCGACACCACACCGACCTTCGGTGCGAACACGACTTTCTCTCGTTTCAATACGATGCGAAAAATTCAAGGCCGCCTTGTTTTCAGCGTGAAAATAATGTTTGATTATTAATACCGTCGTATGGATTTAATTTAAAATAATTCGGCTCGAGAGGAACACTTATGTTAGCTCGCGGTTAGAAAAACGATAACTGCAATGGACTGTAAATATTTTAATTAAATGATGCGCGAACAAACATAAATATATTGATATGAAATTACGAAATAATCAAACGTCCATAGGTTAATTGTTATGCCACACAACGGCAATCAGAAACAAAGGCACTCACCAGTTTGCAGCCAATTTCTCCACGTTCCTAAGGGCCCCTGAATGGATCTAATGATGTCACCACGTAGCTGAAGGGCTGAAGTTTCTTTTCTATGCTTCAGTACACAAAAATCGAGCACTTTCAGGTGTAGATATTTGAAATAGTTGAAGAACGAAATTAACACGCCATTGTTCCAGGCGATTGACAAAGGATCTCATTGATTCTGGTGCGCATGTCCAAAATGCGAATGCACTCTGTCCTTCATACAATTGTGTGGTTTTAAAAATATATAAACAACCGCGAAATTTAGCGGGAGCTAACAGTAATGAATTTATAAGGAAATAAATGCAGACATGATTGGCAAGGCAATCGTATAATATGCAAAACAATGGTAGAAACAAAAATGTATTTTAGCTCACACATATACTATACTATAGTAGTGTGAGCTATGGTAATCCTAATTTTTTCGAGAAAAAAAAAGTTGCTCCGATTTCAAAAATTTGTATATATCTACGTTTCAGATGATTTTGAAACTTTTTTGTTGCGCCGTCTGTCTGTCTGTCTGTCTGTCTGTCTGTCTGTCTGTCTGTCTGTCTGTCTGTCTGTCTGTCTGTCTGTCTGTCTGTCTGTCTGTCTGTCTGTCTGTCTGTCTGTCTGTCTGTCTGTCTGTCTGTCTGTCTGTCTGTCTGTCTGTCTGTCTGTCTGTCTGTCTGTCTGTCTGTCTGTCTGTCTGTCTGTCTGTCTGTCTGTCTGTCTGTCTGTCTGTCTGTCTGTCTGTCTGTCTGTCTGTCTGTCTGTCTGTCTGTCTGTCTGTCTGTCTGTCTGTCTGTCTGTCTGTCTGTCTGTCTGTCTGTCTGTCTGTCTGTCTGTCTGTCTGTCTGTCTGTCTGTCTGTCTGTCTGTCTGTCTGTCTGTCTGTCTGTCTGTCTGTCTGTCTGTCTGTCTGTCTGTCTGTCTGTCTGTCTGTCTGTCTGTCTGTCTGTCTGTCTGTCTGTCTGTCTGTCTGTCTGTCTGTCTGTCTGTCTGTCTGTCTGTCTGTCTGTCTGTCTGTCTGTCTGTCTGTCTGTCTGTCTGTCTGTCTGTCTGTCTGTCTGTCTGTCTGTCTGTCTGTCTGTCTGTCTGTCTGTCTGTCTGTCTGTCTGTCTGTCTGTCTGTCTGTCTGTCTGTCTGTCTGTCTGTCTGTCTGTCTGTCTGTCTGTCTGTCTGTCTGTCTGTCTGTCTGTCTGTCTGTCTGTCTGTCTGTCTGTCTGTCTGTCTGTCTGTCTGTCTGTCTGTCTGTCTGTCTGTCTGTCTGTCTGTCTGTCTGTCTGTCTGTCTGTCTGTCTGTCTGTCTGTCTGTCTGTCTGTCTGTCTGTCTGTCTGTCTGTCTGTCTGTCTGTCTGTCTGTCTGTCTGTCTGTCTGTCTGTCTGTCTGTCTGTCTGTCTGTCTGTCTGTCTGTCTGTCTGTCTGTCTGTCTGTCTGTCTGTCTGTCTGTCTGTCTGTCTGTCTGTCTGTCTGTCTGTCTGTCTGTCTGTCTGTCTGTCTGTCTGTCTGTCTGTCTGTCTGTCTGTCTGTCTGTCTGTCTGTCTGTCTGTCTGTCTGTCTGTCTGTCTGTCTGTCTGTCTGTCTGTCTGTCTGTCTGTCTGTCTGTCTGTCTGTCTGTCTGTCTGTCTGTCTGTCTGTCTGTCTGTCTGTCTGTCTGTCTGTCTGTCTGTCTGTCTGTCTGTCTGTCTGTCTGTCTGTCTGTCTGTCTGTCTGTCTGTCTGTCTGTCTGTCTGTCTGTCTGTCTGTCTGTCTGTCTGTCTGTCTGTCTGTCTGTCTGTCTGTCTGTCTGTCTGTCTGTCTGTCTGTCGGTCGGTCGGTCGGTCGGTCGGTCGGTCGGTCGGTCGGTCGGTCGGTCGGTCGGGCGGCCGGTCGGTCGGTCGGTCGGTCGGTCGGTCGGTCGGTCGGTCGGTCGGTCGGTCGGTCGGTCGGTCGGTCATTCGGTCGGTCGGTCGGTCGGTCGGTCGGTCGGTCGGTCGGTCGGTCGGTCGGTCGGTCGGTCGGTCGGTCGGTCGGTCGGTCGGTCGGTCGGTCGGTCGGTCGGTCGGTCGGTCGGAGGGTCGGTCGGTCGGTCGGTCGGTCGGTCGGTCGGTCGGTCGGTCGGTCGGTCGGTCTGTCTTGTCTGTCTGTCTGTCTGTCTGTCTGTCTGTCTGTCTGTCTGTCTGTCTGTCTGTCTGTCGGTCGGTCGGTCGGTCGGTCGGTCGGTCGGTCGGTCGGTCGGTCGGTCGGTCGGTCGGTCGGTCGGTCGGTCGGTCGGTCGGTCGGTCGGTCGGTCGGTCGGTCGGTCGGTCGGTCGGTCGGTCGGTCGGTCGGTCGGTCGGTCGGTCGGTCGGTCGGTCGGTCGGTCGGTCGGTCGGTCGGTCGGTCGGTCGGTCGGTCGGTCGGTCGGTCGGTCGGTCGGTCGGTCGGTCGGTCGGTCGGTCGGTCGGTCGGTCGGTCGGTCGGTCGGTCGGTCGGTCGGTCGGTCGGTCGGTCGGTCGGTCGGTCGGTCGGTCGGTCGGTCGGTCGGTCGGTCGGTCGGTCGGTCGGTCGGTCGGTCGGTCGGTCGGTCGGTCGGTCGGTCGGTCTTTATGAAATTTGGTACCTAGGCTGGGTCTTGGGTCGAGATGGTCCCATTTAAAAATGAACAAAATCCCCCGAACACAAGCCAAATAAAAGGGTGGGGTAGATTTCAAACATTAGAGTTTATTTGAAAATATGGCGTGTGTGATATCAAACAAAAGGTAATTGAGTCTGCAGTTAAACAAAATACATTTTAATTTATTTTAAAAAAAGGGTGGGGGTATATTTCCAAAATTAGAGTTTAAGTGAAAATATGGCGTGTGTTATATCAAACGAAAGGTAATTGAGCCGGGAGTTTAACAAAATACATTTTAGTTTTTGTTTTTTTTTAAGGGTGGGGTTAGATTTCAAAAATTTAAGTTTAAGTCAAAACATGGCTTGTGTGATATCAAACAAAAGGTAATTTAGTCTGTAGTTGAATAAAATATATTTCAGTTTTTAGTTATATTAGCTCACACGTACACTATAACTACTATAGTACCTAGTGTGAGCTTAGGGGCCAATATATTGGCAGATAATTTTTACGCAACACAAGAATAAAGGAGCATCTTTGAAGGGTACATTTTAATTTCGTTCGCCATATTGGATTTTGAGATGGCGGACAAAGAAATATATTTAGTGAAAACTCGAATTAATTCTCTTCTAAGTGCAGTTTGTCCTATTAAAATTGATTGTATAGTTCAAGAGCTATAATGAAAAAAAATTGTCCGGTTTTTTTTGGCTCACCCGGTATATATAATATAAAGCTCTAATTAGCTTGAAAATTGAAAACAAAAAATTGGTGAATTATCACAAACTGCGGAAAACGGTTCTATATTTTTTTTAACAACATAATATTTTTCGAGAAGTTTGCTTTTCTTTACATAATTTTTAAAACAGCGCAAAATCATGGCGTTAAGCGGCATTTACACGGGTCGATTTTGGCCGTGCGGCGAGTCGCCTCGATTTGCCATGTGGCAAGTCTAACCGCTAACCCGTTTACACGGGGCGACTAAAGTCGCAAGGAAATAGGTCATTTTTGTTGAAAATGTTGTGCAAGATAGGTGTTTTACATCATGGATTAAAATAGTGAGTGAAGCAATAATTAAAGAATTGCTTGAAAAAACTATTATATGTTGTTCTTAAATTTTTTATTTTAATTTTTGCAAGTTCTGCAATAATTGGTTTCTGTACTATTCTGCTCTAGAATTCCACAGGCAGGGATATTTTTAGTAGCACTCAAAAAATTCAATTATTTTATTTTTGTCCATCTTTAACAACGAAATACTGTTCTCACAAACTCCTAATCAACAAAAAAGTGTGCAAATGACCTATGCGGCTGCGAATCACCTAACCATTTACACGGTCGATTTTAGTCACCCGCCGCATGCGAACTACGGTCGCGCGGCAAAAGTCGAGAGGCACCCCACTTTTGGCAGATTCTATCTAGTCGCATGCGGCGCAGACGATTTTCCATTTATACGGGCGATTTTAGCAGTGCGGCCTGGCCGCGCCGCCAGAAATCGACCCGTGTAAATGCCGCTTTAGCTTGATAGTTTAAAACAACGAGCAACGAATAAGGATCATATTGAAAAGAAAAAGCCGGATATAATGTACCTAATGCACAGATCTTTGTTAAGCGGCATTTACACGGGTCGATTTCTGGCCAGGCCGAACGGCTAAAATCGCCCATATAAATGGGAAATCGTCTGCGCCGCATGCGACTAGATCGAATCTGCCAAAAGTTGGGTGCCTCTCGACTTTTGCCGCGCGACCGTAGATCGCATGCGACGCGTGACTAAAGTGGATCTAGTGGTACCTTATTTTGAAGCTCTCTTGAATATCCTTACAACCGTGTTAAAATTTCGAAAATCCATCGATTAGTTTTTGAGATATTTGCTTTCAAATTTTCAAATTTAACATGGAATGATAAAATAAAAATTAAATCCGAAAAATAATAAAATTCTAATTAAATTTTTATTTTATCAGTGCATGTAAAATTTAAAAGTTTGAAGGCAATTATCTCAAAAACTAATGGATAGATTGTTAAAATTTTTACATGATTGTAAGTGTATGCCCGCAGTGAGAAAAACGATAACTGCAATGGACTGTATATATTTTATTAAATTAAAGCGCGAAAAAACAAATAAATATATTGATAAGAAATCACGAAATAATCAAAGGTCCATAGGTTAATTGCTGTTACCACACAACGGAAATCAGAAACAAAGTACTCACCAGTTTGCAGCCAATTTCTCCACGTTCCAAAGCCCCTTTCCGGATCTAATGATGGCACCACGTAGCTGAAGGGCTGAAGTTTCTAGTTCTATGCTTCAGTACACCAAAATCGAGCACTTTCAAGTGTAGAAATTTGTAATAGTTGGAGAAAGAAATTAACACGCCATTTTTCTCGAGGCGGTAGAAAGGATTTCGCTGATTCTTGGTGCGCATGTCAAAATGCGCGAAAATGTACTCTGTCCGTCATTCAATTGTGTGGTTTTAAAATTAAAAACAACCGCGAAATTTAGCGGGAGCTAACATAACTGCCCTCCAAAACACACAATTTTAGAATATCAACCGGACAGATATAGATATAAGAAAAAATGATCGACCGATAAATATAAATGAATGAAAAACAGAAAAGTAGCGTAAGTTTATTTAGAGATAACGAAAACCCGAAAAAGGCAAAACAAACAACCAAAATTCAAAAACAAAAAATAAAAATAATAAAGAATTACCTATTGTATTACCCGGTAATAGGTAGAAAAATGAAAATTAGTTTTAATTCGGCAAGAGGCACAGTTTTACAACTGGCCGCTTGTAAACACCGGTAGCCGTTCGTACCGTCGCTACACGCACTTGACCGTCTCCGCCGGGATGCAATTCGAGAACCCGACCGACTGGCCATTTCAAAGGTGTGATCACTCGATATGATAACCAAATCATTTAATTTGATATTTGGGAACGAATCAGCCCACTTGTGTCGCTGTTGTAGCGTATGCAAATAGTCTACAGAATACCTTTTCCAAAAATCATTATGTAGTTTTTGGATTAGTTGCCATCTCGAGAGCCGATTTAGGGGAACCTCGGACAAATCTGACTCCGGAATTTCTGAATTAAGGGGTTCAAGGGTCAAAAAATGCCCAGGGGTAAGAGGTTGAAGATCGTGTGGGTCTGAAGAGGCAGGAGATAAAGGGCGACTATTAAGTACGGCTTCTATGCGACATGTAAGGGTGGACATTTCCATGATGGACAACTTCTGGTCGCCGACAACTCGAACAAAGTGAGTTTTAAAACTTTTGACGCCAGCTTCTGCCAGGCCATTGAAATGTGGACTGAGAGATGCCAACGAATAGAAAGTCTGGTGGACGCACTTCTTGCGTAATCAAGTAATTGGTTACGAAACCCTAAAAAATTACTGCCCTGATCTGACCAGCATTGCGTCACGCTTCCACGTCTGGAAATAAATCGATGGAATGCACCTACAAACCCTTCGGTGGACAGTTCCATGGTTAATTCCAAATGCACGCAATGTGTGGCCGTACAGACAAACACACAGACATACGATTTGAAAGCTTTACAACCACGATGAGGAATCACAAAGAAAGGTCCACAAAAGTCGATAGCTACACTCGAAAAAGGTTTAAGTTGATTGATTCGATGAGCGGGAAGAGAACTCATTATGGGCGGTCTATAGGGTTTAGGGTTGATTCTAAAACATTGCAAACACTTGGATATGGTTCTTTGAATTGCCCGTCTGGCAGATAATATCCAAAATTGCTGTAAAAGCAGATTATGTAATGTTTTAAACCCAGGATGAAGGTATTGTCGATGAGTGGACTCGGTTCGGTTTAGAAGAGTAGTTAAACGATGGTTACTCGAAAGTAACTCGAAAGTAAGACGGGGTGTTTTGCAGAATAAGACAAAAGGTCAGATTTTTGTAATCTGCCACCGACTCTAATGATATTATTTTCATCAAGAAAAGGTGAAAGTTTTCGAAAAGGTTTCGGTATTGGTTTATCCTTAGATAACGCGAAAAAAAGCTCAGAAAAGCAAGAACCTTGAACGCGTTTGATAAGAAGGTATAACGCACTTTGCATCTCACCGGTGGTAGGAAAAACAATATTTTCAAAAATAATTTTTTGGTCCGGTAGATTAGTGGGTTTTTGATAGGAATGGTTTTGAAAAAGGTTAACTATTCGAAGGGCATAACAAATGATACGTTGAATTTTTGATATAGATGAATATTTGATAAGAAGCTGATCTAAGAAGTTAACGTCAATTATCGCATTGCAACAGACCTTTGGCTTTTCCTCCAGATTAATATCTCCGAAATCAATCGGCATTTTTGATTTATGAAAATCGGGCCATTCGTTTTCGGGAGACCACAAAAACGACAGTGCGTTCCACCACATGTCATGTGACATGAACTGTGAGGGGGTGGCCCCTCGTGACGCAATATCGGCTGCATTTAAAGCAGAAGGAATGTAGCGCCATGAGTTTGAGGGAATGATTTCTTGGATTCTACTGACTCGATTTCCAACAAAGGTTTGCCAGCGATTAGGAGGGGATGAAAGCCAGTGCAATACGACTTGCGAATCGCAGAAAGTAACGATATTTGTAAAAGTTATTTTTCCTTCATAGCTAGATAAGACGAAATCAATTAATTCGCTTAAAAGAAATGCGCCTAGGAGTTCTAGCCTAGCCAAAGTTTGTGACTTTATAGGCGCGACCCTAGATTTTGCAGATATGAGAGAAACAGATATATTGTTTTCCTCTTCTACACGAAAATATACGACGCCTGCGTAGCCTCGAATTGAAGCGTCACAGAAGCCGATGATTTGACAGGTATTGGTTTTTGACAGTTTGATTTGTCAGGGTAATTGAAAATTGGAACGAAGCGGGAATTCAGAACGAAGTTTGTTCCAAGAGCCGATGATAAAAGAATCTGGTTCTTCGTCCCAGCCTATTTTCGATATCCACAACTGTTGCAAAATAAATTTTGCTTGTAGCAACAAGGGACAAAGAAAACCTAAGGGATCGAAGATTGTTCCTATGATAGATAAAATAGAACGTTTAGTTGGGGGTTTGTCCTTCATTCGGCATTGATAAGAAAAAATGTCGTTTTTTGGATGCCATTGAAGTCCTAAAACTTTGATAAAGTGTGGTTCCTCCTTGTCAAAAGAGAGAGGCATTTGACGACCGGATTCTGGCAATATTGCCAATAACTCAGGACAATTGCTTGCCCATTTTTTAAGTTGGAATCCTCCCGACTTCAACAAATCATTGAGTTCCGTCTGAAGGGAAAGGGCTTTAGAAAGCGAAGGGCTAGTTCCCAAGATATCGTCGATGTAAATTGACGTTTTTAGAACAGTACTAGCCATAGGAAAACGTTCCTTTTCTCTCTCTGCCAGCTCATTTAATGTACGCATGGCTAGAAAAGGTGAGCATGTCATGCCAAAAGTGACAGTAGAAAGTTTCCACACTGAAAGTGGGTCCTGTGGAGAAAACCTCCACAATATCCTATGATAAGGACGGTGATAAGGATTGATATGGACTTGACGGAGCATCTGTTTGATATCAGCAATGTAGGCAATAGGATTAAGACGAAACGTAAGGAGTAAAGAAGAAATATCCTTTTGAAGTTTCGGTCCCGATAACAACGTGTCATTGAGACTGATTTTTTACTTAAGCTTTCCGGCTTTAGTACGCAATGATATGCTAAAAAACATGATATGTCGACTTTTGGTTGACTAGATAAAACTAGACTCATATGATTAGAATCGATATAGTCTTGCATGAAACTTGAATAGGCAGTGTACAGATCAGGATTTTTGAGTAATCTATTTTCTAGAATTAAAAATCTACGATAAGCTTGCGGATAAGTATTTCCTAGGTCAGGGTTTATTTTATCTTTAAACGGAAGATCTACCATGAATCTACCGCTCGGTTGCCGTACGACACTCGCAGTAAAAATTGATTCCGCTTGTTTTTCTTCCTTTGATAAGATTTGTTTTTTAGGCAAATGTTCGATTTCCCGAAACCTAGGGAGAATGACCTCTAAAGGAGGTGAATGACTCGTTAAAAAACAACTGGTTCGTTCCGTAAGACTACCTACTTCGTCAACTTTTCCCATGACGACCCAGCCAAAGATAGTTTCAAGGGCTGAAGGTTGCCGTATTTGGCCAAGAACCCTGCCCTCCTTGAATATCTGTGCGAATAGCTCGCAACCAATAACTAGGTCCACAGGTCTAGATTTGAAATAAGATGGGTCGGCAAGTTTAGGGTTTTCCAAGTGTTTCCACTGATTATCGTTCAAAGTGAATGTAGGCATATTGGAACATAGTTGTGGAACAACAATTGCTTCGAAATTAAGTAAAGGAGTGACCTGTCCTTCTGGCTTAATGTGACATTGAACGAGCCCTTTGGAAGTAAGAGAAGACAGTTGATTTAATCCGAATATTTCAGTGGTGTAACTTCGCCTAGGAAGATTAAGACGCTGAATACACTTATCACTGATGAATCCTGTCTGTGATCCAGAATCAAGCAGTGCCCTTACAGGTTGAAAATTTCCGCAACCGTCCATAACATCTATTATGGCGGTGCATAAAAGAAAGGTACCTGAAGGTCCTGAGGTATTTAATGACACATGAAGATTATTGAAAGGTGGTGTGTGAATGACAAGACTAGTATCTTGGCTTCCAGACTCTTTATTAGTTTCTAAGATATGAGTTAAAGTGTGGTGCCTTTTACTATTGCAAGTCCTGCATGAATATTTTGATTTGCACGTGTCTACCCCATGCGAGGGATGAAAACACGCTAGACGGCGAGAGGTTAAGAAATGTTTGACATTTCGAAAGCACGTGACCTTGATTACACCGGAAACATTTTATTCCCGTACTTGAATTAGTTGAGGTGCCAGCCAGTCCTATAAAAGGCGAATTGGATGATTTATAGGTAGGCTTTGGCCCAAACTGATTTGGCATAGAATTTGATTTTTGATAGGTAGGCTTTTGCCCAAACTGATTTTGCATAGAATTTGATTTTTGATAGATAGGCACCTTTTTGGGTGCTGTTGATTGAGGAAGTGATTCCAAAACTTTACATCTTTTTTCTAGAAATTGAAAAAGTGACTGAAAAGTGGGAATTTCGGCATTAGTATTGGCGTGACTCATTTCGAAATTTGAACGCGTCGGAATATCCAATTTTTCTAACAGAATGAAAAAAATAATAAAGTACCAACTGTCAACGTCAAAGCTAAGTGATTTTAAAATTTCTAGGGATTCTGAAAAGGTGTCAATTAAATTACGCAATTCTTTAGCTGACTCGTTTTTTAATGTAGAGTTCATAATTGTGCTTAAAGCATCATTTGCTAGGTCTCGCTTGTTTTGATATCTATTGACTAATTTGTCGTAAGCAATTTTATAATTTTGATCAGATAAGCTAATCCCTGATATCAATTTTAAAGGCTCATCCTCAACATATGAAAATAAATATTGAAGTTTTCGGACGTTACTTAGACTTTGATTTTGATCTATAATGTTATTAAAAAGATCGAAAAAGCTTGGCCATAATTTTTTATCACCTCGAAATATGGGAATACCTAACTCTTTGAGTTTTGGAGTTTCAGATTCGTTTTGACGAACATATGATCGCGAAAAGGATGGGGCCTCAACCGGAAATATTTCAGAGTAAACCCCCTTACACGCATAAAAATATTTACGATCTTCTGAAAGGATCGCATCTTGCGTTTTAAACTCCTCGTCATCCGAGTCGTCTATCATCATAATGACATCATTATGTGCCAACATGCATTTATAGAAGGTTTCATCCAAATCGGAATACCTCACTTGAAACTCGTTTCTCGCTTTTGCGTCCGTTGCCGCGGTTTGTGAAAACACATAACACTCGGTGATCGCAGATAAAAAACCCTCGCGTTTTTGCACGGCTTTTTTGATAGGCATGATTTTACCTTTGAAATGACGAAATTGTCGGTAAATATACCATTAACGCTAAATTAATGCTTTTGAAATAGAAAAATGACGAATTGTCGAAAATATGCACTAATTTATCGCAATTGATGAAAATTGTTTTAAATATCGAAATGGTATGGAACACATCTAATCACAGAAATGTTGTTTGTTTGTTTTGATTGATTCTCGATTTTTGTTTACTGAAGTGACCACGCGGTAAACCCTGCGTTACCATAGCAGCGGACCGAAAACAGGTGAACTGCGCCGAAACCGAAGGTCGAACGAACGAAAATCTACGGTTCAATACGATTGGCAAAATTCAAGGCCGTGTGATCTCGGCGAAAATGTGAAAATGGCCGACTTATTAATACCGTCGTATGGAGTAAATTTAAATATTTGTTTCGAAGGAACACTTTCTGCTTTACGTAGATTTGCAGAAGGCATATGATAGTATACCACTAAATCTACTTTGGAAAGCGTTGGAAAAGACAAACATAAGCGTACAACTAATTAAGGCCATCAAAGAGTTATACCGCAATAGTAAGGCAAAAGTTAAAATAAAAGCAAAACTAACCAAAGGCTTTCAAGTAAATAAAGGTCTTAAACAAGGTTGCTGTATCTCGCCTACGCTCTTCAAGATATATTTGGAACAGGTCCTTAAAGTCTGGAAGAGAAAATGCCAAAACATGGGAATTCCGTTGAATGAAACCACCTTGTATACTTTATGTTTCGCCGATGATCAGATAGTGGTGGCTCAGGATTATGACGACCTCGAATATATGACACGAAAACTAATAGAAGAGTACAATAAGTGGGGACTAGAGGTTAATATCAATAAGACAGAGTATATGTGTATTGGTGGAACGAAACAGGATCTAATCTTAAATACTGGGCAGCGAATTCAGTCCTGTGATGAGTATAAATACTTGGGTCTAAAAATTACAGCTGACGGAACACTAGACAAAGCTATAAAAGATAGAAACGTACAAGGAAGAAAAGCAATAACTTTATTAAATGGAATAATTTGGGACCAAAGTATATCAAAACATAACAAAAAGCTTATATATAACACCATTGTAAAAAGTATTATTACATACGGCTCAGAAGTATGGCCAATCAAAGATAGAACAGAAAAAATGCTTTCCGCTACGGAGATGGACTATTAGAGAAGAGCAGCAGGGAAATCAAAAAGAGAAAGAGTTACCAATCAAAGAATAAGAGAAATTATGACAGTGGGTGAACGTACTCTAGTGGATGATATAAGAACAAAACAACTGGTGTGGTACGGACATGTATAAAGAATGGATGATGGAAGACTACCTAAACAAATATTACAATGGAAACAAACTGGCCGAAGAAAACGAGGAAGACCAAGGAGAAGCTGGAGAGAAGGAATAGATAGTGAAATAAGAATAAGAGGCCTAGATGATGAATTATGGGCAAACAGAAACGAGCGGAGATTGGGTATCGGAAGACGTAGAACGTTGTGAAACCGATAAATATATATATATATATATATATATATATATATATATATATATATATATATATATATACTTTATGTATGCCCGCAGTGAGAAAAACGATAACTGCAATGGACTGTATTTATTTTATTAAATGAAAGCGCGAACAAACATAAATATATTGATAAGAAATCACGAAATAATCAAAGGTCCATAGGTTAATTTCTGTTACCACACAACGGAAATCAGAAACAAAGTACTCACCAGTTTGCAGCCAATTTCTCCACGTTCCAGGGGCCCCTTTCCGGATCTAATGATGGCACCACGTAGCTAAAGGGCGGAAGTTTCTAGTTCTATGCTTCAGTACACCAAAATCGAGCACTTTCAAGTGTAGAAATTTGTAATAGTTGGAGAAAGAAATTAACACGCCATTTTTCTCGAGGCGGTAGAAAGGATCTCGCTGATTCTTGGTGCGCATGTCAAAATGCGCGAAAATGTACTCTGTCCGTCATCCAATTGTGTGGTTTTAAAATTAAAAACAACCGCGAAATTTAGCGGGAGCTAACAGTAAGGACATTCAAAAGGCCTTCAAAACAAGGTATCACTAGACCTACTTTCCCTATTTAAAATATACGGGTAAAGTATACCCCTGGAAGGTGGTGCGTCCTACAAAAATTTCAAGATAGCCAAAAAGTGTCCCCCTCGTTCTCGAGAAATCCCGGGTGGAAAGTTTTAAATTAGACACAGTGTATAGTGTGAGGCTGCGATGATGGAATTCCTCACAGGCTTGGAGATTTTTGCAATGGGAGCAGTCTACCAAGCAAGCCTAAAATAAATATTCTTTTTTCTATGAGCAAGATAATGTTTAATAGAAAAGCACTCCATGAATAACCCAATAAATAACCCTACAGCGCTATACCTAGTATGTGTACCGAGCCACAATATAGACCCACTGGCGGTTGCAGTGAAAGGGCTGCAATGCCCACTCACAGTTGAATCATCATCAATATATGTACCAGTTTTATTATAACTACTAATTTATGTCTATAATTTTAAAACTTTTTATAGTTATTTAAAAATGCAAAATAAAAAGTGAATGTATTTTAAAACCTGAGTTTTTGAAATTTTTATTTTGCGGCCCCTGAAAAATGACTATTAAGTTCTTTTTTTATACGACAGTATATTAGGGATCAGAAATAATCAACAATTAAGTTTAGAGTAACATACTTAAATGATTGAAACATGCTACAGCACTTTTATAATTAAAAAAAATATGCTACAGAATAAATAATATATCACATCAAGGTTTTTAAACATTCTGGTCACCCAGGAAACCTCTGCTTGCTCTGCACTGGGTGTTTGTAAATCAGTCATTCCGGGATAACAGTTTGATGTTTCGGAAGTACCACCATTATTTCTTGTTAATGTGCCTTATTGATATTTCTTCATTAAAATGCCCAAGTTCTAGAGAAGTTTGCTTATTTCCTTGTAAAGACATAACCTGTAACAAAAATAAAATAGGTGTAGTAGTTTAAAAATAAACTTAAAAAATGCAGCAATATGATCTAATACCTTAGAAAATTGAACTAGTGTTCGAAGTCCAATACCAATACGGACATTAATCCATTTGCATTTAACTCATTTTATCTCTTAAATTATGTAATATATTTTTATTCTATACCATAAGTAGTTAAGTGCAACAGAAACAATTTACAAATTTTCATGTAGCTAAATTATTTTGATCATAATTAGTAGATACCAATGTTTACACAGAGTCGTGTAAACATTGTAGATACTTACTGGCTTTTAGGGGGCGAATTATTACTTTACTTGTCACCATACAAGACTGGACTATTAAGAACGTGAACATTTTTTAAAAATTTTATTAAATGTGAGTTATTTAGTTTCTAAAACACCTAGATCGGATAATAAAATAAATTGTCTCTCAATACACGATAACTCAAGAAAACCTCAAACAATTTAGCCCAATATGACACACAGGTTTGATGTCGGCATTAGATTTTGAGTAACAAAAAGGGTTAGTTAAAAGTATTTCTTAACCAATTTTACCTAAAAACAATCAACTTTTCTTGTATCGATTTTTGTTTAAAAATATTCCTTTTGTATTTAAAACATTTTTGCCTGGAGCGCATGTCGCCTGCTGGCATTTAAAGTAACATTACTTCAATATTTTCTCACAATGCACTATAGGATAAAAAATCCAAATTTTGGCCAATATAGGAAAAAAATAGGTTTACCTTTTATTTATAAAATCACCACCAAAAATATTTTAAATGACCAAGTCATCAATATTTGTAATAATAACATTTGAAATCTAAGTAGGCTGTGCTTGATGACAGCGCAAAGTCAGCTTATACGTCGAATAAAGTATTCTTTTGTTTTTTCTTTAAATATTTACTGATATTTCAAAAGGCGCTGTACCAAAGATATTAATTTAAAAGTGATTTTTTTTATTACCCATGTAGAACGAAGGTAAGATTGATTAATTATATACCTTTTGTTCTTAGAAGCTTACATATTTTTTATTTGCTGGTTTTAAATCAATATATAGCAGAAATCTGGCAAAATAAATAAAATTGTTTGGTTAGGTTGAATTACAAAATGAGATCCGCGAGGATCCGATCAGGCCGATATGTAATAATATTCTTTAGAGTTTAAGCTAAAAGGCTGTTGAAAACCGTTTGCAACTATTTGCAACAAAGGAGTTTGTTTTACTTTTAGATGAACTCTGCATTAAAAATCAAGACCTTTTTGTTACGTGGTTGTCTGAGATAATACAAGTTTCCTTTCAATTAATTCAGTGGCGCCCCCAGGAATATATCTTGGGGGGCCCGAGGCCTCTTGGGGGGGGGGGCCCGAAGCCTCATAATGTCGAATATTCAGCTATTTTTTGTGTTTTTTTCTGAAATATGTCGAAAATATGTAAAAAAATCTAAGGTTTGGGGGAGGCCCATGATTAATTCGTCATTTTTGTGTAATATTAGTTTCCTGTGCTGCTAATTGCCTTTAAATTTGACAAACTTTGAGAACTACTGCTTTGAAGCGGCTAATATTTTCATGAACACTTATCCTTGGTTTCCAATGCCAGCTAGTGTACACAAGGTGCTTATTCACAGCAAGCAGATTTTGCAGAATTGTTTATTACTAGCTGAGTTTTTGGGAGAGGAAGCCTCAGAAACGAAAAACAAGATCTACAAGCATGATGGGGAATACCATGCCCGAAAAAGTAGTAGAATAAATAATTTAACAGACATTTTCAATAGGGCAATGGACACTTCAGATCCGTTAATCTCAACTTTGTTACTTATCACGAAAATCCAAACTGAAATGAAGTGTTACCTGAAGATTTTTTACAATCACCCGATGAATATTTATCTAAGTCAGGTTTACTTGAAAATAACAGCCAATCCAGTAGTGTTGAGTCAGATCATGAATTTTTATTTAACATTTCAGAATTAGATAGCTTAGAGTTGGATTCAGAAATAAACGATTAGAAAGTAAAACCTCAAGAAAAGTTAAGTGATCTGTAATATTTAGACTTTGCTATTTTTGAGTAAATACAACTTGTTCTGTTTTTGCAAAATTTTTCAATATCCAGCCATTTTAATTTGTGGAAGTATCCAGGACTTTCGGATAATTAGGGTGTAATGTAATTATTAATTAATTAATTAATGTAAGATGTTTCTTATGAATATAGAACTAGAACAAACAGTGTAATTCTGATTTGGCACTTTTGAGGATTTTAAGGTTATTTAAATAAAAGAGATAAAATATGAAGTTAACTTTTACGATGAAAACTACATATTACCAAGCTACAGGGCATTCTAAAAATTCTGCTTTTTGAAAAGTGTCTATAATCCTTTATGTCTGATTTTTTATGCGTTTTCTTTTTATATTTTTAAAAAAGTAAACTTTAACTTTGATCTGTTTAATTTTAAAAATCGACATTCAATTTGACTAAAATACAACTCTACATATGCGGTTGTCTTATATCTCCTATTCAAGTTATTTTCAACACCCCAAAATTGCCCAATGGGGATCACCCTGTACATAATAAAATCTTATATAATTTACTAAAATGAATTTAAACTCTTTAGTATACCACCTATAAAGGTCTTCAATATATTGCTACTCAAAAAAATCGGTTTTGTTTGATTAAATCATATTCTTCTAATATTGGCCAAAATAAAGACGTCTTATCCTACTGTGCAATGTTAAGAATAATACCACTGGTCGGCATGAAAATCGGCCCTGACACCATTCTTGCCGATTCTTATGTAAAATGACCTCCTGAATCCAAACATGAACTCCGTTTTTCCCCATCACCCCCCATTTTCGGGGGAGACCCCCTACCTATATTTACTGCTTTTCGATAGTTTGGTGGGACGGAAATGATTTGTTTTGGCCTTAACATCATTATTTCTGAGAGATAGGAGAGTGTAGTGCTCTCAAACATTAATATTTATAGTCCAGCCATTTGTTTGGGGGGGGGGTGTTTTGCATAAATGGTAAATGGACATTGTCGATTTTACCGTTTTATATGCATTTTCTAATTAATTTTATAAAATTTTAGCTGCCAGCAGCTTAACGGTAAAGGTAATAAACGTTATAGCAAAGTATAAAGCAACATATTAGTATATAAAGGTATATATATATATATATATATATATATATATATATATATATATATATATATATATATATACAGAAACCACTGGCGTATACAAAAAATCGCATTGGAGGGGCTTGGAAATTTTTTCCACTTTTATTTATTAACATACTAAAAAGTAGGAAAATAAATAGTTTTAGCATAATCTATTTTTAGATTCTTGGGGGGGCTTTCGCCCCCAAGCCCCCCTCCCCCTTGTATACGCTCTTGCAGAAACTATAATAAAAAAATAAAATATTGTTGCTTTATTTGTGAATGGGACAGTCGAGCACGGGACAAACATTACATTGTACGGAACTGGTCTTTGCGAGAAAGATTTACTCCCGGTCGCCAACGATCCTTATTAGTCCCGCAAGATAATATTTTCTTGCCGCCTTTTCATATCAAACCTAGATTGATCAAACAATTTGTAAAAGCACTGGACAAAACAGGCGACGCATTCATATATATGAAAACTAAATTTCCTCGTCTAGTGAGGCTAAAATCAAGGAAGGTGTTTTTGTGGGGCCCCAGATTAGACCACTTTTTCAAGATTCGACGTTTATTGAACACCTGAATCAAAAAGACAAACGAGCTCAGTTTGCATTCCAAAACGTGTGTAAGAACTTTTTAGGTAACCATAAAAGTGATGATTATGTCGCTCAGTGTCAGTATTCTTGAAATCTCCCCGGGGAGTACCCAAGTAACATTATTACCACTCAAGGTTTTATTAATTTGGTTCCAAGGTTATTTAGAGGGTGCTGTTATGGCTTTTAGGATCAATTTGGCTACAAAAAGGTAATTTATATCGCCAATTACCTAAAGAGGTGTTATACAACCAAAAAGTGTGCTTTCTGTTTCTTTTAGATACTTTTGGTTTTATTGATTTCTGATTTATAAAGATGGTCTTATAAAACACTTTTACCTAAAGTTTTTAAAAAGAAATAAATATAAACTTTGGTCTTTTAGTTTTTTTCATTACTTTAGGTCATAACAAAAGTGTTTTATAATAGAGCTAAAAGGTTACCTTATATCCTTTTGTTTTTGTAGTTACCAGTAGTTTAATAGTAAATATGATTATATAGGCTGCCATATAGAACCTAGTTTCCTTAAGGTTTTTAAGAGTGGTAAATATAAACTTTAGACTTTTGGTTTTTGCCATTACTTTTAGGCATTTTAAACAGGCTTTATTGGAAGGCTTAAAGGTAAACTTAATTCTTTTGTATTTATGGTTACCCATAGCTGCATATTAAATATTATTTAAATAGGCGATCATATAAAACTTTGTTTCCTTAAGGGTTCTAACAGAAGTAAATAAATACTTTCGTATTTTAGTTTTTACTAGTACTAGTACAGATTGGTACCTACCTATTGCAAGATTGATTATTTATTATCCTCCTGGGTAAGGCACCCAGCCTGTTTAAACGGCCAATATAAGAGGTTTCCCTCCAACCTGCAGGCACAACGGCTATCATTGCACTGGCCCTCCTCATTGTGTGCAAATTGCACGATGAAAAACATTTAAATTTAACACAACACTTTAAAAAACAAATACAAAAATATTAAGTGAGGTTATATTCACTATGTTTACCTTCTCTTTTTTATTGGTTTCATAAGCGCACTCAAAAATCCTTGTTGCGATAGAGTAACAAATAAAACCAAGTGACCACTATAAAACGATAATGGCGTATATAGAATTATTTTAAAAATATTGTAAACAGAAAATATTTATCTAGTCGTTTTAGCAGTGTTTTTTAACAATAATTTTACTTTAATTTTAATTTATGTAAACCAAACAGACTTTTTTAATAGTGAATAGTGTAAATTATTTTTTTTAATTTTTAATATTTGTTATTTAGTTATCAAAAAACTATTAAAAAGCATTTGTGAGCTGGCGCGCTTGTTTTGAGAGCTTTTCAGATACGATTTTATCAGAAAAATAAGTCTAGCAGGCAATTTGATGATCCACAAAACGACAAACTCCTCATATATAGGTATATTTTTATGTGATACAATAATTTTGGGACTCTGACATTTTTGGCAATTTTATGACCTAAATTATTTTATATAGCCATTGTGAATCTAAAATATCGCTAAAGCTTTTATAGGAAAAATTCTTTACTCTAAAGGTATTATGGTATTCAACAGAATTGCCAGGATACCAAATTACCAAATCTAGTTTTATAACAGGATAGAGGACGTTTCTGAGTTGTTTTTAGAACCTGGCATAATAGCTTTAGGCTCTAAAAGGTTCTATACTGGTGGAACCGCTAGAGGGCGAAGCTAGCGTTTATTTCTTATGGTTTTATAATGAGTTTAATACATAGGTTGCCACCACCAATTGGGGAGTCCCATTTAGGAGGTCTAAGGGGTATATAAGCGTAATGGGAACGTGCTAGCGACCAAACATTGAAACTAATGGTTTTAAGGAAAGGCGCTGGCAACTTTTTAGCTTCTGCTATAAATAAAGAAATGTTACTTGGGTACTCCCTCAAAATCGGGTGAAAGTCAAACTGCGCATGCGATGTCACTTGATTTCCGCATCTCTATTGGTCCTCGCTCGAATTTCGAGGAGTACTCGCTCGGGGAGATTTCAAGAATAACGACACAGGTCGAGAAATTTAAAGTGCACTTCCTTTACTCGCATCTGGACTTCTATCCTGAAAATTTAGGAGCAGTCTCGGATGAATACGGGAACGGTTTCATCAAGACATCGCTAAGTTGGAAAAGAGGTTTTCAGGGAAGTGAAATGCAAGCATGTTGGCGGAGTACTGCTGGTTTTTTAAACGAGAGGGTTGTAGCTCAGGGTATAAAAGGAAAGCAAGCACCAAGTTAAGGTACGAAAGATCGTATGTATTGGCACACCCAGGAATATGTCTTGGGGGGCCCGACGCCTCTATAGCCTCATAATGTCAAATTTTAAGCTATTTTTTGTGTTTTTTTTAATGAAATATGTGGAATATATGTAAAAAAATCTAAGGCTTGTATTTATTATTGTTTGAAACTAAAATAACTCTCTTTATACTTAAAAATTTAAATTTATGTCGATAATATTACAATTATTATCGAAAAATTATAAAAATAGGTAAAAGGGCTGCTCCCTCAAAAATGGTGGGTGGTAGAAGAAAACGCAAGCTATATTTGGATTCAGGGCGTCGTCTTACATAAGAATCAGCGGAAATAATGCCAGGGCTCAAGAATTTTTTTTTGCCGACCAGTGTGGCCTTAATTAGTTGTACGCTTATGTTTGTATTTTCCAACGCTTTCCAAAGTAGATTAAATAGGTATACTATCATATGTCTTCTGCAAATCGACGTAAAGCAGATGCAGCTCTTGTCCGTATGCCATTTTCTTTTCAATAACTTGGGTTATACAAAAGAGATGATCTGAAGTCGATCTACCCGCCCTGAAACCGGCTTGTTCTTCTGCCTCCATGTTTTTCTATTCGCTCTCCACTCCACGGAAAGGTACACTATTTTATTTTAAAACAATTTTGTGTTAATACCGGCGACACCAGCTTCTGGTATCTGCCTATAATAGATATTTTTTTCTATATTTTATTTTTAGTATGTTTAAACACTTACATAAGTCGAGGCAAATAATTAATGTCTGGATTGTTAATTAAAAAAAAGTATATAGCCTATATTTTTTGATCTAAAACCATCAGTCATTTTCTTGCCGTTGTTAAAATAAAAACAAATATATTACGGATTTTACGAATTTATTTAGTTTCTTGATTATCAACGAAAAAAAAAAATGGCTTTTTTGTGGCATTTACTCCTGGTGTTAACTGCAATCGGGGTGTATTTGTTGTGGTTTTTTGAAAAGAAATATAAAATTTGGCAGTTTTCCAGAACTGTTAGTGGGCCTCCATTCGTGCCCATAGTTGGAAATTCCTATATGCTACTTGGGAAAAATAGTAAGCTCTACTGGTATTAATTATTAAAAAACGTCAAATATTTTCAATAAGTAGTTTTTCAGAAAACTTTTTTATAAAAAAAATCTACAAAAAATTGTTTTTCAAAATAACAAGTTAAAAAAAAACTCACAAAATACTAATTTATATCTCTAAATTAAAAACATTTTTTTTTAAATTTAAATAATACTTTTTTAAAAAGCAGTTTTTCTAAAAAATAATTTATAAAAAAAACAAAAAACATTTTTAGAAAAAATTATATTTATTTTTTTTTTAAATATGTTTACCACACGACATAAACAAAATTGCAAACTTAAACCTCGTGAGCGGAGAATTCTCCACTCGGCAAATCGGCCGGGTGCGAATTGTCCTCGCGACGAATCGGCAAATGTGTTATCCAGACACGGAAAAATTAAATTTGAGTACAAATATTATTATACCTTTACCTACATATTTTTTAATTTATTTTAGTTACCGATATCTTGTCAGCAATTAAATTGTATGTTCAGAAGTACGGCTACCAGGTCAGCTTTTGGTTAGGCCATAACTTTCTCTACATAACTACAGACCCTCAAGAGATAAAAACCGTCCTTAATCACCCGAAGTGTATTAATAAAGCAGTGCATTACGAGGATTTGAAGATGCTTTTCAAAAATTCTTTACTGTTGTTGCCATGTAAGTTTTTAACCATGCCTAGGAAACTCAATGCAATTTGACAGGTCGTTAGGTTAAAGTTCTCACTAAGCTCAAACGAGGCGCTGCGGTCGCGCGTTTGTTCCTTATTCTATTTTTTTGAGAATTATCTATGGTTTGGATTTTTCGTCCCCCTTTTTTTCAGGTAGAAAAACCTCTTCCACCGCATTTTATTTCGGGTTCATTTTAAATCTATCTTTTTGGCTTATGTAGGTAATCTTTGCTGATGTGACGCATTAAAATTAAATTTTGTTAAATTTGTAACTTTTGCAATTTTAAATATAAAAGAATCTTAGAGTAATAATAATTTATTACTCTGAGAAAAGAATAAGAATTTCTAGTTGCTTTTCTGGGTGAAGTGTCTAAAGTTCAGACGAGTATAAAATGCATAGTTTTCCGAGACATTTTAAGGTAAGTTTTCTTATTATCTCATTTGAGGTTAGATTGGCATTTGATAAAATTAATTGCTTAATTGATGGGTAAACCCAGCAGCGTAATGTACTTTGAATAAATTTATTCCTTCATTTTAAATCTTTATCTTTCCATAATCTAGTACCTATGGTTAATGTGGTTATAAGTTGATTTTTTTTAATTGTTTTCAGCTTTTGGATGATATGTGCGACCACTGATAAGCTATGTATATACTACTTTGAAACATACCCTACACAACTTACAACCAAGGCGAGGAGGTACTTTTAAATCATGTCAGATTTTCGTCAAGCTGTTAAAAAGTAGACATTTAAGAATGATTCTCTTCACGAACAACTGTTTCATTATTTATTCACTCATCACTCACCAGAAATGTTAAAAGCAAATTTAAATATGCTAGATAGTGTTTGGTTTTTCATTATATTTTATTTCACCAATCAAATAGACTATGTATTATTTCATCAATAGTTAGTCGTTAATTTGTAGTTTTTTTATAATAATAAAAACTCATTTAAAAAATGTTTTATTTATTGCACTTTATATATCATTTTCAATCTGTTTATATCTTATAAAGACAGTGTATGTTTTTATAAAATATTGACTGATTAAAAATTTAAAAAAAACTTTTAAATTAAAGAAAATTTATTATAAAAGGCGATTCAAATTTCCCGCCTTAACTTTTAGTTCGTCACTAAGCTCTGCAGTGGGCGCCACAGAGCTAACGACCTGTCAAACAACCGGAGTTGCCTATTTAATAAAAACTCACTGAACCGCGCCGCAAATCCTTTATCTATGGTTTTTAACCATGTTTCAAAAATAATAAATTCGATATAGATAATTTTAAAAGTCTTAACGAAAGAGTTTCGCAGGCGAATTCTAAAAAGGTAAGGTACTCGGAGACGAATTCTGGTGCAAAAAGTTTCGAAACAATGTTTCAATAAATACGTCATCAAAACGTCATCAATTGGTGACCCCCACGTGACAATATTTTCGAATTTATGGTCGTTATACGATGAAATACCGTTCACAGAGGTGTAAATTGTGAACTTTTTGTCAATATTTTAGTCAAAACTAAATAAAATTAAAAAACAATTAAAGTAATTAATAAAAAATTAGAATATTGATTTTTCAACAAACGTCAAAAAAGGTGTCATTTTAGCAATAGTTTCAAAACGAGGTTTTACTTCGATTCAAAACATGACATAGCTTACGTCAATTGGCTAACTTCAAAGGTGTCCACAAACACTACGTCACGTTTCGGCAAAAATGAAATGGTGGTGCATGTTTTATTTTTGTTTTTTGAATTGTATTTTCACTGATTTATGAGAAGTGATGGAGCACGAGATTCGTCTCCGTTCTCACTGGACAATATCACGTGATTGAAGAGCACGTTTAGCAAGTTTACCTCGTGGCCACAGCTCGATCGCTATCTAAAATCATAAACTAATATTATACTCGTTTCTGCGAAAATCAAACTACAGTACAATCCCGATTATCCGAATCGCGATTTTCCGAAATCCGGTTTATCCGAAACAAACTTTAAAAACAAAAATCCCGATTAACCGAAAAAATTCGCATTGTACGAAACGCGTCTGGGATTGACCTATACTGCTAGGTTATTCCCCTCGAGGTTTCACGGCAACCCAACTAACATTTATAGTAGCGGCTACACGCTCCAAACACTTTGCTACTATCTTATGGTAGAAATGTGGTGATCCCAACAAAAATTCGGCACTTTTTAGTTCTTTCTACTATCTAGTATTTCGAAAAAGTAGAGCTTTCGTAAAAACGACCCTCTAAACTACTTCTTAGGATTGTTACTTAATAGTCTATTCTGATATTCTTCCCTACCACGATAGGACGTTGCCACAGTTTTACTTTCTTTTTAGTCGTTATTTCGTAGTCGCAGTGACTTTTCTATATTACTTAATTACCACTAGAAAGTTAAGCTTCATTGAAGTCGCAAACAAGTTTATCCGACCACTACATTATAACTTTAATTATTACCATAAAAGTTGGTGTCATCATAGTAACATCTGAAGTAATAATGTAGAGAAAATAACTTTTTGCAACAACTTGAAGCCGTAAATACTTAGACTTTTTTTGAGTGTCGATCTTTTAAAGTAAATACTACCTCCTGTTTCTACTTTGGAAACGTAGACTTTTTGCAATCGCATCTTGGTCGCGCTCATTCTTAACCCTACTTTTGTGGCTCCTTTTATGAATAAGAAGTACTTTTTCATGGATTTCCAACCGATCTAGAAATGTTCAACCTCTACTTTTTTTAGTTAAACAGAAAGAAAACATAGAAAAAAGTGTTCAACTCGGTCTTTTTGTCCCCACAGAATTTATTTTCAGGTAGGCCATTTTCACAATGAAGCATCATCAGTACCATATACCATTTCCGTTTTCTTTCTTTTTTTCCTAATTGAAATACAACTTCATATGGACACCATCCAACATTTAAAAAATATTTCTTAATATTATATAGTAAGGGAAATAGGAAAAACAATAACAAAATATAACTTAGCAAAGTGCAATAATGCAAGGTTTTAATCAAAACCGTAAATAAAATTTTACGTTTTTTAAAAAAAGTTTTCTGTACGTCCGCCGTGACTAGAACCAGGAACCGTTGGATATGCACACCAATTGATAGGGCGTTGACGTACACAGCCAAAGGTTCCGGGTTCGAGCCCCGGCCGAGGCACTTAATTTTGTTAAGTAATTTGTCGCTCTTTAATTTCACCCCTGGCTTAAAACAAAATATTATTTACTTAAATTTATAAAAAAATAAGTTGATTTTATGTATATGACTACGTTCTTTTAGCTCCTTGATAAAACTTTCCAGAATATGGAAATTGCTTGATCAGTTTCTAGTAAAATAAATCACAATATTTATTTTGGTTTATAATACAATACTTGTATAAGTTTTCGTAATACAATACTTGCATTGGTTTTTGTAAAGTATTCTCCCCGGTCGGTAAGTGGCGCCCCCGAAAGTACAAAATGTATATTAAAAGTTGTAAACAAACCTGTAAGAAGTGGTAATAATACAGATTCATATTTTACGACTACGAGACGCATTTTCATCATTCACATCAACAAAAACTTACAAATTCACAAAACCACGATGCTACAGAACACAGAACTATGCATCAAAAACCAGGATTAGGCATTGTTGTTGACAAAAATGACAATTGGCCTCACCCCAATAACTTAAGGGTAGTGATATTGCTTATCGCGTGGTTCCTACTACTGTGAAGGTGTTTTTATAGTGGCGGAAGCTAGGGACTAATCCGTTGCCGCGACGGAAAAGTAAAAATTCGAGTGTGCTATCTAAAACTAAAAGGGAACACTGCCATAAAAGTAGTTCGTATTACGTTGCCGTAACTTAGGCTCACTTTCGAGTTACCCTTTCGACTATTAGGGAATATTGTTTGGGACGCCATGTTTTTTTTGTAAGTAGAAAATTTAATATTTTTATTTTCGTTTTTTGAGCCCATATTAAGGAGATACACTATTTTATAAGCAAATTAATTGAATGTTACCAAATGCACATATTAAACACCATTTGTTAGAGTTAACTGCAGATTAGGAAAATATAACCTCAAAAACCACAACAAAAAAATTGCATCAGATACCAGAAAAGGATTCAATTTTACAGGCGCGTTGGTTTTTTGCAATAAATATGATGCATGTTTCACAAAAATTTGCGTCGCAGTCGAATATTGGTCCTCTGCTAGTAAATTTTCTCACTTTTAGATAACATAGTACATATTATAGCCATAACCAAACTAAAAAACTTAGCCAGTTTGTTTACTATAGTGTTCACCATATTGTGTAATAATTATACAAAAAAGAAACGATTATATTATTTGCAACTACATCGCTACTTTTATGCCATTACGGAAAAAAAACAGCCTCTACGACGTAGTAGATACCTGGCTGCGACGTAGTAGTGTAGTTGTTACTACAGTGACTTTAAACACTTGGCCAAGTAGTTATAACCAGAAATTGGTTCCCCACTTACGGAATTAACACGTCGCTGTATGGTATACTGAGACGTAGCGGGAGTACGTTGCGGTTACTTTTAAGAAATTCTTTCTAGTTGGGGTTTCGTCGTTACAACTGTTGGGAATACGACGCCGACGGTCTAAAATGAAAATTGTTTTAATTAGCCGACAGAGTGTTACAAATGTTTTTAAGTCGATCTAATGATATACGCATCCGAAACTCTTATTTTCCAAAAAAAAAATCGGATTAATCGAAATTTCAATTATCCGAAATCACTTTGGTCCACATTATTGCTCCCTGTATGTGACAGATATTGGCCGCCAATATCTGTCACATACAGGGACTCTCATACAGGTGAACAGGTGAACATCGTATGTGCGGTCTTATTAGAAAATAAAGGTTTGTTATGACATCGATGTAGCGATCCTGACCGCGACTTACACCGCGCTCATCCATGTATTTTCCGTATGTCCGTATTCTTAATTAAGGTCACTATATCACGAAGTTCCTCTTCGTGCGACAGTCATAAAACCATGGTATAACAAGACAAGATGTGATCAGATGGAGGAGACTTTATTTATTTAGGTTCAGTTTGCATTGTTGAATACGTTTCTGTCGATTAGTTTTATGTTTTGATTATTTAAAATTGGTGAAAATGAGATATGCAGTGTATGGTTGTGACAAGTTGTGATTCGGACAATCAGGTGAAAGGCTTTCCACATGATGTCAGCTTTTTTACCTTTCCAAAAGACAAAAAAAATGACAGGAGTGGATCCGTTTGTCTAGACGTGAAGATGGTAATGCAAGGATTTGCTCAAAACATTTTAAATTTTAATTTTGTATTTTGTTATTATTTAAAAGTAATATTAATAATAAATTATACTATTATTATTATAATTAACAAACTTGAAATTTAGTACCCGTGAATTTAAAAAATCAAACAAGTTTCGTGGCTATTTGGGTAAAAAGGTGTTTTTGTTTCTCTCATATTTTTTCGTGGGTAGCTTGAAAGCTTAACCTCACGGGGATCTAATAGACACTTTGTTTGATTTATTCAATTCACAGGTACTAAATTTCACGTTTGTTAGTATTATTTGACTTAAAAATTCCGTTGACTAACGCTCACGTGTCTGATAGCGGGTAAAAACGCAATAAGCGTTGATCTGGCCTGAAAGGCAGAAAGAGCTGTCGTAGGTCACGGATTAGTTTGTTTCTTTTTTTTTGTTTTCGATCTTTATGTATAGCAAGCAGTTTATTTCGCCTGCTCTTGTTCTTGTTTCTCTGGATTAGAGACAAAACCGTCTAACTAACTTTGCACGAGTGTCACATTGACCAAGCAGTGTTCTGAGGAGTCCCATAAGGACGAAACAGTTAACTGTCAACTCTTATTAGGTGTCCATTAGATCTTGGACCCCCGTGAGGTTAAGCTTTCAAACTACCCACGGAAGAATATGAGAGAAACAGAAACACTTTTCTACCCGATTAGCCACGAAACTTGTTTGATTATTATAATTATTTTAAAAACTGCTCCACAGAACCAGAAGAGTTGTAACTGTAGTATACTTTTTTTTGTAGTATACTTATTTTCAAAATAAACCACCGATTAAAAATTGGCTTTTTGTTTTATTCTTTAGATTTAGTTAGAGACTAAAGCCATGTTTAACAAATCCAAAAGACAAAATAATTCATGATTTTTGTATCAATAGAGTAAATTTTTACTTTTTACGGAGTGATCAAACAGATTTTAATCAGATTTTAGAATTACTATTTTGCTCTGGTCGGCTCTCCGACTCCAAATAAAACTTTTACATTATTACTCTGAACTACCCTAAGTTTCATTGTAAACGCATTAGCGACGCAACATATCCAAGTTCTATTACATCAAATGTAATAGCGCGCCCTCATGTTTTTAAATTTTACTCTCGCCATGACCTCACACACACCCTATTTGGAACGGCTAGAGATCAATCATTTTGTCGCGTTGCAACGGTTTTAAAACACTTTTTCAATAAATTACGTCATTGATGGAACGGCTAGAGATCAATCATTTTGTCGCGTTGCAACGGTTTTAAAACACTGTTTCAATAAATTACGTCATTGATTGAATGCTCCTCGTCCAAGACTGTTATAATGTTTTCGACAAATCTTGTGTTCTAGACGTCTTGAAATCTTTCCCATAGGAACGTTTTACTGAAATCACACACTCCGTATTCTTGAGCTCCTATAGGAGAGATCACTTCTACTAAATTTTAGAGAACTTTGTTCTATTGGGTCGACCCAGTAGAACAAAGGCATTTTGTGTTAAAAGCATTCGCATTAGCACCGAGAAAACAGCAAACCTTTATCGTAAACGTGTTCTTAGTGGTCGTCACGAAATAGGAGCGAAAAATTGTGTAAATTTAAAAATAACTTTTTTCTCCTTCGTAACAATATAAATCTACTCTGCAAAGAAAAAAAAATGTACTTGCAAAAAATACCAATGTTACCTAGTTTTTGTTTGCATTAATTTACAGGGTGTATGGTATGAGTCATAAACCTTTTGAAGTGTAAACTTCTTTAGGCGCGTCTAGCAGTTTTTATGGGTACTGAATTGAACTGAGCCGTCAGGCTCGGCTATGTAACGCTCATTCGGGTGAAGTCGGCTCGAGTCGACTAACTGTGAAAGGAACATTCAGCGAGCGATATGATGATGCAGATGAAGGCCAGTATTTTTAATTTCGCCTTGTTAAAGTTTACACTTCTGCCGTGTGGTCTTAAGCACACTTTGCTGTTTTATGTTATTAGAAACAGGTCTCTAGGCACATCATGTATACTTTTAAGTTTATATTAGCACAAACAAAATATTTAAATTTTTTAAAATAATTTTATCACTTTAGGAGATAACTTTGACTATCTCCTTAACTTGCCATTTTATAAAAAAAAATACATTTTCTAATCATAATGAGATAATTACTTAGCATTGCCGGATTTAATTTTTTTTTAAATTTTTTCCCTTACTCCTCAAACATTAATAATCCTACATTTTAAAAACAGCACCTCCATGTTATATGAGGTTTTTTCTTATTTTGGCATCCTCTATCATACCGTTTACACCCCGCTTATTTTTATATTATATGTTGAAACTTAATTTTTGCAAGTATCTTTTTTGCCTGTGCACGGTAGAAATAAATGGAAATAAGAAAATTTCGCCGATCCCATATCGCCGCCGAACCAACTTGCCGCTGATCCATTTCCCCACAAAACTAGCCGCACCGTGGTTTTAGTTTAAAATTTTAATCTGAATAGAAAATATTTATCGGCAAAACAATTTTTTAAATAATAGTTAAACAATTTTCTTACTTTTTTCACAAAGCAGTTTTTTTGTTTTAATTTTTTTTTTAACGATTTTTCTTATTTTTGTGGAAGATAGTGGTATCTGGACATAATTTAGGTTAGGACGCCAAACAAATAAAGAAGTAAAAGTGAATCGGCGAATTGTCCTGACCCCTAAAAGAACTGCACAGTAAAAAAATTTATTACTAAAACATTACCTTCATCCAGCTAATAGTACACATTGGAGCTGAGATTACTTTATTTTTATGTAGGCTAACAAATGTTACGTAACAAAGTTTAACACCTTATCAAACTTTGTAAAACTCCACCCCTATACCCGCTATGTAATTTATGGACTGCCCTAAATCACAAGAAAAAAAAATCACAAATTTCAATCAACCAGCTTCTTTCTTTAGCTCACAGAATAGGAAATAAATATCTCAGGCTTTGATTGACTGAAATTTTTAAATCAATCAATCAGAGCCCAATAAAAGATAAATCCGAGCGGATAAAACGCTCCATGGTCACCCAGCCATATCCTTTATAAATCTGGCAACGTAAAAAAATATTTTTTTTCGAAAATTCAGTACAACGCAACCACTAATTTGTTAGGTGATCCCTGTTAATAGGAACTTATTGCAATAAGGCCAGGCAGTAATAGTGCACCAATGAGTTTTCCATTCAAAACTGACAGTTCTTGTTTCAAAATTGACATACCACAGTCGAATTTATAAATCCAGTCGTTTATTTTCCATTAATAATTCCGGCTCTTATAATACACAAAGGCCTAATTTTGAAAGAAGACAGCTGTTCTTATAATGCGAAACAGTCAGAATAGTGCCCGGCACAATTACTGCCTGGCTTTATTGCAAAAGTCCCTAATAAGTCCCTAATAACGAGGTATAGGATAAAGCCGGCTGTCCATTGAGCGTGTTATTCGCGCGGATTTTTTTTCTCACGCTTTGATTGGTTCAAATTTTTTAATCAACCAATCAGAGCTCAAGAAAAGAAAAATCCGCTCAGATAAGACGCTTAATGGACACCCGACATAAGATTGTTCCCGCTCCACTTTTTGTATGGTCGGGAATCGGACCCCTGACGGGGTGAGTGAAGTTAGGTACAAACTCATCAAACCAATGACATCAAACGGTACGTCACTGTTTTAAAACTTTTTTAAAACAGTTGGGCGCGAGAAAACGTGTCATATCTTGTCTTGTTGTATCATGTCATAAAACGATAGGAAAAATCCTTTTTGCGTTCGAGGTCGACGTTGTACTGTTATCGGGCAGTCAGTTTTCCGTTCCATCAAGCCACTTAAACTGGTTTCGGACTCCTCTAAAATACAAGGATTGAAGACATTAGAAATGTTGTCACAGCCTACCTAACAACAGGTAGGCTGTGATGTTGTTGCTTGTTTGCTTTCTCTCTTTTCTTTGTCTGTGTTTATCATATTATGTTGCACTGGAACAATTGTATGTAAAACACACCCAGTTCTAGTTTTCTAGAATCACCTGAGATAAAAATATACCATAAATTTACGTTTGTCTGAGAAAATTAAAAAATCAGTGAATAACCCAAAAAATTAAAATTTTTGTCAAAATAAAGTGAGTTTCACAACCAATTTTAACACATGACAAAAAGCCGGGAAGCCACGTAAATATACAAATATTTTTTAAATTTCCCAAAAAATTCTGTCTGTCTGTTGATTTTTTGCAAGAGCTAATTTTGATTACTACGGGACTGCGAAATGTTGTAGGTATACCACATGGAAAAAAGCTATACTGACCATAGGGTAGCCTGCTTAGAAAAAGAAAAACTAGTTTAGCAGGTGGTAGAGGTGTTGATTTACGTTACTTTTGAATACTCGTTACTAATCATTACTCGACTACTAAGTAATCATTTTATATATTCGTTACTATCGTTACTATGATTGCTGTAACTGTATTCAATTTAATCAGATAATTTAGTGCCAAATTCTTAGACTGTCGTTAATTCGAAGATCATTTACTTGTAGGTATATTTTTGTTGTTGATATTATAGAAATATTCAATTTAAATTTTCAAAATGTGGGCTAAAGTTAAAAAAATAAAGGTAGGAGTTACGTAGGAACTGTCCTGTGTACATCTTTGTTTCAATAATCTAATGCCTTACATACAAAGAAATACATACCTAAAATCTAAAAATAAATAAAAATAGAGACAAATACTAAAATAATCAAAGGAATTAAAATAACGAGAGTAATCATTTAATTTTCGGATCGGTATTCGTTACTCCGTTATTTCTTTTCAACACCTCTAGCAGGTGATTGGATAGGAATAGAAACATAAGGGTTTACCTCAGAGTAATAACATATAAAGAGAAGTAGTAGCCCCGGTTTCGGCGGTCATTCATTTGTTGGTAAACAATGTAGCTTTTCCGCTGTTGCCGCCTCCTCTGCCTCTGTAAAATTTTATAAATAATAAGTAAGGTTCAACTTCTTACCTTACCAAAATATATAGTGCTTTGAGTTGGTTAATCTATTCAAACCGTGCGATAATTTGTCATGCGCTTATTAGCCCGCGTCGCGTCGTTTTATGCTGTGTATTTCATATTACAATCTGCGATAAAAACTCATTTAGACAACATAATTTATGAACGGCCCCCTTTCCCACAATTTTTTCAGGACGTGGCAACAGGTGTCTGACATCATATTACGGATTTCGTGTTAGCAGGGCCGGATTTCGTTTTGAGCTACTTGGACTATATCCCCAGGTAAAAAGGGAATCCTTTTTCCTATTATAGAGGACGATTGACTATTAGTCATTGTTCCAACAGTTTTAACCGGTATTAAGGATATTCTATTTTATTATTTTAAAATGCGGCTTTTCTGTTTGGAGAGTTGAAGCACTATTCACCATTGAAACGAAAATTTCATAGGATTGTTTTAATTTTCTCTAAGTATTTAGTAGTTTTGTAGTTTTTTCTGTGTGAAACCACACCTTAAGGAAAACAAGCGTCTTGGAATTAAATAAATCGATCCATGACGGATCTGATGCCTTCCTAGCCCATTAGCACACTCCACGTTATATCAACCTTGAAAACAGTTTTTTGTATATATCTCCTGTAACGGTCCACTTTCAGAACCACCCTTAGAAAACTAAATATTTTGTGTTATTACCTTTTTGCCTGTGTAATATCCTTAGGTTATTTTTCCGCTGATTTAAAATAAAGAACTGGTACACTTTGTTGGAACTATATATCATATCACAAGGCGTTATGATTTCACTTTGGCACTGACGGTTTGCAAATTTAGTTATTGATATCCCGGTTTTCCCGAATTTGAATCAAAACACTCTCAGTTTGTTTACATACCGTTAAACTGTCATTTCGATTTTCCCCAGACTAACTGGCGATATGCGGCTTCCCCGTGCTTCCCCCCAATGCCACCGGTCCTTGGTTTGGTACCGCGGACTATGGTCTAACTGTTCCGTTGGAGTGCAATGTTGCCGGATGGAATCGGCTATAAAGTGAGTGATTTTATTTATCGAGTCCAAACAAAAGAAAATGAGTTTTTTTTAGGTTTCATATATTTTTGTTGGAACAAGTAGGCAAAAACAGAGTGAGTTTGTATTCTCTGGTCATTGAGTTTTCTTTCCAAATCTTGAGTATTTCCATTTTAAAGGTAAATTTGGCAACCTGAATGCGCAGAGAAGAAACGCACAACTTGGAGTTGATAGGGGGATTTTTCCCACCAAGAAAGGAATCCTTTGTGTCTGTTAAACGCCATGTTAGTTGGTTATAAATTGTGGTTTTGAGTGAATTTTAGTGAGGCCCAATAAAATCTAGGTGAGTTTTTCATCCATAATAGTACTCTTTGAAGGTCTATACACAATTAGGAGTGTTATTTTTGTCCCCTCTTAAATAGTTTATGAGATATCACTAATGTGGGGTTATCTCTCCTCTAGGCCTCTTTCGTTGGAGACGCCGACTTGGAATTTTGAGTTTCCTGTAGTAGATGGGCGATTTCGGTACTGCATTACTAAGAAAAACGGCGAAACCTTTTAACAGCTAACTACTGCCATATTTTGCTACCACCAACTATCAACTATTGAAATAAGAACAACCCTTGCTGACGTAAGGCACTTAAAGCAAACCAACCACCATCTTAAGGTAGGATCTAAACTTTTTCATTGAACCTGGCTAATTTTGAAACAAACCCCCTGTAGATGTTTTGGTACCGCATTTAAGACATTGTTATTCAGAAGGAAAAATAACCAGTTTTTTTGTTATTCAAAACCCCTAATGGTTTTAGCTATAATGTCATTAGAACACCCTGTACATAAAACGGGATAAGTGGTAATTTTGGATTATAAAAAATATTGTCAGGGACATTGATTTTTCTCATAAAATTACGATTCATTTGAAACTAGGTTTTCTAGTATTTGTCTATTATTAGTTACCTTCTGTGTGTTAGTTTTAAGTTTTTATATCCCTGTGATCCGGATCTACCCTGTTTGTAAACCCCTCAATTTATTTGTAACTTTTTGTGATTACTTTTTGTGATTTTCAGCAAAACTTTTAAAATTTGTCAATGTACACAGTACATCTAGTATTTTTTTTTACGATATAAATTGCTGTGATATAATCTCAGACTATTTGTAATTTAACTAGATATTTTTCTATTTTCTATTAAAGTTAAGTCTAAGTAAAATAACTCTTTTGTTTTTGTCTGTACTCCCCTTCTCGTCAAAGCTGTAAGCTTTGGCTGGCGCCCAAAAAGAGCTTGAACTTTGGTAAAAATAAAAATAAGTGCAAAGCGAATATTTTGTTATATCTTGAGAACTAAACATCTTATTATAAATACGAACTCACGCCAGCTCTGCGGCATAATGAGCGACCAGGCCTAGTTCAGAACAGCTAAACTAGTAAATAGTGTCATCCCTTATACCTAAGGGTAACACAAATTTGACGTCCGCAACGTGGGGCCACTTGCCCATTTTGGAATTTGGAATTTAAATTGAAAATTTTAAGTTTTTTTAAAAGAGCATGTCTTTTTAAAGTTTAATTAAGTATGGACAAATTTTGAAAAAAAAATTTTTTTTTGGCGTGTTAAAGCATTTTTGATATTTTTTATTTTTTTTGGAACAACATAAATAAACAAGCTTGTTTCCATTAACCTTTCCCAGTTTCCCGGCAGACAAAAACAAGAGTTTGGTAAATAAACATTTTAAATATTTTGTTCAGAGAATAGTAAGCGGCAATTATGCATAATTTTATTTTAGCAGGTATGGTCAACTGTTATTGATATAAATAGGTAGGTGAACTGATAAGATTTTTTTGCCCTTTCAGTGAGGAATAAAATAAAATAAAATTATTTGGAAAAGGATTATTTTAATATTGCAGATAGGTAGGTACCTATATATTTTTTGTAATTAAATAACAGCCTAGTTGTTTATTTGTAATATATACAGGGCCCTAAAAGTAAAAAGAGTATTAATATTATACAGGGTGTCTCAAAAATAATTTTGCCAAGGGTATAAAACTTTTTTAAATTGTTTGCAAATATTTTTTTTGCATTTTGGCTTTGCCTTAAGAGCAAGAATTTTTTTAAGAGTAATTGCTTGATTTTTTATTTTTTGAAATAAGATTAACAAAGGTTTGCAAAACATGGCAAGTATGTTTGAAGTGAGTTACGAAATAGACCCTCAACATCTTAGAGTACCTGAATTAAATTATGAGGTGAGACTGAGAACCTCAACATCCCTTGACTCGGTTGGTCAGGATGAAAAAAGAAAATTTTTACGCAAGATTCTGAAATCAGATAAGTCGAGGCAAACTATTTCTTATAAGGTTCCAAATTTTAATTTTGAGATTGAAAAAAGAGAGACCGAGGAATCAATCAAATCGATTCAAGAGGAAGTCTATAATTTTGATGGGGTAAATAAAGAAGTTTTCTTAAGGGTTACCAGCCGTTTTAGACATTTATTGGGTCGCTTAAGCAGGATACCAGAGACCGCGGATACCGAAGAAAATAAAGAGATTCAGCTTAAGTATAAATATGAAAATGGAGTCAAAATTACTATTTTACAAGACGATTTCGAGGAAATTTATAGAAAATTCAAGGATGCGGGTAGTTCTGGGGTAATAAATCAGGGCGCTTCGGATAGTGGTAGTAGTAATGCACCTAGCAGTTTTAATAGTAGGTCGTTGCCTATTTCGCAATGGGGTTTAAAGTTTGATGGTTGTCGCGATAAAAATCAAGTAGTTAATTTTTTAATTAGAGTAGATGAACTGAGAGTGGCACGTGGGTGTAGTAAACAAGAGTTGTTTTCGGGTGCGATAGAACTTATGAGCAATGTTGCTGTAGAATGGTTTAGGGCACAGTCTAGGAATAATAGGTTCACTGACTGGGACTCTTTGGTAATAGCTCTAAGACAGGATTTCTGCGATCAGGACTTTGATGAAATGTTAAAACAACAGATTTCAAAACGAAAACAAAAACTTGACGAGCCTGTTATTACTTACATCTCAATTATGGAAAACATGTTTTTTGGTTTATCGTCGCCACCTAGTAGCCAAGAAAAAATGTATGTCATTAAGAAAAATTTACTACCACCCTATCACCCTCATTTGGCTTTACATAGCATTACAAACTTGCAGGAGCTTACTGAAGTTTGTCGAAAGTTGGAAAATGGTAATATTATTCAAAAAGAGAGTTCCACTAGTCATTCAGTATATACCTTAGACTACGAGTTAGAGCAACCAGTAAAGATAAGCGGTAGCCCTCAGTGCTGTTCTTGTAGCCATACATTTTCGGCATCCAGTGGATCAAATCATCAAGATAAAAGGAATTTTAATCCAAGAGAATCGCAACGTTTTTATAGACCTCAACGGCAGGAATATCGTCCAGAAAGACAAAGGAGTGATAGAACGGATTTAACTGGTTCATCCGGTTCTAGACCAAGTGGAGGTCAGTCTTCCTCACATATAGTGTGCTTTGCGTGCAACGACAGAGGACATATGGCCCATTCATGTCCTAAGGTAAATAAAACCCCTATAAAGAAGGAACCAGTGTGCTTTGGTTGTGGTAAGGCCAACACTATTAGACCAAATTGTCCAAATTGTAAAAAGGCAAAAAACGGAAGGTCTGGGAGCAGTCAGTAGATCGCTGCAACCCGAAAGATTTTAGTAAGGTCTACTATTCTAGGTATACTTCGACAGTGGAATGGCAGTCTTGGTTAGATTTTTGTCGGGGTTTTTTTAAATCTGGCTTGGGAAGTAATTTTAGTAATGTCGAGGCTTGTCCGACTTTTGTTCAGCAGCAGTCTGATAATAGACCGTATGTAGAAGTACGTATTTTTGGCAGGTCAGTTATTGGATTAGTTGACAGTGGAGCGAGTCACTCGGTGATTGGTGGTCCCGGTAGAGACCTTTTAAATCTTTTGGACGCGCATATTTTTGAGGCGACTTTAGAAAAAGAGATTAAGGTTGCTGATGGAACCAAGCAGTTAATTGAAGGTTATGTTGAGTTACCTTTAGAGCTTGAGGGCGTGGTCAAGCTTTTAAAAGTTTTAGTAGTGCCTGGAGTGGCACATGGTTTAATTTTAGGTTCGGATTTTTGCCGAAAGTTTAATTTAACTTTGGATTTCAAATCTAATTGTTATTATCTTGGAGAAAATGAGTCGAATGCCACCGAATTTTCTGTTTGCAATGGTCAAGTCTTAGAGATTAGTAGAGTTTGTCCACGGGAAGAGCTTTCAGAAGAGCAGTCTTTTCAGTTAGAGAATATGATAGAAAAATTTAGAACGTTGTCTTCTTCGAAGTTGGGTAGGACTAACAAGATAGTCCATCATATTGATACGGGGGATGCACTTCCGGTGAAGCAGCGTCATCACGTCATGTCGCCGTACAAGCTAAAAATTTTAAACGAAGAATTGGATAAAATGTTGGAGCTAGGAGTGGTGCGTCCATCTAACAGTCCTTGGGCAAGTCCCGTTTTGATAGTGGAGAAGGCGGATGGGTCTCCACGTTTCTGTTTTGATGGAAGAAGGCTCAACTCTCTTACTAAGAAATCAGCTTATCCGTTGCCTCTAGTCGATCATGTCTTAAGTAGATTGTCGGGAGCTAAGTATTTAAGTAGTATTGACTTAAAATCCGCATTTTGGCAGATCCCTCTTACTCCAGAGTCATGCGAAAAGACAGCTTTTGTTGTTCCTGGTCGTGGTTTATTTGAATTTGTTTGTATGCCGTTTGGCCTTTGTAATTCTGCGGCAACACAGCAAAAGCTTATGGATTCTGTGCTCGGCCCAGAGCTGGAACCGTTCGTTTTCGTATATCTCGACGACATTATTGTTTTAAGCCCTTCTTTCGATACCCATCTTAGAATTTTGAATCAGGTTTTTGACCGTTTGGCGTCCGCGCAGTTAACAATTAATTTGGAAAAATGCAAATTCGTAATGTCTAGTTTAAAGTACATTGGCTTTATAATTGATCGCTTGGGATTGAGAACTGATGCAGATAAAGTAAAAGCTATGGTGGAATACCCTGTCCCAAAAACAGCTACAGAGATAAAAAGGTTTATGGGTCTTTGTTCATGGTATCGGAGATTCGTGAAAAATTTTAGTACTTTGGCAGCACCTATAAATACTTTACTTAAAGGAAAACGTAAATCTCAGAAAATTTTATGGACAGAAGATGCTGATAAGGCGTTCCGAAACATAAAGGAGGCCATGGTAAGTGCCCCAATTTTAGCCTCTCCAGATTTTCGAAAAGAATTCACCGTTCAATGCGATGCAAGTAACGTAGGTTTAGGAGCCGTGTTGACTCAGAAAGACAGTAGTGATCAAGATGTAGTAATAGCTTTTGCTTCCAGAACTTTATCTCAGACTGAGCAGAAATTTACAACAAGCGAAAAAGAACTGGCAGCCATTTTGTTTGCGGTAGAGAAATTTAGAGGTTATGTCGAGGGAGTTCGATTTAAGGTTATCACGGACCATTCTTCGCTTCAGTGGTTAGCTTCTCTTAAAGATCCAGTAGGTCGATTGGCAAGATGGAGCATGAAACTAAGTGCCTACGACATGGAAATCATCCATAGAAAAGGATCAATTAATGTCGTTCCGGATGCTCTGTCGCGAGCACCGGTAGGCTCTAGTCAAGAAAATGGCTCTTCAGAGTTATATTTAATTGATGTTACTCAAGAATCGGTTACAGAGGATGTCTGGTATAGAAAAATGATTAATAATATTTCAAAGGAGCCTGAAAAGTTTCCAGATTGGAAGTACGAAGATAGTAAGCTATGGAAGCATGTGCCTTCAGAGTTACTTCTTCGAACAAATTTTCCGGAATGGAAAATAGTTGTACCAAAATCTATGCGACCCGCCGTATTTAGAGAATGTCATGATAGCCCTCTATCTGCTCACTTGGGTATTTACAAAACGTTGAATCGGGTCAAAGAAATCTACTATTGGCCACGAATGTTGCAAGATGTTAGGAAATATGTTAAAAAATGTGATGTCTGTAATGCTCAGAAAATAAGTACTCAAGCAAGACCCGGATTTATGGGACGAGAGAAAAAGGTGGATTTTCCTTGGCAATATATCTCCGTGGACTTGATAGGACCTTTAGTTCGTTCGAAGAGAGGAAACAGCTGGCTTTTGGTAGTATCAGATTATTTTAGTAAGTACTGTTTATTCTGTCCTTTGGCAAAAGCTTCGAGTAAGAAAATAACAGAGTTTGTGGAAAATCGTGTTTTCCTAATGTTCGGTACACCATCTGTAGTAGCCAGTGATAATGGAAGCCAGTTTATTAGCAATGAATTTAAAAATATGCTGTCAAGATATGGGGTTAAGCTTTATTACAATGCGAACTATCATCCTCAAGTTAATCAAACAGAAAGAGTAAATAAAACCCTTGAAACATCAATAAGAGCTTATATCAAGGACATGGATCAGAGAACATGGGATGATGAAATTTACAAAATTCAGTTTGCACTAAACACATCTAAACATGAGGCACACGAATTTGTACCGTCGTATTTAAATTTTGGGAGATATGTCCCATCAAACGGTATTTTTTATGGCAACTTTAATGCTCAAAATGCAACGGCTGAGCAGTTAACACAAGAAGAGTATTGCAGTGAAATGGATAAGGTTCCAGAAATGTATAAAAATGTACGTAAGCATCTAAATGCCGCGTATCTAAAGAATTCTAGGCATTATAATTTAAGAAAAAGGCCCGCGGATCTTTATCACGTTGGTGATAAAGTCTGGAAAAGAAATTATGTTCTTTCAAGTAAGGCTAACAATTTTTCGGCGAAATTAGCTCCTAGATATACACTTGGTGTGGTGAAGGAAGTTTGTGGTAAATTGGTTTATAAGTTGGCGGATATAAAAAATGGGAAGAAAATAGGAAAATGGCATGTAAAAGATTTGAAGCCATATACCGGAAGTAACCAGGAGGACTTTCAAGAATAAGAAAGTTTGTGAAAGTGGCGAATGTGAGAGTGGATGTGGCAGCGCAAGTTGGTGAATGTGGTTTTGAGAGAATTAGTTTTGATTGTGCTTTCTGGAAAAATTTTGCTTAGTATACCATCTATTTTGGTAACGGTTTAAAATCGGTAGATAGTAAGGAGGCCTACTTACTGTTTACGTATTGTGCTTTTGGTAAAAATCGTATAAGAAAGCGGTCCGTCGATACAGTTGTTTTGGATTTTATTTTGGGTTAGGGAATGAGTATTAAAGACAAGAATTTTTAGTAAAAAAAAAATATTTTACTTTGTAAAATATTTTTCCCAGGGAGAGAGGGTGTGTAACGGTCCACTTTCAGAACCACCCTTAAAAAACTAAATATTTTGTGTTATTACCTTTTTGCCTGTGTAATATCCTTAGGTTATTTTTCCGCTGATTTAAAATAAAGAACTGGTACACTTTGTTGGAACTATATATCATATCACAAGGCGTTATGATTTCACTTTGGCACTGACGGTTTGCAAATTTAGTTATTGATATCCCGGTTTTCCCGAATTTGAATCAAAACACTCTCAGTTTGTTTACATACCGTTAAACTGTCATTTCGATTTTCCCCAGACTAACTGGCGATATGCGGCTTCCCCGTGCTTCCCCCCAATGCCACCGGTCCTTGGTTTGGTACCGCGGACTATGGTCTAACTGTTCCGTTGGAGTGCAATGTTGCCGGATGGAATCGGCTATAAAGTGAGTGATTTTATTTATCGAGTCCAAACAAAAGAAAATGAGTTTTTTTTAGGTTTCATATATTTTTGTTGGAACAAGTAGGCAAAAACAGAGTGAGTTTGTATTCTCTGGTCATTGAGTTTTCTTTCCAAATCTTGAGTATTTCCATTTTAAAGGTAAATTTGGCAACCTGAATGCGCAGAGAAGAAACGCACAACTTGGAGTTGATAGGGGGATTTTTCCCACCAAGAAAGGAATCCTTTGTGTCTGTTAAACGCCATGTTAGTTGGTTATAAATTGTGGTTTTGAGTGAATTTTAGTGAGGCCCAATAAAATCTAGGTGAGTTTTTCATCCATAATAGTACTCTTTGAAGGTCTATACACAATTAGGAGTGTTATTTTTGTCCCCTCTTAAATAGTTTATGAGATATCACTAATGTGGGGTTATCTCTCCTCTAGGCCTCTTTCGTTGGAGACGCCGACTTGGAATTTTGAGTTTCCTGTAGTAGATGGGCGATTTCGGTACTGCATTACTAAGAAAAACGGCGAAACCTTTTAACAGCTAACTACTGCCATATTTTGCTACCACCAACTATCAACTATTGAAATAAGAACAACCCTTGCTGACGTAAGGCACTTAAAGCAAACCAACCACCATCTTAAGGTAGGATCTAAACTTTTTCATTGAACCTGGCTAATTTTGAAACAAACCCCCTGTAGATGTTTTGGTACCGCATTTAAGACATTGTTATTCAGAAGGAAAAATAACCAGTTTTTTTGTTATTCAAAACCCCTAATGGTTTTAGCTATAATGTCATTAGAACACCCTGTACATAAAACGGGATAAGTGGTAATTTTGGATTATAAAAAATATTGTCAGGGACATTGATTTTTCTCATAAAATTACGATTCATTTGAAACTAGGTTTTCTAGTATTTGTCTATTATTAGTTACCTTCTGTGTGTTAGTTTTAAGTTTTTATATCCCTGTGATCCGGATCTACCCTGTTTGTAAACCCCTCAATTTATTTGTAACTTTTTGTGATTACTTTTTGTGATTTTCAGCAAAACTTTTAAAATTTGTCAATGTACACAGTACATCTAGTATTTTTTTTTACGATATAAATTGCTGTGATATAATCTCAGACTATTTGTAATTTAACTAGATATTTTTCTATTTTCTATTAAAGTTAAGTCTAAGTAAAATAACTCTTTTGTTTTTGTCTGTACTCCCCTTCTCGTCAAAGCTGTAAGCTTTGGCTGGCGCCCAAAAAGAGCTTGAACTTTGGTAAAAATAAAAATAAGTGCAAAGCGAATATTTTGTTATATCTTGAGAACTAAACATCTTATTATAAATACGAACTCACGCCAGCTCTGCGGCATAATGAGCGACCAGGCCTAGTTCAGAACAGCTAAACTAGTAAATAGTGTCATCCCTTATACCTAAGGGTTACACTCCGAACTGAACGCTCCTACGAACTTTTCGGTTATAACATAATTTTTTTCAAAAAACGCGCGCTACTATGTTCCGAAAACCGCATATTGATTGGCGTTTCATTAAAAAGTTAGCATCTTTTAAATTTTTTAACTGTCAAAAAACTGTCATTAGCATTTACGAATTTTGACTAAAATCTAATCAGCTCGTTGTAGTATCGAGTACTATTTTACCTGAATATTTCATGTAAATCGGTTAAGCGGTTTAGGAGCTATCGCGTTACGGACAGATATACATACATACACACACAACACAGACAGACATCACGACGATATTGCTAGGGTAGGTCAAAATACACCCAAATAACACATTTTCGGTGTTATCTCAAAAAAATTTTTGTGTCGAAAACAATACCTTCTCTAGCCGTTGCTATGCGGGCTAGGAAGGTAAAAAGGCGGCGGACCGACTGCACACCAAGTAGTATAAGTAGTAGCCTTTAGACTGGATTGTTTAGTTTACACTTGAATACGGTTAGATATACTTACTTTCTAAACGTCCTGTTTAAAATAAGCCAACACAAAAACATTTCATGTAAAAAAGAGCCAAGTACGCGAAAATGGCATTCCGTAAAAAGAATTGAGATAAAAGTAAGGCCAAGTTCTCCAATACAAATTTCATAATGAAAGATTTTTACTAGTTGGAAATGTTTTTCTAAACTTTGCTATTACAGCCAAACTTGCCGGAGTCATTTACAGCCGTAATAGCCAAGTTTAGAAAAACATTTCCAAACTAGTTTCTTACTCTCATTTTGAAATTTGTATTGGAGAACTTGACTTTACTTTTATCTCAATTCTTTTTACGGAATGCCGCGTACTTGGTTATTTTTACATGAAATGTTTTTGTTATGATTTCACTTCTTTTTTAAAGGAATTAGATAATATTTAATTTTTAAAATAGTAAAATATGCGGAATATTGTTCAAAACTTTTGCAATGCCTTACTTAAAATTGGTTTTATCATAGCTGCTATCAGCCTTCCAAAGCTCAGCTCTCTAGCGTTTCTGAAAGTGGACAATGTTACTTTTGGATAACTTTACATGTATAGGGGAGGGAAGCAAATTAAAATTTTCGTGTTTTTAAATTTTTTCCTATAGTTTCATCATAGTTCCTATCAGTCTTCCAATGCTCAGCTCTCTAGCGTTTTTGGAAGTGGGTAATGTTACTTTTACATAACTTGACATTTATAGGGGAGGAGAGTAAATGAAAATTTTTGGGGTTTTTAAATTTTTTCCCACGGTTTTATCATAATTTCTATCAGCTTTCCAAAGATCAGCTCTCTAGCGTTTCTGGAAGTGTCCAATGTTACTTTTATATAAATTTACATTTATAGGAGAGGGAAGTAAATTAAAATATTGGTGTTTTAACATTTTTTCCTATAGTTTTTTCATAGTGTTTTTCAGTCTTAAAAAGCTCAGCACTCTAGCGTTTCTGGAAGTGGGCAGTGTTACTTTTACATAACTTTTCATTTATATGGGAGGGAAGTAAATTAGAATTTTGGTGTGTTTTTTTCTATAGTTTTATCATAGTTCCTATCAGGCTGCCAAAGTATGAGATTCGTAGCTCTTTCCGAAGTAGAGTTTTAGATAGGTCAAATATGGGCTGAAATGTTTCAAGAACAGATGGTACGGCAGCGCGAACTTGGCGAGGCACTGCCGTGCCCTCAGATAAAGACAATGGAAGTCCAAAGTTTTATTTCTACTCAATCATTGTCTACGAGTTTCAAACAAAAGATTATTTTTTCACTTATATAATGGCAACAAGTTTAATTAGGTGGGTCCTCAAGTCGTGAACGGTTAGCCCAGATATTCCTAAGCTCTAAGGTCGACACTGACAGTAACATGTGTTTGTATTAAATGCAGTGTTGTCTTGGCCGTCGGACTCGGTATATTGAATTTTTGGTGTTTTTTTCTTTGTGCTGAGTTTTATTTTTGTAAAAAAGAACTTAGTTGGACGTAAAAATATACAAGAAGTGCTATGTTTCTGAAAATATTGTGAAAACTCAGCCCAGTGTGGTTTTTTCGAGATGATTCCAGTGACGCAGCTATGTTGCCATCGCCGGGGATTCTGCAAATTCTAAGTTTTCAGGAATGACCGCCACGAATAGGGAAAATTTACACGGGGCCGCGGTTGACTTCTTCTCTTTATATTATTATTACTCTAAGGGGTTTACCCTGATCGCAGCAAATCCCGGTGAACTGTGAACTACAGGTTAAAGGAAGAGGGATGACACCGGATGTGAAATTTTACACCAGATTTGGCGGAAGAACAAACGACTTCGCTTTAAGGCATGGACATTAAGGTCATTAACTATATACAGGGTGACCCGATCTTAAGGGACCAAACTTTACCAGCGTGTTGGGCGTTCAAAAATAATTAAAAAAAGTCTTACAACATAGGTCGAAAAATGTTTTGTAAAGAAAATACAGGGTGTCAAAGTTTTCTTTAAAAAAATGAAAAAAATTATTATCTAGAAAACTACCTTGAACAGCAACTTTAAATTTGGTACAGAATAAAAGTTAATAGAGCTGCATACTTTTCTTTATGAAGCAACAATGTAGGCCCGCCACGGGCGTGCGCACGGGTGGTGACTTTTAGAATTTTTGAAGAAAAAAATGATACGCCAATGGATTTTTTTAAATTTTAAATTATTTTTGAGTTCACTGTCCAATTTAAGTAAAAAAATGTCACCTTACTTTTTTTCGTACAACGCTTCATTGTGGAGAAAAAAATTGAAAATATTTAAATTTGTTGCAAAAAAAATAAAATAATTAAGTTATTGAATTGAAGAAACTACATAACTGGATTCTTTAATTTAATAGAGCTGCACACTTTTCTTTATAAAGCAAAAATTTTGGTTTGCCAGGGGCGTGCGCACGGGTGGTGAGATTATTGGAAGAAAACATGTTACGCCAATGGTTTTTTTTTGTTTTAAATTAATTTTTGAATTCACAGTCTAATTTAGGTTAGAAAATGTCTCTTTGCTTTTTTTTGTAGGATGCGTCGTCTTAAAGTTAAAAATAAAAATCGTTTTATCTGCACCTAAAGATTTTACCAATAAAAAAAAACAAAAAACAGCATTTTTCGTAAATCCCATAAAAAAGTCAAAGCTAGTAAAAAATTTTTAAATAAGGTAATAAGTAAATTAGTAGTAGGTGGTAAATTTTTGTTCACGTTCAGTTCACTTTTTAAGTTCTTTATTTTGACGGTTTTTAGGCTTCTTTGTTTGGTTGTTATTACACTTGTCAAAATTTGTCTTTTCATTTTAAAGCATTTGTAATATTAAAACCTGATACATAATGCCGTTAAATTTTACAAATGAAGAATATGCTGATATTCATTTTTATTATGGACGTGCAGCTGGAAATTCTCGTGCAGCCAGAATGTTATACGCCGAAGCATTTCCCAATAGACGCCTTCCACATCAGAGAGTATTTCAAAGAGTACACCAGAATTTAAGACAAACAGTAACTTTTCATGGAATAAGAGATCAAGAGAACAATCATGCTCCAGGACGACAGAATGCAATTTTGGCTCATTTTGACAACGACCCATCAACAAGCGTGAGAAGAGCTTCTAACGAGTTGCGCATTCCAAGAGAAATCATCCGAAGAACGTTGAAGTTTAACGGTAGACGTGCTTTTCATTTATCGTGTTCCCAAGAATTACTTCCTGGAGATGCAGATGCAGGCGTATCCAATTTTGTGAATGGTTTTCGCATGCCATTGAAGTTGACAGAAACTTTTCACAATTCATTTTGTGGACGGATGAAGCCATGTTTACACGATGTGGGATATTTAACATTCATAATACCCACCTTTGGGCACATGCAAATCCTCACGCAATGGTCGAAGATAATTTACAAAATAGGTTTAGTGTTAATGTGTGGGTAGGGTTAATTGGGAATTCTCTCATAGGACCCCATTTTTTGCCACACAGAGTAAATGCACAAGTTTTTTTGGATTTGCTTCAAAATCATTTGTTTAATTACTTGGATGAGCTACCCATTCTTACCCGTAGAAGAATGCAATTCCAATTGGATGCTTGGCTAAACAATAATTATCCTAACCGATGGATAGGTAGAGGGGGCCCAACGGCTTGGCCTGCTAGGTCACCCGACCTCACCCCCCTAGATTTTTTTCTTTGGGGTACTTTGAAAGAAATGGTGTACAGAAACCCACCAAGAAACAGGGATGACCTCATAGCATCAATCCAAGCTTGTTGCAGAGCCATAACTCCAGCACAAATTGCTGCTGCTACCAGAGCAGTTCGACGAAGATGTACTAAATGCATTGAAGTGAGGGGCAACCATTTTGAAGCGTTTTTAAATTAATAAATAATAATCCATTTATTTGTGTAGTTTCTTTAATTTAAAAAATTTATTGGCTTAATTATTTTATTTTTTTTGCAACAAATTTAAACATTTTCAATTTTTTTATCCACAATGAATCATTGTACGAAAAAAAGTAAGGTGACATTTTTTTACCTAAATTGGACAGTGAACTAAATAATAATTTAAAATTTAAAAAAATCCATTGGCGTATCATTTTTTTCTTCAAAAATTCTAAAAGTCACCACCCGTGCGCACGCCCGTGGCGGGCCTACATTGTTGCTTTATAAAGAAAAGTATGCAGCTCTATTAACCTTTATTCTGTACCAAATTTAAAGTTGTTGTCCAAGGTAGTTTTCTAGATAATAATTTTTTTCGTTTTTTTTAAGAAAACTTTGACACCCTGTATTTTCTTTACAAAGCATTTTTCGACCTATGTTGTATAGACTTTTTTTAATTATTTTTGAACGCCCAACACGCTGGTAAAGTTTGGTCCCTTAAGATCGGGTCACCCTGTATATCTACCAAAGTATAAGCTACAAAATGTGATTTTCCTAACTTCTTAGAAGTATCACGATCTCTATTTCCTAAAAATGAAAAAAATCACAAAAACCTTGTGAATATTAAGGCTTTCTTTAATATGTAATAAAAAACTTGTGATATTAGTGTCCAAAAATATGTCCTAATGCAATTTCGTTTTAATTTTTGGTATATTTAGTTTATTAGGCAGTCTGTAGTGGTTTATAGTTTGTGAATATAAATTAAATTAATGTAGTTTTATCTGCATTTTAAAGAAATAAAATTAAAAATGTATTATGATAATCCTATGTAATTGTGTAATCCTTTCTGTGTGCAACTTTAATTTCGTGCTCTCGAATTCAGACGTTGCCTTCGATCTATCTTTACGCGAGACGGAGAAACCCACCCTTTCTTTTAGTCACGTGACTTTGAATCTAACTCTCTCGTATATGATCACATTCCTGAAATAAATCGATCACTCATTCGCACAGCATTCGTTTTTTGGACAGTTATTTGGTCGTTCCATCTAACCAAAACCGTTTTTTAAAACAGTCCTCGTACTGCATTGCGCGCGCTTTAGGATTTTTCGGACCGTTTTATGACCGTCGAAGGGCCTGATGGAACACTGCTAATGTATCCTGCCCTTAATACTGAAAACGAAAGAAAAATCAAATATCGCATAATAAATTTTTAACAATTTTTAGATGAACTTTGGAAACCCAGACGCAAAATTAATTCGAGATGCTTTAAACTGAATATGCTCAAAAGTTACGTGCCATGTTTTAATGAAGGTAGCGATAAACTCGTCGAATTTTTAACGAAATCTCAAAAAAAATTTGACCTGATTACTGCACTGGATCTCTCGATATTCATGACGTTTTTTGGTGAGTAAGCTAGCCATACTAAGGTCACTAGATCACAAAAATCCTTCATTTCCTGATCGAGTGACTTTAAGCCATACACAAGCATTGAATTAAATACGATATATATACAGGGTGTCCCAGAACTAATGGTACATAGTTAAACTGTAGATTCCCTGGGTCAAAATATTACGATTTAGCCACACTTACTTTAGTCCAAAAGTTCGTACTAACCGAGATACAGGGTGTTAAACTTTATTTTTTCAATTAGATTTTCTTTAATAACTTTTTTAATAATTAATATTTTTGCAAAAAATAACGAGCGTGTAAATTTTTTTCTAACTGGCAAGACGATTCCGTTGAAAATTTTGATGTACAATAAACAGGGTGTTCCTTGGACTACTACCATTGCATTAAAATCACTGTATTTTTTTTGTGCCTCGGTGTATACTAGTTTTTGTATAAAATAATGGATTTCTCATCCTTTCTATGTAAAAAAGTTATACTGTTTTAAAGTCGCTCAGAGCAACAGGTTTTGAGATTTTGGCATTTCACTCACATGCAATAAAATTGCATGTGAGTGAATTGCCAAATTTATGTATGATACTTTCTTCAATTCTTTCTACTAATTAATATTTTTGCAAAAACTAACCAGCAAGTAGGTTTTTCTGAAATTTGCAACACGATTCCGTTGAAAAAGTTGATGTACAATGTACAGGTTGCTCTTTGGACCACTACCATTGCATTAAAATCATCAGTGTATTTTTTTTGTGCCTCGGTGTATACTTAAGCAGGTTTTTAAACAGAATATGATTTTAATTATTAAGTAATTTTACAAACAGTTCTGTAGTTTTAAGAAAGTTTGACAGAATAGACGCAGACAGCAACTTTATTGGATTTTATTGTTTTTTATTTTCAAAGCCTACTATAATAAACAATTTTAAGTTTGATTTACTATTTGTCAATTTTAAAATTTTAACTTTGTTGCTGTTTTATATTTTTTTAAATAAATAATAAAATATCAATTTTATTAATAATTATAATTTTCTTTCAAAACAATAAAAAAATAGTTGCATTAATAAAGTATACGTACTTACCATTTTTAAAAACATTAATACGAAGAAGTTTTTGTTCCTCATTAAAAACATCGCCCTACACAGTTGCCATAACGGACAATAATTTACAATTGTTTTAACACACTTATGATAATTCAAGAACCATCCTGTATATTTTTTAACTTAATATTTCCTAAGAAAACATCCAATCTTAAAATGTTATAAAAAATTATTGATTATAGCTAATTTGTGTGAAGTGGGTAAGAATTTAATCAAAAATCTTTTACGCATACAATAAAAACTTATAATATAAATATCTTAAAAACCGTTGCTCTAAGCGACATCTAAACACCATAACTTTTTCACTTAAAATAAAATAAAAAATTAATGTTTTTTATAGAATCTTGTATACACCGAGGAACAAAAAAGTTAGACCTATTTTAATGTAACGGTAGCGAGCCAGAGAACACCCTGTATAATATTTTTATTTTTTTTAACCAAAATTAAATTGTCCATGCCCAAAAATCACCAAACCCAATTTTTGTGCAAAATTATTAATTAGTAGAAAGAATTGAAGAAAGTATCGTACATAAATTTGGCAGATCACTCACTGCAATTAAAAAATTTTATGCAAAAAACTCAAAAACCGTTGCTCTGAGCGACTTTAAAACAGTATAACTTTTTTACATAAAAAGGATGGGAAAACCATTATTTTACATAAAAACTGGTATACACTGAGGCACAAAAAAATATACTCATTTTTATGCAATGGTAGTGGTCCAAGGAACACCCTGTACACTGTGCATCAAGTTTTTCAACGGAATCGTCTTGCCAATTTTAAAAAAACTTACTCGCTGGTTAGTTTTTTCAAAAATATTAATTAGTAAAAAAGTTATTAAAGAAAATCGAATTAAAAAAATAAAGTTTAACACCCTGTATCTCGGTTAGTACGAACTTTTGGACTTGGCTCGTATTTCATTTATAAATTCATTTTTGTTTTGGAACGGTATGCAAAACAAAATTTAGTGAGTGGGAAAGAGATACAAAACGTGTTTTGTTTTGGTTTTATTCTTATGTGGCAACGCCGGGTTGTTGCTTTGCTACGTATGTCTGAGATAGGTGCGGTTTAATCGTAGATGTAGGCAGTGGCGGAGTAAAATAAACATAAAATAAATTGTGACTTTTAACATAGGTTAAGTCCATAAATAATATAATTAACACAATTCTCTTCTTCGTTACGTCTTTTGTAGACAAATTATATTAAAAAAACATTTGGCGCCGTACAACTCGGCTTCCGATTATACTTTTTTTGATAAAATATTTAAAAAACACAGAATATTCAAAAATGTTGTAGTCAGTAGTAGACCTGACTCTATTAAGTCCAGTGTTGAAATATATTCTGAGAATTTTTAGGTTTTAAGAATTTTTTTAAAAATTTATCATTTGGTTTTAAGAATTTTTGAAAAATTTGACTTTTTTTAAAATTTGAAGGTGTTATCCCAAAATATTTAATTGCAAAACAACTATTTGCACCGAAGAAATAAACCGATGGGTTGATCAATATGTTAATACTGTTAAGGACCAATAAGAATCAGGAGCTGGTAGGACTTATGGCAGCTAGGACCTTTACGAACTCAGCAGGAATATAAAAATTGTAGTAAGGTTTGGTTAGGTATTTTTTAAACCTGAACAGGACCAATAAGGACTGACAGGATCTATACATATATCTTTGTTGTTGATTATGACATTTGTGACTGGTGAACTTTGGCATCTTCAAAAATCAAAATTAGAATTGTGACAATAAATAACTTATATAAAAATATTAAAATACAGGGTATAATTTTAATGATGCACCAAACTTTAAGGTGTGGTGGGGAAGGTCAAAAGAAGAATATTTTTCCTATTCCACTTTGCATTAAATCTCTTTATTTTTTAGATACTGGGTGTCAAAGTTAACGATTTTTTTTTCGATTTTTGAACTTCCTTGAAAATTGCAATAGAAATTCAAGATTTTTTGGAGTTATGTGCTATAATAGAATTAACAATTATGTGATAAAATTATTTAAACAAAAAAATATTACTGAAAATTATGACCAAAAATCCGTTTTTTTTTTTCAAAAAATTTAAAAATATCTTTTGAAATTTGTTACTATTATCACAATTTTTTATAATTATTAAGAAGCCTTTAGATGTTTACAGAAGCCTATCTCAAAATTGTTTTTAAATTTAATAGCTCAAAAAAAAATTATTCTTACAAAAATTTACAGATTTATACGTATTGCAAAGGTTATTTGGCCACACTGTATCTCTTTATTTTGTATTTTTTTAGAAAAAAGGAATAGACATTTTTTGATCACAATGAACTAAAAAATTATTTGACGATGTCAAATTTGTCATTTTTAAAAGTCCCAGTTTTACCTCACTCTTCAAACTTGACAAATGCTTTAACTTGGAAACAAAAAACTTTTGACCACTAGTTATTTGAACCTTTTCTCCAGTTTTAACCTTCCGCACCAACCCTTAAAGTTTGGTGCATCAATTAAATTACACACTGTATACTTGGTCATCTAAATTCATTGTTTTGATCCTTTTTTTTGTCGAAAAGTTAAGATTTAGTACCCTTTTTGACATTATTGACAATCTTATAGTTAAAACGTCCAACAGGGAAGTCAAAAGGCCACTAAATAAGTAAGGTATCTTACTTTAAAAACAAATATAAAGTGAAGTTAAAATTTTAACGACAGATGAGATTACTAACTAAAACCGCTACAAATAACAGGTAAAAATGCCAGGTTGGTTGGGTTAGGTTGTTTTAAAACATTATTTTTTTTAAAAATTCAAAATCCCAAGTCTCTTAGGACTATGGCAGCCTCAAAAATTCCTTACACTTTTAAAAATAAACATAACTTTTTTGAACAGCAGATCTGAAAAATATATTTTTTAAATAGTCAGACTTGAAAAGTTGCTTATGTCTGATAAATCTTGTTGTTCCACTACTTTTGAAAGACCTTGTAGGTAGGTATAAAAAAATGGCATTTATTTTGAAAAAATGGATTTGTAAGAAATGTAGGTTCCTGTGGTTTGCTTGGGGGTTTTCAAGTTATAAGATGTACCTAGATAGGTAGGCAAATTCCTTGAGCCAAAATATTTGCTTATTTTGTTGTATAAACGCATAATAAATTCTAAATTTTAATTGGCTTCAGCCAATCTTGACCAATATTAAACGTACAACTTTTCAAAAAACAATAAATAAACAAGAAGCGTGTACCTAACTACTACCTAGTTATCCCCTTTTGTAACAAAATAAACTAAAGTACCTACCTATATGACAACATCTAGTTCAATTAATTTATCGTTTTATAAAATAATATTTTCACACACAACCATTCACAAAACATGCACAAAACTAAACATCTACGCCAATGCATTAGGCAATATTTTGACATTTTAACTCACCGATGAAATGATGTTTCTTTATCTAAAACATCAAGTTTTTTACACACAGTACACTCCCGAACCAGTATATCGGTTAAGAAAATAGTTTTTATCGTCTTTCTTAAAAAAAAAACAGAAATTTGTCTTTAATTTGCCAAAAAATACAATAAAATCACTGAAAAAATCGAAAGTTAACTAGCAACACTGGTTGTCCACACATGAATGAATGAAAATACGAGGGTTAGTTTCGTTTACCGGGACATTTTGGCCCGCTGTGTCTCTTTTCCGCTCAATGTGGGAGGGTTTGAGAGAGATGCAAGATATACGGCGCATTTTAAGATGACTACTAAACGAATATTTACTACGCGTGTGATCACTTTTCAGAATAGTGCTTTTTGCTTTAAATCGAACAATTCGAACGTATCTCTTTCGCATGCAGAGCGGGAGGATTTGACAAAGATGCAAACTGTCTCGAGCCTTTAAGATAAGTTATTAAATTAAATTTGCTTCGCTCTTGTTATTTTTATATTCTTCTCTATCGTGCCTGCAATGGGTCGTGTTCCATCTTCGTTGCAGGTTAAAAAAGTCATACGTCACATGAGACAGAATATTTGATTTTTGCTCAGCACTCTCTCTCTGTTTCCTTATCTATACCTCGAAATCAATGGTGTGAGCAGTAATTTTCTGGGAATCATTCAATTCACTAGCAAGTAACCTCAGAAGATTCACAAGGTTGAAGCCAATCGAATCGCTTCTCGCATCATCCTTTTATAATAGCGTGATCTTTAATGCCGCTTGCGGCTGCCGGCTGAGTATATCGCAAAATCCAAGAGATGGCGCCATAAATACACTTTTAAAGACAATGGCTTGAAATCGAGGGGTCATCGGCACCCTAAAATTTTGTACAGCGTCCAACAGGACTTGAGTACTGTTGGGTACTGTCGTGTACTGTCGAGTACTGTTGGGTCCTGTCGAGTACTGTTGAGTACTGTCGTGTACTGTCGTGTACTGTTGGGTCCTGTCGTGTACTGTCGAGTACTGTTGGGTCCTGTCGAGTACTGTTGGGTCCTGTCGAGTACTGTTGGGTCCTGTTGAGTACTGTCGTGTACTGTTGGGTCCTGTCGTGTACTGTCGAGTACTGTCGAGTACTGTTGGGTCCTGTTGAGTACTGTTGAGTACTGTCGTGTACTGTTGAGTACTGTCGTGTACTGTTGGGTCCTGTTGTGTACTGTCGAGTACTGTCGAGTACTGTTGGGTCCTGTCGGGTCCTGTTGAGTACTGTCGTGTACTGTTGGGTCCTGTCGTGTACTGTCGAGTACTGTTGTGTCCTGTCGAGTACTGTTGGGTCCTGTTGGGTACTGTTGGGTCCTGTTGAGTACTGTTGGGTCCTGTTGAGTACTGTCGGGTCCTGTCGAGTACTGTTGGGTCCTGTCGAGTACTGTCGGGTCCTGTTGAGTACTGTTGAGTCCTGTTGAGTACTGTTGGGTCCTGTTGAGTACTGTCGGGTCCTGTCGAGTACTGTTGGGTCCTGTCAGGTACAGTTCGGGTACAGTTGAGTCCTGTCGAGTACTGTTGGGCCTCTCGAGTACTGTTGAGTACTGTTGAGTCCTGTTTAAACTATATTGAGTAATTGTAACTCGTTGTAATTACACTATTAAGATCTGGTAAGGACCTACCCAGTTTTTAACTTTTTTTTTATCTTTCAAAAACTGTTTTTTTTTTTTCATTACTGAAGTCGACTGAAGTAGTCGGGATGCAGTTCTAAATAAATTTGTGTGTATGTATGGATAGTACAAGGTGTTGCACGCTCGACTGAAGATCCAAAGGCCATGAGTTCGATTCTCACATAAAACTCTTTTTTTTTTCAAACAACTTTAAATTAAAATTTGTGAAATTTTTAAAATTAAAACTTTCCTGTCCTCGTTTTGGGAGGTTGAAATCGTTGTTAAACCTGAGGTTAAACCAAACCGAAACAAAACCTAACCTTGGTCAATTGATCGGAAATCTATCCCGTCCTAACCTATTTGAAATCGTTTGCTTTTCAAGCGCTAATCTTTAATCGGTTCCAATCGAGTCCAATACAAAAACAAAATTCTTTAAAATATACTAAATATACATTGCTGTTAAACCAAAACTACCTAGTGGTAATTAATAAATTTTAATTAAAGTTGTTTAAAAGAAAAAAAAAAGCTAGGTGGGGGCCTCGAACCCATGACCTGCGGATCATGAGTCAAACACTCCACACTTTATGCTATCTATAACCTTATATAGAATATCTTTTTGAACTACATCTCGATTGCGTCAGTAATATTTAAAAAGAATCCAATCTGGAATATAAAAACAAATAAAAATCTGGGTAGGTCATTACAAGATCTAAACTGAAGCATAGACTAATAGTGCAATTACCGAGGGTATTGTAAAATATTTTTGCGTATTTTTGTCTTCTTTGCACTTCTTTGTGTCCCTAAAAAATACTTTGAATACCGAGTTGAATATACTTTATCGAGTATTTTGCGAGGGAATTGATCCCTCTTCGTCTCTCTTTTATTGAACTTTTATCAAAAATAAATTTTTATTGGTATGGACAAAAAACGAGACAAAAAAAGTCCGTTTATTTTTATATTTTTATGAATGAATGATATGAACCAAAATAATTCAGTCCTGTTGGGTCCTGTCAGGTACTGTCGTGGTCCTGTTGGGTCCTGTCGTGTACTGTTGGGTCCTGTCGGGTCCTTTTGAGTACTGTCGTGTACTGTTGGGTCCTGTCGTGTACTGTCGAGTACTGTTGGGTCCTGTTGAGTACTGTCGTGTACTGTTGGGTCCTGTCGTGTACTGTCGAATACTGTTGGGTCCTGTTGGGTACTGTCGTGTACTGTCAAGTACTGTTGGGTCCTGTCGAGTACTGTTGAGTACTGTCGTGTACTGTTGGGTCCTGTCGTGTACTGTCGAGTACTGTTGGGTCCTGTTGAGTACTGTCGTGTACTGTTGGGTCCTGTCGTGTACTGTCGAGTACTGTTGGGTCCTGTCGAGTACTGTTGAGTACTGTCGTGTACTGTCGAGTACTGTTGGGTCCTGTCGAGTACTGTCGTGTACTGTTGGGTCCTGTCGTGTACTGTCGAGTACTGTTGGGTACTGTCGTGTACTGTCGAGTACTGTTGGGTCCTGTCGTGTACTGTCGAGTACTGTTGGGTCCTGTCGTGGTACTGTCGGGTACTGTCGTGAAATTTGTACAGTACTGTTGAAAGCTGATGACCCCTCGCTTGAAATAAAATTTTTATTCTACAAAGGATCTTACATAAAAAGGATATTTTATTTATGGTGTTTTTTTTTAAATCGCGATCACGAGGCGTATCAAAAAAAAACAAGTTTTTATCGAAAAAAAATCGGTAGAAAACATTTGGCGCCGTACAACTCGGCTTCCGATTATACTTTTTTTGATAAAATATTTAAAAAACACAGAATATTCAAAAATGTTGTAGTCAGTAGTAGACCTGACTCTATTAAGTCCAGTGTTGAAATATATTCTGAGAATTTTTAGGTTTTAAGAATTTTTTTAAAAATTTATCATTTGGTTTTAAGAATTTTTGAAAAATTTGACTTTTTTTAAAATTTGAAGGTGTTATCCCAAAATATTTAATTGCAAAACAACTATTTGCACCGAAGAAATAAACCGATGGGTTGATCAATATGTTAATACTGTTAAGGACCAATAAGAATCAGGAGCTGGTAGGACTTATGGCAGCTAGGACCTTTACGAACTCAGCAGGAATATAAAAATTGTAGTAAGGTTTGGTTAGGTATTTTTTAAACCTGAACAGGACCAATAAGGACTGACAGGATCTATACATATATCTTTGTTGTTGATTATGACATTTGTGACTGGTGAACTTTGGCATCTTCAAAAATCAAAATTAGAATTGTGACAATAAATAACTTATATAAAAATATTAAAATACAGGGTATAATTTTAATGATGCACCAAACTTTAAGGTGTGGTGGGGAAGGTCAAAAGAAGAATATTTTTCCTATTCCACTTTGCATTAAATCTCTTTATTTTTTAGATACTGGGTGTCAAAGTTAACGATTTTTTTTTCGATTTTTGAACTTCCTTGAAAATTGCAATAGAAATTCAAGATTTTTTGGAGTTATGTGCTATAATAGAATTAACAATTATGTGATAAAATTATTTAAACAAAAAAATATTACTGAAAATTATGACCAAAAATCCGTTTTTTTTTTTCAAAAAATTTAAAAATATCTTTTGAAATTTGTTACTATTATCACAATTTTTTATAATTATTAAGAAGCCTTTAGATGTTTACAGAAGCCTATCTCAAAATTGTTTTTAAATTTAATAGCTCAAAAAAAAATTATTCTTACAAAAATTTACAGATTTATACGTATTGCAAAGGTTATTTGGCCACACTGTATCTCTTTATTTTGTATTTTTTTAGAAAAAAGGAATAGACATTTTTTGATCACAATGAACTAAAAAATTATTTGACGATGTCAAATTTGTCATTTTTAAAAGTCCCAGTTTTACCTCACTCTTCAAACTTGACAAATGCTTTAACTTGGAAACAAAAAACTTTTGACCACTAGTTATTTGAACCTTTTCTCCAGTTTTAACCTTCCGCACCAACCCTTAAAGTTTGGTGCATCAATTAAATTACACACTGTATACTTGGTCATCTAAATTCATTGTTTTGATCCTTTTTTTTGTCGAAAAGTTAAGATTTAGTACCCTTTTTGACATTATTGACAATCTTATAGTTAAAACGTCCAACAGGGAAGTCAAAAGGCCACTAAATAAGTAAGGTATCTTACTTTAAAAACAAATATAAAGTGAAGTTAAAATTTTAACGACAGATGAGATTACTAACTAAAACCGCTACAAATAACAGGTAAAAATGCCAGGTTGGTTGGGTTAGGTTGTTTTAAAACATTATTTTTTTTAAAAATTCAAAATCCCAAGTCTCTTAGGACTATGGCAGCCTCAAAAATTCCTTACACTTTTAAAAATAAACATAACTTTTTTGAACAGCAGATCTGAAAAATATATTTTTTAAATAGTCAGACTTGAAAAGTTGCTTATGTCTGATAAATCTTGTTGTTCCACTACTTTTGAAAGACCTTGTAGGTAGGTATAAAAAAATGGCATTTATTTTGAAAAAATGGATTTGTAAGAAATGTAGGTTCCTGTGGTTTGCTTGGGGGTTTTCAAGTTATAAGATGTACCTAGATAGGTAGGCAAATTCCTTGAGCCAAAATATTTGCTTATTTTGTTGTATAAACGCATAATAAATTCTAAATTTTAATTGGCTTCAGCCAATCTTGACCAATATTAAACGTACAACTTTTCAAAAAACAATAAATAAACAAGAAGCGTGTACCTAACTACTACCTAGTTATCCCCTTTTGTAACAAAATAAACTAAAGTACCTACCTATATGACAACATCTAGTTCAATTAATTTATCGTTTTATAAAATAATATTTTCACACACAACCATTCACAAAACATGCACAAAACTAAACATCTACGCCAATGCATTAGGCAATATTTTGACATTTTAACTCACCGATGAAATGATGTTTCTTTATCTAAAACATCAAGTTTTTTACACACAGTACACTCCCGAACCAGTATATCGGTTAAGAAAATAGTTTTTATCGTCTTTCTTAAAAAAAAAACAGAAATTTGTCTTTAATTTGCCAAAAAATACAATAAAATCACTGAAAAAATCGAAAGTTAACTAGCAACACTGGTTGTCCACACATGAATGAATGAAAATACGAGGGTTAGTTTCGTTTACCGGGACATTTTGGCCCGCTGTGTCTCTTTTCCGCTCAATGTGGGAGGGTTTGAGAGAGATGCAAGATATACGGCGCATTTTAAGATGACTACTAAACGAATATTTACTACGCGTGTGATCACTTTTCAGAATAGTGCTTTTTGCTTTAAATCGAACAATTCGAACGTATCTCTTTCGCATGCAGAGCGGGAGGATTTGACAAAGATGCAAACTGTCTCGAGCCTTTAAGATAAGTTATTAAATTAAATTTGCTTCGCTCTTGTTATTTTTATATTCTTCTCTATCGTGCCTGCAATGGGTCGTGTTCCATCTTCGTTGCAGGTTAAAAAAGTCATACGTCACATGAGACAGAATATTTGATTTTTGCTCAGCACTCTCTCTCTGTTTCCTTATCTATACCTCGAAATCAATGGTGTGAGCAGTAATTTTCTGGGAATCATTCAATTCACTAGCAAGTAACCTCAGAAGATTCACAAGGTTGAAGCCAATCGAATCGCTTCTCGCATCATCCTTTTATAATAGCGTGATCTTTAATGCCGCTTGCGGCTGCCGGCTGAGTATATCGCAAAATCCAAGAGATGGCGCCATAAATACACTTTTAAAGACAATGGCTTGAAATCGAGGGGTCATCGGCACCCTAAAATTTTGTACAGCGTCCAACAGGACTTGAGTACTGTTGGGTACTGTCGTGTACTGTCGAGTACTGTTGGGTCCTGTCGAGTACTGTTGAGTACTGTCGTGTACTGTCGTGTACTGTTGGGTCCTGTCGTGTACTGTCGAGTACTGTTGGGTCCTGTCGAGTACTGTTGGGTCCTGTCGAGTACTGTTGGGTCCTGTTGAGTACTGTCGTGTACTGTTGGGTCCTGTCGTGTACTGTCGAGTACTGTCGAGTACTGTTGGGTCCTGTTGAGTACTGTTGAGTACTGTCGTGTACTGTTGAGTACTGTCGTGTACTGTTGGGTCCTGTTGTGTACTGTCGAGTACTGTCGAGTACTGTTGGGTCCTGTCGGGTCCTGTTGAGTACTGTCGTGTACTGTTGGGTCCTGTCGTGTACTGTCGAGTACTGTTGTGTCCTGTCGAGTACTGTTGGGTCCTGTTGGGTACTGTTGGGTCCTGTTGAGTACTGTTGGGTCCTGTTGAGTACTGTCGGGTCCTGTCGAGTACTGTTGGGTCCTGTCGAGTACTGTCGGGTCCTGTTGAGTACTGTTGAGTCCTGTTGAGTACTGTTGGGTCCTGTTGAGTACTGTCGGGTCCTGTCGAGTACTGTTGGGTCCTGTCAGGTACAGTTCGGGTACAGTTGAGTCCTGTCGAGTACTGTTGGGCCTCTCGAGTACTGTTGAGTACTGTTGAGTCCTGTTTAAACTATATTGAGTAATTGTAACTCGTTGTAATTACACTATTAAGATCTGGTAAGGACCTACCCAGTTTTTAACTTTTTTTTTATCTTTCAAAAACTGTTTTTTTTTTTTCATTACTGAAGTCGACTGAAGTAGTCGGGATGCAGTTCTAAATAAATTTGTGTGTATGTATGGATAGTACAAGGTGTTGCACGCTCGACTGAAGATCCAAAGGCCATGAGTTCGATTCTCACATAAAACTCTTTTTTTTTTCAAACAACTTTAAATTAAAATTTGTGAAATTTTTAAAATTAAAACTTTCCTGTCCTCGTTTTGGGAGGTTGAAATCGTTGTTAAACCTGAGGTTAAACCAAACCGAAACAAAACCTAACCTTGGTCAATTGATCGGAAATCTATCCCGTCCTAACCTATTTGAAATCGTTTGCTTTTCAAGCGCTAATCTTTAATCGGTTCCAATCGAGTCCAATACAAAAACAAAATTCTTTAAAATATACTAAATATACATTGCTGTTAAACCAAAACTACCTAGTGGTAATTAATAAATTTTAATTAAAGTTGTTTAAAAGAAAAAAAAAAGCTAGGTGGGGGCCTCGAACCCATGACCTGCGGATCATGAGTCAAACACTCCACACTTTATGCTATCTATAACCTTATATAGAATATCTTTTTGAACTACATCTCGATTGCGTCAGTAATATTTAAAAAGAATCCAATCTGGAATATAAAAACAAATAAAAATCTGGGTAGGTCATTACAAGATCTAAACTGAAGCATAGACTAATAGTGCAATTACCGAGGGTATTGTAAAATATTTTTGCGTATTTTTGTCTTCTTTGCACTTCTTTGTGTCCCTAAAAAATACTTTGAATACCGAGTTGAATATACTTTATCGAGTATTTTGCGAGGGAATTGATCCCTCTTCGTCTCTCTTTTATTGAACTTTTATCAAAAATAAATTTTTATTGGTATGGACAAAAAACGAGACAAAAAAAGTCCGTTTATTTTTATATTTTTATGAATGAATGATATGAACCAAAATAATTCAGTCCTGTTGGGTCCTGTCAGGTACTGTCGTGGTCCTGTTGGGTCCTGTCGTGTACTGTTGGGTCCTGTCGGGTCCTTTTGAGTACTGTCGTGTACTGTTGGGTCCTGTCGTGTACTGTCGAGTACTGTTGGGTCCTGTTGAGTACTGTCGTGTACTGTTGGGTCCTGTCGTGTACTGTCGAATACTGTTGGGTCCTGTTGGGTACTGTCGTGTACTGTCAAGTACTGTTGGGTCCTGTCGAGTACTGTTGAGTACTGTCGTGTACTGTTGGGTCCTGTCGTGTACTGTCGAGTACTGTTGGGTCCTGTTGAGTACTGTCGTGTACTGTTGGGTCCTGTCGTGTACTGTCGAGTACTGTTGGGTCCTGTCGAGTACTGTTGAGTACTGTCGTGTACTGTCGAGTACTGTTGGGTCCTGTCGAGTACTGTCGTGTACTGTTGGGTCCTGTCGTGTACTGTCGAGTACTGTTGGGTACTGTCGTGTACTGTCGAGTACTGTTGGGTCCTGTCGTGTACTGTCGAGTACTGTTGGGTCCTGTCGTGGTACTGTCGGGTACTGTTGTGAAATTTGTACAGTACTGTTGAAAGCTGATGACCCCTCGCTTGAAATAAAATTTTTATTCTACAAAGGATCTTACATAAAAAGGATATTTTATTTATGGTGTTTTTTTTTAAATCGCGATCACGAGGCGTATCAAAAAAAAACAAGTTTTTATCGAAAAAAAATCGGTAGAAAACTATGGTTATTCGGTATATCGTAAAGTATGATCTACCAAAAAATCGGTGGAGGAGGCAACGCTGGCACAGTATGTACTCTTCTGTGGTATGTGCTACATTCGCCGAATTCGTTTCAACGAACTTTCTACGATCCACGGAAAAACGGCAAACACGCGGAGTGTGAGCAGCGCACATTCGGCGCGCGCTGTTTGGTGTACAATTTTACATACTCTTCTGTGGTATGTGCTACATTCGCCGAATTCGTTTCAACGAACTTTCTACGATCCACGGAAAAACGGCAAACACGCGGAGTGTGAGCAGCGCACATTCGGCGTGCGCTGTTTGGTGTACAATTTTACATTACATTAATGTATTTTATTTATCGGCTGAAAATCAATGAATAAATTCAATTTTTACGTATATTTTTCGTTCTGTGTTTAAAATTCGTGCTATCGTAGAGCATAGTACAACAGTTAAAACGGAATAAGGCACAAACCAAAAAAAAAGTTTTTGTATCAGCAAAAATTGTTGTAAACTGAACGTGTCAAACTTTAAACTCTTATGTGTCACCAAAAGCCAGTAAACAGCTAGAGTAAAAAAAACCGTTAATTTTAAAAGCTGCTAGAAAAAAACGTTTATTTCATATATGAAAACAAGCTTAATAGGTCATTCAATAACGTTATAAACAATAACGTTGCTAAAAACTGCGTTTTAATAACGCCATTATCATATTAAAACAGCAGTGAGTTCGTGTCCGCTTGGATATAGCGCTGCTATGATAGCAGCTTATATTCGATGGGACTGCCTCGATCACGGCGTTGCGCGAGCTTGTGGGTTCGAGTCCCACTTAAGGCATGGTTGTATTGTTATGTCTAAAAAGCTATTTTCGACGTCAAAACTTTGGCAAAAACTGGGCGATTGATCCTAGTATGGATGGAAAAGTCCCAGTATAAAAAAATAAATAAAAATAAAACAGCAATGTTTTTACGTTAGTTTCAAGTGATTTTTATAAACGTTAAAATAACGTTAGATTCACGCCTTTTCTACACGAATTTTAAAACGCGACTTGCATGGCTTTTCTACCGAATATTTTTGAGATTTTCCTAGCAGCAGCGCCACCTATTGTGGGGATTTTTCACTTTGACGAAATCTATCCAGACAGTACTTTGGCCTCTAAACTCCAAAAATCTGTTAAGGAACTGATCCCTGATCCACGATCACGACGCATCTGTTATTAACCTGATAAAGACACATTAATATTCTGTGAAAGTGTTTATTGTTAAAAAATCTTGTTTAGCTTTAAAACAAAACATAATGTGTCTTGAGCGCTATCTTTAAAATTGACTTGAAGTGAACTTTTATAACTTCCTTTCGCGTCTCTTTTAAGATAAAAAAATGTTATTAAAAAAACGTGACCAAAAAAGACGCAGAAAATTAGTAGGTTTGAGAAGTCTTAATCTAGTGGCGTTTTAGAACATGTTGTGGAGGACTTTTCAAGTGTGAATTTGGTACATGAAAATAACGAGGGTAAAAAATACGTTAGGTTATACACAGCACCAGAAACTTCAGCAAAAAATACATTTTTATAGCTTGATTTCTCCTTGTTTTTAAGTTATCTTTAAGCATGTAGATTTAACAAAATAAATATTACATGGTATGGGGTTGTTTTCAAGTAAAAAAAAAACTTTGTTCTTTTTGTTCAGGTTAATTTAACGTTGATGTGATTTTTATGCTATGTGGGAGTGTTATAAACTAATTTGTCATGATTAAAAATACTCTGCTAATATATGGGCCCCTAAGCTCACACTAGGTACTATAGTTATAGTGTACGTGTGAGCTAATATAACTAAAAACTGAAGTATATTTTATTCAACTCCAGACTAAATTACCTTTTGTTTGATACCACACAAACCATGTTTGGACTTAAACTCAAATTTTTGAAATCTACCCCCACCCTTACAGAAAACAAAAACTATAATGTATTTTGTGAAACTCCGGACTCAATTACCTTTCGTTTGATATCACACACGCCATATTTTCACTTAAACTCTAATTTTTGAAATATACCCCTACCCTTTTATTTGGTTTGTGTTCGGTGGATTTTGTTCATTTTTAAATGGGACCATCTCGACCCAAGACCCAGCCTAGGTACCAAATTTCATTAAAATCGGCCAAGCGGTTTTTGAGTTATGCGCGTTGGTCGTTACAGACAGAAATACAGACAGACAGACAGATAGACAGATGGCGCAACAAAAAACTGTCAAAATCACCTGAAACTCAAAGATATATAAAAAATTTTGAAATCGGAGCAAATTTTTTTTTTCTCGAAAAAGTTAGGATCACCATAGCTCACACTACTATAGTATAGTATATGTGTGAGCTATTACCGCAATTACAAAAATATCTAATATGGCCAGCTTTTCCGGAAATTCGACCAGTGTGCGTCGTCTTTAAGTAAATAAAGACAATAGAAGTCAGAAATTTGGTTTCTACTCAATCATTGTCGATAGACGCGAGTCGCAAGGACAAAGACGGCTTTGTCCGACTAGAGATATCCCAAAAAAAATTACCCCAAAGTTAAATTCGCCCCGTCTGGGAAAACACACGTCTATTGAACTAAAACAAAGGAAAAAAATCGGCAACACGCTAGAAGCTTACCTTGTTTTATTCAGCAGAAGTTCCAAAATTTCACTCGCGGCCGCGGCTTTTCTTGTGGTTGGAATTTCGGTCTTATTATTAAAATCACGTGTGACTTCTTTCACTGTCTTGTTGGAAGTGATTTCTTCATTCCCCTATCAAACACAGGGTGGCGCTTCAAACTCCCAGCGTGTGTAAAACTCCCATAATTTTTGCCAAAATGATCAGGCGATCAAAAAGAAAATAACTTTCAACAAAGAGAGAAATTATCACCTGATCGGAATTCTTTTTTTTTTAAGGTTTTTGCTAAAAGCCCAAAAATATCCAAAAAAACTTTAAGGTTAGGTTTTCCCAAAAGTTCAAAATAAAACAAAAACAAAAATAACTGGCAGCATCAAACAGTCGACAAGTTTCAAGCAAAAATAGATGGATCCATAATGGATCTGATACCTTCCTAGCTAGGGCCATGATATATCAGCCTTGAAAAGAGTTTTTGGTAAATATCTCAGAAAATAAAGCTCTTACGAAGTTTTTGGTTATAACACAAATTATTGACCAAAATGTAGTCTAATAAATTCCGAAAACCGCATATTGATACCATGCTCCGTTAAAAAGTTAGCATGTAAAAAAATTTTAATTGTCAAATGACTTAGCATTAATGGATTTTGACCAACATTTAATAAGCTCGTTAGAGTGTCGAACACTATTTTACCTAAAAATTCGGTTTAGCGATTTAGGAGCTATCGTGTTACGGACAGAAAAAATATATGCACACTGTTTTCAAGGCTGATATATCATGGCTTCACTTGAAGTGTGCTAATAGGCTAGCTATTCAGATATCAGCACAGCCTACCTAACATGGTAGGCTGTGGTATCAGATCCAACATGGTCCATTTATTTTTAAATTTGATGTTCCAGATTTGGACAACTTTGAATAAAACTCTCGAATTTCTACATGGGACTGAATAAAAATTCCAGCCAATATAATTTATTTAAAGTTGTTGGCCTTAATCAAGGGCACCAAACCTATTATGTTTTTGCAACATCTGCTTTTCTCCCTTTTTATCACAAATTTTACCTAACTGGTTCAACCAGCCCCTTTATAGCTCAGTTGATAGATCATCAGCCTAGTAAACGGGAGGCATATATGTACGTATATGGCGAGAGGTCACTGGCTTAAATCCAGCCTGAGGTAAATTATTTTTATTATCTTATTTTTCTTATTTATTCCGTGCCCTTATGCCACTAAATTCTCTCCTAAATACTTAGTTTTTAACTAAATGGTTTTTCAAATTTTTAAATATTTTAGCAACGAATTTTGGAATTTACAAAGAATGTAAAGAAGCCGAAGACGTGGGCCACAAACTTATAGAGTAAGATATATTTTTTGTATCTTTAGATATAGGGCATACTATGGTAATTACCCCCCTCAGAGCCCAGCAAAACAGAAAGGTATTGAAGCATGAAGCTAGTAGCTACTATAGATAAGTAAATAGGGACCTATTGCAATAGTGCCAGGCACAAATTGTGCCAGGCACTATATCGACAGTTTCGCATTACAAACTGACAGTTGGTCTTTCAAAATTGACATACCAAAGTCGAATTTATAAACCCCGTCGTTTATTTTCCATTAATAGTGGCGTCACTATTAAATCTGGCTCGTATAATACAAAAAGGCCTAATTTTGAAAGGACACAGCTGTTCCTATAATGAGAAACTGTCAATATAGTGCCCGGCACAATTTGTGCCTGGCACTATTGCAATAGGTCCCTAATATTTTTATTTATTTGCTTTATTAGAATCTCGGAAATAAGCGCACAGGAAAAAAGCACAGACGGAAAAAATCGGTTGTGGAAAAAAGTGCTCACGAAAAAGTGCACACGTAGAAAAGCGAACAAAGAAAAAAGTTATATTTATATATATATATATATATATATATATATATATATATATATATATATATATATATATATATATATATATATATATTTATCGGTTTCACAACGTTCTACGTCTTCCGATACCCAATCTCCACTCGTTTCTGTTTGCCCATAATTCATCATCTAGGCCTCTTATTCTTGTAGTATTCTTTCCATTGTAGTATTTGTTTAGGTAGTCTTTCATCATTCATTCTTTGTACATGTCCGTACCACTCCAGTTGTTTTGTTCTTATATCATCCACTAAAGTACGTTCACCCACTGTCATAATTTCTCTTATTCTTTGATTTGTAACTCTTTCTCTTTTGATTTCCCTGCTGCTCTTCTCAAATAGTCCATCTCCGTAGCGGAAAGCATTTTTTCTGTTCTATCCTTGATTGGCCATACTTCTGAGCCGTATGTAATAAAACTTTTTACAATGGTGTTATATATAAGCTTTTTGTTATGTTTTGATATGCTTTGGTCCCAAATTATTCCATTCAATAAAGTTATTGCTTTTCTTCCTTGTAAGTTTCGATCTTTTATAGCTTTGTCTAGTGTTTCGTCAGCTGTAATTTTTAGACCTAAGTATTTATACTCATCACAGGACTGAATTCGCTGCCCGGTATTTAAGATTAGATCCTGTTTCATTCCATCGATACACATATACTCTGTCTTATTGAGATAAGTCCCCACTTATTGTACTCTTCTATTAGTTTTCGTGTCATATATTCGAGGTCGTCATAATCCTGAGCCACTACTATCTGATCATCGGCGAAACATAAAGTATACAAGGTGGTTTCGTCCAACGGAATTCCCATGTTTTGGCATTTTCTCTTCCATACTTTAAGGACTTGTTCCAAGTATATCTTGAAGAGCGTAGGCTTTTATTTTAACTTTTGCCTATTGCGGTATAACTCTTTGATGACCTTAATTAGTTGTTCGCTTATGTTTGTGTTTTTCGACGCTTTCCAAAGTAGATTTAGTGGTATACTATCATATGCCTTCTGCAAATCCACGTAAAGCAGATGCAGCTCTTGTCCGTATGCCATTTTCTTTTCAATAACTTGGGTTATACAAAAGAGATGATCTGAAGTCGATCTACCCGCTCTGAAACCAGCTTGTTCTTCTGCCTCCATGTCTTTATATTCGCTCTCTACTTTATTTCTTATTATTTTACCGTATATTCTGCTTAGCGTACTAGTCACAAATATACCTCTATAATTGTCACATATATCTTTCCTTCCTTTTTTGTATATTGTGGATATATATATGACGTTTTCCACTCAGTTGGGACTACAGTTCCATTTAAATATTTTTGGAAAAGATTCCGTAATCTCCAAAACAGTTCTTCAGTGCCATATTTAATAAGTTCGGCTGGGATATTTCCGGGTCCGGCAGATTTACCGCTTTTTAAGGTAGTGCACACGTTTTTGACCTCAGAGATTGTGAGGGGTACTGGAGATCCCATCGTTCTAATTATATTGTCTCTTGCGTCTTCCTTGAATCCCCCCTCCTGCTCTATCTTCAGTTAAAAGTTTTTTAAATTGCTCATCCCATTCTTTGTCTTGTATTGGTGAAATGATATCTCTGCATGTTTCTTTTTTAATCGATCTTATAGTTTTCCAGCTTTCGGTAATTCTCCTACCTCCTAAGTAAGAGTGTATTTTCTGGCACTTTTGCGTCCCCGAATGAATTTTCTTATCACTGATCATTCTTCTCACCTTTGATTGCGCGATTTTGTATTCTTGTCTGCTTCTATCTGTGTTTTGGGATAAGTAGGTGTGATATAATTTCCTTTTTTCCTCTATTTCTCTTTCAATCTCAGCATCCCACCAGTATGGTTTTCTTCTTTTAGAAGTTTCTTCCACTAATCCTATTACTTCTTTTGCAGTTTGGTGGATGCTTAATGTAATACATTCGTATTCCTCATCTGGAGATGAGAAAAAAGTTAACATGAACAATAAGAATACCAGCACATAAAATACAAAAAGTGGTCTGTATACTTGGCCAGACCAGAATGTGTTTCGATTTGCCGAATCGAAAGGCTTGTGTTTCTCCCAAAATTTTAAGTAAATTGTAAAGACCCTTGATCAAAGTATTGCAATATTGCAGGGGAAAGTTGCAAAAATTGTAGATTTTTAAAGCGAACAATTTACATTTTGGGTTATGCTCGAGACGCAAAGCACACTTTACTTTTTTCAACTCTTAAACCTTTCGTAATAACTGGCATTTTTACAAAAAATCATTCTGACGCCAATGGTGATATTTTAACAAAAATTTAAAAACCGTCTCGGCATAAATGTTCAAACTTCTAATAAACGTCTTTGGCACTTATCTGGATTTGGTGATAAGACGGAGAATTTATGAAAAACATATAATGTTCAAAAAGGCCAACTATTGGCTTGTGACGTAGTAAATTTGGTGGTTATAGGTCAAACCGGGTAGAAACGTCAAACCAAAAATCAGAAAAAGTACAATTTTATAGAAAAAAATCATATCTCGGAGACTAAAGAGAAATTTAAAAAACTGATAAATAACTTTTTCCGAAAAAGTACAATTTTATAGAAAAAAATCATATCTCGGAGACTAAAGAGAAATTTAAAAAACTGAGAAATTACTTTTTTGGGCTTTAGCTGACTGTCATTTTGTATCATGAAATCTCTTTTGGCAGTGAAAACTTTTGCACTTTTGATACACTTGCGTTGTAGCCACCCTGTGAAGCTGCCTGTCAAGCGCAGGACAAAGAAACTAAATATTAGATTATGATCGACGCTATATCACATAAAAAATTGTATGGGAATAGATCGTTTCGTTTAGGAATAAATATATTTAAAAATTTTCCAAAAAATTCGGTTCGGTTCGGTTCGGTTATGAAATATCACTATAGTTGATATATGTATATATGTATGTATTAAAGTGGCACTGCGTCATAGCCATGGTAAACCAAATTTTGCGGCAAAATCTAAGTAAAGAAGCCTTAAAAAATTAGCATTTCAGTTTGTACATGCAGTGTGCGTGCCGCTCGGGGTTTAATGTTCGGCTAGCGGCAAGTTATCTTACTTATCTTGCACCTTGCCTTTAAATTAGGGTTAAAAAGTACTCGAATTTTCCAAATCGATAGTATGTGAGTCCTTTTGGACAGCTATTGTCTTAAATCTACCTGTGCTTGTTTTTATACGCCCTGTATATTTCAGGTTACAGACTTGCCTTGGCAAAAGAGTGGTCGACCTATTTTTACCTATGAACCTATGGGTAAAAGTCACCACTGATGGCAGGAGGATGGCAGGGATAGTTGTGGATCTCAAGAAACGTTTACACATGGTAAAAATTTTTTGGAATTTTTATGTTTCTCATAGGTTTTTTTTTACTATAAACGTGAAAAATGGCTAACATATTTTAATTATTTTTTTTAATTTAGTAAAAAAGCTGCATTATATCCATTATAAACCTAGTTAAAAAGTAAAGTTAAAATTTTAATTCAGAGGCAAAAAGACCGACTGAAAAGAGGGATTAAAAAAACCAATTTCGTTCCTAAAACGAGGGACTAAAGTGTCCCCTATTGTACTTCACTATGGAAAGGGAATTTTAAGAGAATGGCAGAAAAATGTGAAAATAATGAAACGCTATTAAACAACTCTCCATATTACTCTATATATAAAATATCACCCTGTGATTGACAGTCTTTCCTAATCAGGGTTGATATTTAACTCCAAATCTGGGTATTTCTTGTCCAGTAAGATTATAATCCCTCGGGATAAAATGATTACTTAAGTTCCTAAAACGAGGGACTAAAGTGACTTCTTTATTACATAAAGTGCATAAAAGCATAAAAATTTGCAAATATTCTGTGGAAAAATTCAAAATTTTTCACCCCCCAAGACCCTTCACGGAAAGGGAATTTTAAGAAAATGTCGCAAAAATGTTTTCAAAACTTATTTAACTAAACATTTTAACGCTTTTTATCCATCCATACCGTAGAGGTATGCCTATTGGGATCGTCAAAGCAAACTTTAATTTTTCACTCACAATAAGATATTTTGGCCTAACTAAAGAACACCGCACCCGTTTACACAGGCCTTATGAGAAATTTTTGGCTGGGTGGAATTGGCTATAATTTTAGTATGTTATAGTAGGATATATAGCTAAAAAAAAAGAAAGTAAAGTTAAGTTTTTCTATGTACAGTTTTTGAGATATAAACGATCAAAGTTCGTTAAATGGTCGTTTTTGGGTACGTTCTAGTAATCATAACTCTTACATCTTGACCGAAAAAAATTAATTTACCATAAAAATGACTTAGTAAAGGTCTAAAGACAAAGCCCACTTATGATGTCATTCTTGTCAATTTATTAAATAATATACGGGGGATAGTCAAAAAAACTTTTTTTTTTTATATCTGTACTATTACCGAATTTTATAACTAGCACATTTTATTTTGGCATACATTAATATTTTTATATAATATTTAAAGAAAAAAATATTTTTGTTTTTTGGTTGCCCCCACTTTTATAGATATAATTTTTTTTTATTGCAGGTTTTTTTTCTTACTAAATAAAATTGACTTTAGCTGTTTTAAGCTGTTTTCCGCATGACAAAAATTAATTTGTTAAATATTTTGTAATAAAATACAGCTCAAAGAATATCTTTTGGTTGGGTCAAAGAGTCTTTTCAAAAAAAATTTTTATTAAATTTATTTTTAAGTTATTTTTGAAAAAAGTTCGATGAATTTTAATTAAACTTTACCTACTTATTTTTGCAACTTAGCGTCACACTAAGAAAAAATATAGTTTTTTTCTATGTCTAGTTTTAAAGATATTAATTTATGTAGCTCTAACTATTCTTATATTACAGAACGGCGACAAAAAAAAAGTATTTAGCGTCCAATTTTTGCTATACGTACCGAAGCTCTAAACAAGTAAGAGCCAAAACAGTAGAAAAATAAAATATACACAGGGCGTCTCAAGAAAAAAGCTTGTTTTATTGTAGTATTTTAATACTAATAGTTGTAACAGGTAACTGTGTATCTAGATATCTTGTCTATGCACTGAAAATGACCAGCGCCCAGGTAGACCTGTGACTGTTTCAACTCCAATGTTGATCGTTTTTTTCAAAATTAACGGTATCGTGATGACTGAATGGGTTCCAGAGGGTCAGACTGTCAGTTTTGGCAACACTGCGAGAACGAGTTCCTAAAAAACGGCCCGAGTTGTGGAATAACATTTCGTGGATTTTGCACCAGGACAACGCACCTGCCCATAACGCACTATCTGTGAAGCAGTGTTTGTCCAGTAAGTGCACTCCAGTGCTCGAACACCCGCCGTACTCACCAGATTTGGCACCGTGCGATTTTGTTTTGTTTCCGAAGATAAAATCTGCTTTGAAAGGGACCCGATTTGAGTCGATGGAAGCGGTAAAGCAAAAAACGGCAGAGCTCATAAAGGCCCTCACCAAAGAAGACTTCCAGCACTGCTTCGATCAATGGAAAAAAGGAATGGAAAGGTTTGTGGCGAGGGGAGGGGAGTATATTGAAGGGGAGCATTCAAATGTAGAATAATTTTTATAATAAAACCATTTTTCGTAACCAGTCTCATTATTTAATAGCCAGACCTCGTATCTGTCCGTAACGCACTAGCTCCTAAACCGCTTAACCGATTTACATGAAATTTTAGGGTAAAATAGTACTTGATACTCCAACGAGCTGATTAGATTTTAGTCACAATTCATCAATGCTAATGACAGTTTGTTGACATTTAAAAAGTTTAAAAATTGCTAACTTTTTAACGGAGCGTCGCATCAATATGCGGTTTTCGGAATATATTAGCGCGCGTTTTTTGAAAAAATTTGTGTTAAAACCAAAAAGTTCGTAGGAGCTTTTACTTCGGAGATATTTAAAAAAAACTCTTTTCAAGGTTGATATAACGTGGAGGTGATAATGGACTAGGAAGGTATCAGAGCAGTCATGGATCCATTTATTACAAATTGCAATCGTTTGTTTTCAAATCCTGCGGAGTCTGACTTTCTTACAAAAATTTGAAAAAGACCTTTTGTAACTATAAAAAGACGCGTTTCATGCGTTATTATGAGTATTCTTTTTGTTTTAGGCTTTAAAATACAAAAAAGAAGAAGAATTTTGCGAAGGTAAGGTTATATTTGTGCATGCGTTTTTTAGGAAGTTTTAGAAGAAAGACAATTTTTTTTTAGAGTTACACGATGAAAGCAATTTACCTCAGCTGGATATGTTTATGAGAGACAAAACTTTTGACGATCAAACCGTTTTTGAAGAAATGACACTTTTTGCTGCAGCCGTAAGTGCCTGTATTTAGAAACGTAAGGTACTTTTACCAATTTTCGTCACTGATCACATTTCGTCAGTTTTGATTTTGTTTTGCCAATATTAAGAATTCTAACAAACGTGAAAGAACATCGCACCCGTTTACACAGACCTTATGGAAGATTTTTGGCTCGGTGGAATTGGCTATAATTTTGGTATGTTATATATGTATATATGTAACTAAAAAAAAATGTAAGTAAAGTTAAGTTTTTCTATTTACAGTTTTTGAGATATCAAAGTTCGTTAAATGGTCGTTTTTGGGTATGTTCTAATAATAATAACTCTTACATCTTGACCGAAAAAAATTAATTGACAATAAAAATGACTTAGTAAAGGTCTAAGGTCAAAGTCATTTGTGGTGTCATTCTTGTCAATTTATTAAATAATATACGGGGGATAGTCAAAAAAACATTTTTTTTATATTTCCACTATTACCGAATTTTATAACTAGCACATTTTATTTTGGTACAGATTAATAGTTTTATATAATATTTAAAGAAAAAAAAATCATTTTTGCTTTTATAGATATTAATTTTTTTATAGCAGGTATTTTTTCTTACTAAATAAAATTGACTTTAGCTGTTTTAAGCTATTTGCCGTATGATAAAAATTTATTTGTTAAATATTTTGTAATAAAATACAGCTCAAAGAATATTTTTAACATATAAAAATTCTTTTTTTTGCTCTTAAATAATTTTTAAGTTATTTTTGGAAAACGGCTAGGTGAATTTTAAATAAACTTTACCTGCTTATTTTTGTAACTGAGCGTCACACCAGGAAAAAAAAATGTTTTTTTTCTATGTCCAGTTTTGATGATATTAATTTTTGTAACTCTAACTATTCTTATATTTACAGGATGGCGACAAAAAAAAGGTATTTAACGTCCAATTTTTATTGTACGTACCGCAACTCTAAACAAATAAGAGCTAAAACAGTAGAAAAATAAAATATATAGGGCGTCTCAAGAAATACGTTTATTTAATGCATAAGTTTTATTAGTACTAAAGCAGGAGTTATTTTTTTACTTAACTACAAAATGTCAATAGTACGTAACTTTATGGTAAGCACCAGCTATGGGTGTCATTCTCGGTAATTCCCGAAGTCCCTGTAGACCAGCGTATCCTAGGATACTACTTTACATTAGGGATGGGCTCACGGAGTAGTACCTGTTCTTTTCGGAACAGGTTTTTACTCGGAACAGGTCGGAAGAGGTTTGTCAAGTTGTTCCGTTTTGTCGGAACAGTTTTTTCGAGGGGGCGGTAAATCGGCTTTCGAAGAACAAAAAGAGAAAAGTAAAGACCTGATGACCTTTTTTTTTGGACACCCTTTGCAGCATTCGACCCACGCTATTTTAACCAGTCCAGTTCGGAACAGGAGCAGAATTTTCGGAACAGGTTTTTTTCTGGAGCCGGAACAATTTGTACCTGTTCCTAAAAATACGCTGTTCCGCCCATCCCTACTTTACATGCAGTGTACTATGGTACCTAGGATACGCTCGTCATCAGTGGCATTTAAGATACCCCAGGCAAGGTGTGCTTCAAGATATCTTGATGCCGGAAATAGACCACATAATATTATTCAATAAACATATAAATAGAAAAGGTTATAATATATATAAGATAATTTTAATATAATTTAATTTGTTGAGTTATTTTCTAACTTAATGGTTTCCAGTTTATAGTTTAAAAAAGAAGTTACTTGTTACCATTATTAGTATTAAAATACTACAATAAAACAAACTATTTTAAATATTTTATAAAACCATTTTGGTGAAATTAATAAAAAATGTCTCAATAATAGGCATTTATCTGAGGGCACGGCAGTGCCTCGCCAAGTTCGCGCGCCGTAACCATCTTTTCTGGAAACATTTCAGCCGATACTTGACCTACCTAAAACTCTACTTCGGAATGAGCTACGAATCTCAAACTTTGCACAGTCGTAGTTTCATGGAATTCCACAAAGTTGTAAAGTAGTTACGAAATTTCAAAAGACGTCGAAATTGCCACTGACTCACTCATTTATAGATCATCAATATTCTACTGAACTTCCAGACATGCAACAAAGCTGAAATTTGGCAGACTGATAGAAATTATGACCAAACCCCTGGGAAAAATCAAAAAACCCCAAAAATTTTAATTTACTCCCCTCCCCTATACATTTAAAGTTATATAAAAGTAGCATCGCCCACTTCCAGAAATGCTAGAGAGTTGAGCTTTGGCAGACTGATAGGAACTATGATAAAACTATAGGAAAAAATCAAAAAACCCCAAAATTTTAATTTACTCCCCTCCCCTATACATTTAAAGTTATGTTAAAGTAGCATTGCCCACTTCCAGAAATGCTAGAGAGTTGAGCTTTGGTAGACTGATAGGAACTATGATAAAACTATAGGAAAAAATTAGAACACCCCAAAATTCTAATTTACTTCCCTCCCCTATAAATGTAAAGTTAAGTAAAAGCAACATTGCCTACTTCTCGACATGCTAGAGAGCTGAACTTTTTAAGATTGAAAGACAATATGATAAAACTATATGAAAAAATTTAAAAACACCAAGATTTTAATTTACTTCCCTCTCCTATAAATGTAAATTTATATAAAACTAACATTGCACACTTCCAGAAACGCTAGAGAGCTGAGCATTGGAATGCTGATAGAAATTATGATAAAGCCATGGGAAAAAATTAAAAAAGTCCAATATTTTCATTTACCCTCCTCCCCTATAAATGTAAAGTTATGTAAAAGTAACATTACCCACTTCCAGAAACGCTAGAGAGCGGAGCATTGGAAGACTGATAGGAACTATGATAAAACTAAAGGACAAAATTTAATAACACGACAATTTTAATTTATTTCCCTCTCCTATAAATGTAAATTTATATAAAACTAACATTGCCCACTTCCAGAAATGCTAGAGAGCTGAGCATTGGAATGCTAATAGAAATTATGATAAAACCATGGGAAAAAATTTAAAAAGTCCAATATTTTCATTTACTCTCCTCCCCTATACATGTAAAGTTATGTAAAAGTAACATTGTGTACAGCGTGTCCCATTTTCGATGGGATTAAATGGGAAACTCGGTTATTATTAAAGATATTTATTTTCTGATTGCACCTTACCGTGCTCTTTTTTTGAGCCTTAAAAATGGCGTAATCAGATTTTTGCTATATCCCGTAGTTTCGCTAATACAGGGAGTTTTTGAAAAAATTGTATTTTTAATAATCCCTTGTATCTCGCTTATTTTGCGAGATTTTTTTATTCTGTAAAAACCTTTTTATGGAAACTTTTTTAGAAGAAAATAATGACGTTGTCAACTTTTTAAAATATTGTTTAGTTTTTGAGATATGGTATTTATCATAAAAAAATTAAATACGGACCTGGATTTTTTTTATTACTATTTTGATTGGTTTCATGCTAGTATTATCATAAAATAATAAAAATTTAAAAAATTTTTGTTTTATGGCAACAAAAAAAATTTAATATTTAAAAAAAAAATTAGTCCGAACCTGGATATTTCCAACATACAATATAAATTAAAAATTGCTAGTTAAACAATTTTTAGTTTAACTGTTTTGATACTTAGCATATTAAAATGGTTTTAAGTTAATTTACAGATTTATTTGAAACAAGGTCTACGAAAAATACAAAAAAAAAACACATTACAAAAAATAACTAATTTTTCTGATTACCATTAAGACATAGTTAGCATTTTTGAGTAATTTTTCTTAACGCATTTTGCATCAAAATATTTCTGCCATTTAAATATTGGGATTTTGTTGCTTGAATGAAGCAGTCAAACATATCATATTTTTCAAAATCTGGATATGGGCGATTTCTAGCCAGTTTAAAATAATTGTAAGCCCAAAATGACAATGTCAATTCCACGCTTTTGTTTTGTAAATTTCACGACCTGCAGTGCTACCATCAAATAATTAGTATGATATTATTTTTGTAACTTTTTAACTTTTTTTACTTTATTTATAAATCTTTTAATTATCATTTCAAAACAGATAAACTAAAAATCGTTCAACTAGTGTGTCTTGCAATTTTTAATTTATAATTACGTTGGAAATTTCCAGGATTGGACTATAAATTTTTTCTTCAAATATTAAATAGTTTTTTTTAACCTTAAATCAAAAAAATATTAAAGTTTTATCATTTTGAGGTAATAATAGCATGGAACCAATCAAAATAGTTATTAAAAAAATCCAGGTCCGTATTTAATTTTTTTGTGATAAATACCATATCTCAAAAACTAAATAATATTTTAAAAAATTGACAACTTCATTATTTTGCTCTAAAAAAGTTGCCATAGAAAGGTTTTTACAGAATAAAAATATCTTGCAAAATAAGCGAGATACAAGGAATTAATTAAAATGCAATTTTTTCAAAAACTCCCTGTATTAGCGAAACCACGGGGTATAGCAAAAATCTGATTACACCATTTTTAAGGGCTCCAAAAAAGAGCAGGTAAGGTGCAATCAGAAAATTGATATCTTTAATAATAACCGAGTTTCCCATTTAATCCCATCGAAAATGGGACACGCTGTACTTTCAGAAATGCTAGAGAGCTGCGCTTTGAAAGGCTAATAGGAACTACGATAAAACCATGGAAAAAAATTAAAAAACCTCAAAAATTTAAGTAAGGCATTGCAAAAGTTTGAACAATATTCCGCATATTTTACTACTTTAAAAATTAAGTATTATCCAATTCCTTTAAAAAAGAAGTGAAATCATAACAAAAACATTTCATGTAAAAAAAGGCCAAGTACGCGAAAATGGCATTCCGTAAAAAGAATTGAGATAAAAGTAAAGCCAAGTTCTCCAATACAAATTTCAAAATGAAAGGTTCTTACTAGTTTGGAAATATTTTTCTAATTGGCTATTACGGCTGTAAATGACTCTTAGGCACAGTGCTAAATTGAACATAAAGAAGTTTGGCTGTCATAGCAAAGTTTAAAAAAATATTTCCAAACTATTAAGAACCTTTCATTTTGAAATTTGTATTGGAGAACTTGGCTTTACTTTTATCTCAATTCTTTTTACGGAATGCCATTTTCGCGTACTTGGCCTTTTTTTTTACATGAAATGTTTTTGTTATGATCTATTATTTTGCTATTTTCGGTACCACTACTATAATAATCATTTCAACGAAATACATAAAACACAACCCAATAACTACACATTTATTTTTTATTTAGCTATGTTCAGTATTCCACCAGTCAGGCTTTTTTTAATTGTAATATCGTCCCCTTAATGCAACAACTAGATAACTTGAAATTGATAGTTTTGAGAAAATCTCAAGAAGTCTTTTCATAAAATTGGCATTTTAGGAGTTCTCTATTTCTTGTCACTTTTTAAACAAGTTTTGTTGTTCGTACAAGATATGTAGATGTTGCATTAAAAAGAGAAAAGATGAAAAATAGGTCAGCTTTAACTGGATTACTCAAAATGCATAAATTTAGAGTTATCTAGTTGTTGCACTAAGGGGGCGATATATTTTATTTTGGAATAGGTTATGCATTTAAGTTAGTGGATAAATAAATCAATGTTAATTTAGGAACATGCTAGTCATTTAAGGAATGTTTATCAAAAGTATCTGACTGTCGGTATACCAATCACAGTTTTTTTTATTTAGTTCAATAATTTCGCCTTAATTTAAATATTTTATGAATTATCTATCTATCTCTATTTTCTATAAGTCTATAAAAAGGCGTTTTCATGTCCAACGGCATTCACCCATTTTTGGCGGAACTGAAAGTAATTAAAGCGTTTTTCATAAAAAATATTTCTATAAAACAAGCTTATGTCACTGTATACATACTTAAAGCAATGCTTATATTTAAATATATATTTTTACTTACCTGAAAATTTCTCGGGAATCTATGAACCCGGTGAAGCCATTTTAAATAAAGATCTTACTTAAAATACGCAAGAAATTAAAAAAACAAACATTTATGAATGACAAAACAAATTGAAAAACATAAAAAGTTGATAAATTTGACAAGTTTGACGGTATAAAAAAATTATACCGGGAGATAGCAACAGCGTGGGTTAAGAATTAGGGGCAAGAAAATTAGTTTCCAGCTGGATAGTGGATACTGCATATATCTGTTAATCGAAGCACAGAAAGCTAGCTGGTGTCAGAAAACTCTAGACCGCTTTGAGGCAGGAAACTCGAAAAACGTGTACAGCATTTTCAGTGGTGATGAATCGTAGATTTACTCATGAACCCGAAAATCAGTCGTCTGTTTGGGCGTTCCAAGTTGAAGAAAAGGCAACAAAATGCATCCGTTTTCGAAGTGTATCCAGAAAGATGGTCGCCACATTTGTCTTAAATGCAGGTCATGTAGCATACAGGGACTGTTACTGCCGATTGGTATGTACATCATCATTTGTTTGCGGAAGTCATCGCTGAGTTCCGAAAAAAGAACCCCGAACGACAAATCCTCCTCCACCCAGATAATGCAAGTTCGCACAAAGCACAAAAAAACTATTGAATTTTTAACCCAACAAAACGCTGAATTGTAGGACCATCCTTCATACAGTCCTGACCTAAGTCCCAACGATTTGTATACTCTTCCGAAAATTAAAAATAGACTGTGTGGTCAGAGATTTCAGTCGCCAGAGGAAGCAGTCGTCGCCAACAAGAATGCAATTTTGACAATACCAACAAACGAGTGGAATTACAGCTTTGACAACTGATTTGAGCGCATGCAAAAGTACACTAATTTTCGTGAAGAATACTTCGAGAAACAATAAAGTCTTTAAAAGTTATCTACTATTTTATTCCACCTGTATATGCAAAACTTAAAACATAAACCTCGTACGTACCAAACTGAGATTTGAATTTCCCCCTGAATTTTATCTTTTTACAATAAAAATAATATTTGAAAAAATATTTAAATAAAACTAAAAATCCCCTTAAAATTCAAAGTCAACTTAAAAATATGATGATTTTTAAAAATGAAGAAAACAATGGTAAGAATTATAAAATTAATTAATTTTTTGTTTGAATTTAGGCCACTGAGACCACAGGTGTTACCTTATCATTTGTGCTAGCTATACTGGGAATAATGCCTGAAATTCAGGTTAGTATTTAGTCCAAAAGTTTTGAAACTGAATAAAAATTATTTTTACCTTCCTAGCCCGCACAGCAATGGCTAGAGAAGGTATTATTTTCGACAATTTTTTTTTGAGATAACTCCGAAGATGTGTTATTTGGGTGTATTTTGACCTATCTATCTTTCTATCTATCTATCTATTTAGCCTTTTTCGATCCATCTTTGGACATTGACCTCCCCCAATATCTTCCACTTTTCTCTGTCTGTCACCCTGTTCATCCATCTAGTCCCCGCATGTTTCTTCAAATCGTCCGCCCATCTCATTTGGGGTCTTCCCTACTTCTTTTATTTTCCCAAGGTCTCCAGTCTACAATGCATTTGTTCCAACGATCGTCTTTCTGTCTGATATTATGACCGGCAAATTTCCATTTTAATTTTGCTACCTCTCCTCTGACATCCCTTACTTTTGTTTTATTTCTTATCCATTCATTCCTTTTTCTATCTGTTAGCTTTACATGTAAGATTTGTCTTTCCATTGATCTTTGGGCTTTTGTTACCTTATCCATGTTTGATTTTGTAAGCGTCCAGGTCTGGGATCCATATGTGAGCACAGGAAGAATACAATGGTTATACACTTTCGTTTTAAGATACTGATGATATTTTTTATTTTTTAATATGTAGCATAATTTACCGAATGCTGCCCAGGCCAATTTCAGCCGTTTGGTTTTCTTTTTCTAGTTTAATAATTTGTCCGAGATATATATATATATATATATATATATATATATATATATATATATATATATATTTCATGGTCCTTCGAACCGGATCATTCTGGTTATATACATATATATATATATATATATATATATATATATATATATATATATATATCTCGGACAAATTATTAAACTAGAAAAAAAAACCAAACGGCTGAAATTGGCCTGGGCAGCATTCGGTAAATTATGCTACATATTGAAAAATAAAAAATATCATCAGTACCTTAAAACGAAAGTGTATAACCATTGTATTCTTCCTGTGCTCACATATGGATCCCAGACCTGGACGCTTAAAAATCAAATATGGATAAGGTAACAAAAGCCCAAAGATCAATGGAAAGACAAATCTTACATGTAAAGCTAACAGATAGAAAAAGGAATGAATGGATAAGAAATAAAAGAAAAGTAAGGGATGTCAAAGGAGAGGTAGCAAAATTAAAATGGAAATTTGCCGGTCATAATATCAGACAGAAAGACGATCGTTGGAACAAATGCATTGTAGACTGGAGACCTTGGGAAAATAAAAGAAGTAGGGAAGACCCCAAATGAGATATATATATATATATATATATATATATATATATATATATATATATATATATATATATATTCCTCTACTTCCTCTATTTAAATTAAATCTGTGTTTGTTATGATTTTAGTTTTAGTGTAGTTCATACTCAAGCCTATATTTTTAGCTGCTGTATCCAGTTCTCCCAGCATTTTTATGAGTTCTTCTATCTTATCTGTTATTAAGGCAATATCGTCAGCATATCTTAAGTGGTTCAAGTACTGTCCGCTTACTTTGATGCCTATTTCTTCCCAATCTAAGTTTTTAAAAACATCTTCTAGGACCTGGTTAAATAGTTTAGGGGATATTGTGTCACCCTGCTGAAACCTCTTCTTATGCGGATTGGCTTGGTTCCTTCGTGGATTTTGATTGATGTTGTTGCTTCGCTATATATATTGGCTATTAAATCTGTGTATCTGTGATCTATTCGGCTATTAATTAAAGATGCTTTTACTGCCCAGTGCTTTGCCCTATCTTAGCAATATCATCCTGATGTCTGTCTGTGTGTGTGTGTGTGTGTCTGTCCATAGCACGATAGCTCCTAAGCCGCTGAACCGATATTCATAAAATTTTTGTGTAAAATAGTGTTCGACACTGTGGCGAGCTGATTAGAATTTGATAATTGAAAATGTTTAAAAATACTAACTTTTTAACGGAGCATCGCATCAATATGCTATTTTCAGAATATAGTAGACTACATTTTGCTCAATAATTTGCGCTTCGTAGGAGCTTTAGTTTCTGAAATATTTAGAAAAAACTGTGTTCAAGGTTGATATATCATGGCTTCACTTGAAGAGTGCTAATAGGCTAGCTAGGAAGGTATCAAATCCGTCATCGGTCCATTTTTTGTTTGAATGGAAAATGGGTTGAATACATTATCATCGAGTTTTGTTCAAATAAACATTTATTTGAAAACATTTGCTCAAAACCATTTTTTTAACGAAATTTTGGGAGTTCTAAATCGGTGTTATTTTAATATTTATCAATTGATCGCAAACGTGTCCTAACCTGTCCATTGGAGATATTTTTTCGACCAGGTTAAAATACGTTCGCGATCAATTGACAAACGTTAGGTTAACACCGATTTTCACCTCATAAGATACGACTTTCTAAAAAAATTTCATTCCAAAAAAATGTCGTTTGAACACGGTAAAAAAAATTGTTTTGGATTAAAGCAAATTGCTTTGAAGTTAAATAATTTATGCTTTCCTATTCACCAAGAGAATATTTCCTTGATATAGCACAAAAAATGTCTTGCCTCCTTATTTTAAAGTGAAACAGAAATTGTTTTGAGTATATAACTAGACGAATTTATTTCAGCGCCATCTACCCCTTCAATGTTGCAAAGCTTGCCAGTTACCACTCTATATGGGTCATATACTCATTGTTGGAACTGAATTAATCGAAGGCACAGTTTTCTCTGGAAGCAAAATATTACTTATAAGAACACAATTTGCTTTGTTACAAAACGGAGTATACTGAAACAAAACAATTAAAGAAGAAAAATAAAGTTTCATTTTAAGATCAAACGCTGCGTTGAACTAAAAATAAATATTTTAATTCAAAACAAATTGTTTTAAGGTAAACCAATTTATTCAAGAAAAGAACGTGTATTAATTGTAGACAAAATCTTTTACCGTGAAGAAAATGATTTTTCAAGTGTTTTTCAAACTATTGTTTTTGATTATATTTATTATATTATATTATATTATATTATATTATATTATATTATATTATATTATATTATATTATATTATATTATATTATATTATATTATATTATATTATATTATATTATATTATATTATATTATATTATATTATATTATATTATATTATATTATATTATATTATATTATATTATATTATATTATATTATATTATATTATATTATATTATATTATATTATATTATATTATATTATATTATATTATATTATATTATATTATATTATATTATATTATATTATATTATATTATATTATATTTAGCAAAAAGTCTACGATGAAGTCATTGCAACAGTCCAGAACAGACACATAAACGTAGAAGATATTCCAAAGCTTAAGTATACCGAAATGGTAATTCTGGAGACTTTAAGATTGTTTCCATCTGCGCCAATAATTGGAAGGACAATTGGGGAAGATATTGACCTTGGTAAGCTGTTTTTACAAAACTTTTTGCTTTCTTTGTAACTTCTGCTACTTCCAAACTTTTGAACTTTTTATTATTTTTTTTTCTTTCCATCATGTATTATAATTTAGCCCGTTTAAATGATAAAATTCTGAAAATTGATTATTGCACCTCTTATTGAATTACAAGTCCAACATAACAAACGATTATAATGCCAATAGTTCGAAAACTGGTAGGTTTTCATCGGAAAAGCGTTGCTTTAAAGACATTTTCAGAGTCTCCAAATAAGGTATTAATAAAGATTTTTTCCAGTGCTGTGGTGGATTATTTTGCGGAAACGTTTCGGTAGGTAATGTGGTTAAGCTTAGATAGTATTTATGACTTCTTCTGCAGATTCGCCATGATTAGATCAATACTCTTTTAATGTGATTTTTCACATTGCGATAAATCGAAATTTTTACTGCTAAAAAAAATAAATACCGGCATTGTTAAAGCACTTTATGCTGAAGTGCCACATTTCTAGTTGCAGAATTGCCGTTTTTTGATAGCTTTTAAACGCTTTTAAAGATTCCCAAAAAGCTGTCTTTAAATACATCAATACTTTCGTATTTTTGAGGCCATCATGTGTCTCACAAAAGGGGAGGAATATTTACATCATAAGTAGTAGATATATGTTCCTTCCAACTCAAAATGAGGGGGGAATGACGTCATTTCCGAGAAATCCCATTGTTCTATTGTTCTTTTGTATGCAGGTGACTTTTTAATAAGAGGCGAACTGTCTGGGCGGTCTTTTTACCCATAGTCGAATAGTGCGTGTGTTTTTAACAATAGGCGAAGGGTCATTGTCTTTTTAACAATAGCTTTATAGTGCAAGAGTTTTTTAGAGCATAGATGAAGAGTACATGTCTCTTTTTGACTTTGATATTACAATTTCTATGGTTATGGGAGCTTTTGTTTTTTTGACAATAGCCGAATAGCGCAACTAGTTTTTTGGGCATAGGCCAATAGTATGAAGGTAATTTTGTATGAGGAGGAGTTTGGACGGGTTTTTTAGAGCATAGGCCAATAGTCTGAATGGTTTTTTGACTTTGATATTACAATTTACAGTTATGTGTGTCTTTGTCTTTTGTGTGCAGGTTTGTCTTTTTTACCATAGCCAAATAGCGAGGGTGGTCTTTTTGGCTTTCATATGATATCGTATAGTTGCGAAGGCCATTATCTTTTGTGTACAGAGGTGAGCACTGTGGGTGGTCTTTTAACATTGATATGTAAATTAATGTGTGTCTTTGTCTTTTGTGTGTAGGTGTGCAGGTGTGAGTGACTCTTTCTCTTTTGTATGTGGCGGCAAACAACAAAGGGTGTTTTATTGTCATCGACAATGAATGGTCTTGAGCCCAAATTTATTACCCAACAAGTCAAGACAAGTCTAAGTAAAGATTGCATTCTCTTGTTACTAATTACACCAGGCGTTCATTCATTATGCTTTGTATGCAGCTGCAAAAGGTGTGTGTGTGTGTGTGTCTTTGTCTTTTGTGTGCAGGTGTGCAGGTGTGAGTGGGTCTTTGTCTTTTGTATGTGGAGGCCAACAACGCCTTTGTTTGACCCTGAGACTTGCCTTGAGCTAAAATCAATACTTCAAAGCCGACCATTCATTACACATTAATGAGTCAAAGTTGATATATTTCACAACAAAGGGTGTTATATTTTTGTATGCAGAGGCTTATATTCTGAGAGGTATAATATATTTCACCCGACAAGTCAAGACACGTTTAGGTCCACACCACATATATTGTGAAAGAGTTGGGGTTAAGCCAGTTGTCAACCGACAAGTCAAGACAAGTTTGAGTCAAGATCGCATATATTGTAAAATAGTGAGTTGTGTGTGATTCATACCAGATGTTTGATTTTTGTATGCAGAGGCTTATAGTCTGAGAGGTATTATATTTACCACCCAACAAATCGAGACAAGTTTAAGTAAAGATCGTATTCTCTTGGCACTAATTACAATAGGTGTTCATTCATTATGCTTTATCAAGATTTGGAATGCTGCAAAGTGACATTATATTATTAAAATTTACATCAAAGAACGGCTACAGCTTGTAATTTGTGATCCAATTAATCATGAAGATGCATTGTTGGAAAAAATACTCTGCCATTATATGGGCACCTAAGCTCACACTTACTATAGTTATAGTATATGTGTGAGCCAATATAACTAAAAAACTGAAACATATTTTATTCAACTCCAGACTCAATTACATTTCGTTTGATACCACACAAGCCATGTTTTAACTTAAACTCGACACAAAACCCAGCCCAGGTACCAAATTTTACTCAAATCAAGCAAGCTGTTTTTGGGTTATGTGACAGACACACAGACATACAAACACACACACAATAGGTGGGTGTGCTTTCGGACTGTTCGGCCGTCGTCGTTGGAAATTCGTTCTCGACGTTTCGCAACCAGTCTTCGAGAAGCCGACAAACAGTCAACATCTCCTGAAGATGCCATCCACTCGAGATGGCGAAACGTCGAGAATGAATTTCCAACGACGACGGCCGAACAGCCCGAAAGCACACCCACCAATGGACGATGGCCGCGAAAGCCTTTCACAATTTGTACACACACAATAGTATACGTGTGAGCTAATATAACTAAAAACTGAAATATATTTTATTCAACTCCAAACTCAATTACATTTCGTTTGATACCACATAAGCCATGTTTTAACTTAAATTCGACACAAAACCCAGCGCAAAAACAATTGATGTCATTAATTGTTACTAATTTGTTGCTAATTTGTTGCGACAAAATTAATTTTGTTGCTGTAGCCGTTTACGAGAAAATTGTGGTCCCCTCAGGTTTACCGTAAAGCTAGGGGGACCACGCATATCTTCAATTTGGGCCCAAGTACAAAACTAGTTTTTATGGCATTAATTGTTGCTCTGAAGGCCCAAGAATAATCAATAATAACATTTTCAAAAAACTTACAGTTTTTCTTCCAATTGACAAAAAACTGTTTTTTTTTCAATAGAACTGCTCTGGCCACCGGCAGCAAATTTTTTTTACTGGCATATAATTCTTTCTATTTGTTGCTAATTTGTTGCGGTAAAACGGACTTGGTTGCTGCAGTGGTTATTATAAAAACGGCGGTCCCTCTAGCTTTACGGTAAAGCTAGGGGGACCACGCGTATCTCCGATTTGATAAGGAGTAGAAAGGTCAATTTTGCGGCATTATTTGTTGCTCGGAAGGCCCATCAACAATCAAAAGTAATATGGTCAAAAAAGTTAACCGTTATTTTTTTATAGGCAAAAAACCATTTTTTTAAGTAAAGCTACTGAAACCAGCCATATCTCGTCACTGGATTGAGCTATCGAGATGAAACAAAAACTGGATTTTGTTGCTCGCGTAGTTCGAATTTGTTGCGGCAAAATCCATTTTGTTGCGGCCTTATCTTTGAAAAAGTTGTTATTTCGTAACATTGTAGGGGTCATAACTCAAAAATGAACTAGGGGTCCCAAGAGGTTCATATGTTGTCAGATAGAGGGTAACGAGTACTAATTAGTTGCGGAAGAACCAATTTTGTTGCTGTAGCTGTTTTCAAGAAATATGCGAAAAACTAGTTTTGGTAAATTTAGGGGAACCAGCCATATCTCGTCACTGGATGGAGCTATCGGCATGAAACAAAAACTGGTTTTTGTTGCTCGCCTAGTACGAATTAACGCCACATAATAAGCGCACACAGTCGAACATACGGTAATTTAAGTTCTTTAGAACGACAAAAATTTTAGCTTACACGTATACTATAACGAACAACCAATGAAAAAATACAAACAATGAAAAAAGACAAACATGGGCCAACTAATATCCTTAAATGGTTTTTTAGATTGAAATATTTTCTTACCTAGACTTGAACGTTTATCCATCTTCACCAACATTCCAGCAAACTAGATTCATGTTTACCATAACATCAACTTTTGAAAAACTCTTGTTTGTTTATTTTTCATCGAGTTAAATTGGCTTGGAGGCAAATGTGGTAATGTTACTTATTTAAATGAAAGCACATGTTACGCAATTTCAACTTTGTCATAAGTAGAACCGCAATAAAAATGAATTTTGGCGCAACAAATTAAGAACTAGCAAGCAACAAAATCCAGTTTTTGTTTCATCTCAATACCTCAATCCAGTGAAAAGATATGGCTGGTCCCCTAACTGTACCAAAACTTGTTTTTCGCATATTTCTCGAAAACGCCTACAGCAACAAAATTGGTTTTTCCGCAACTAATTAGTACTGGTTACCCTCTATTTAACGGCATATGAAACTTTTGGGCCCCCTAGTTCATTTTTGAGTTATGACCCCTACAATGTTACGAAATAATAACTTTTTCAAAAATAACGCCGCAACAAAATGGATTTTGCCGCAACAAATTCGAACTACGTGAGCAACAAAATCCAGTTTTTGTTTCATCTCGATAGCTCAATCCAGTGACGAGATATGGCTGGTTCCCCTAACTTTACCAAAACTTGTTTCTCGCATATTTCTCGAAAACGGCTACAGCAACGAAATTGGTTCTTCCGCAACTAATTAGTACTGGTTACCCTCTATTTAACGGCATATGAAACTCTTGGGCCCCCTAGTTCATTTTCGAGTTATGACCCCTAAAATGTTACGAAATAACAACTTTTTCACAAATAATGCCGCAACAAAATGGATTTTGCAGCAACTAATTCGTACTAGATGAGCAATAAAATCCAGTTTTTGTTTCATCCTGATAGCTCAATCCAGTGAAGAGATATGGCTGGTCCCCCTAACTTTACCAAAACTTGTTTTTCGCATATTTCTCGAAAACGGCTACAGCAACAAAATTGGTTCTTCCAGAACTAATTAGTACTCATTACCCTCTATTTAACGGCATATGAAACTCTTGGGCCCCCTAGTTCAGTTTTGAGTTATGACCCCTACAATGTTACGAAATAACAACTTTTTCAAAAATAACGCCGCAACAAAATGGATTTTGCCGCAACTAATTCGTACTAGGCGAGCAACAAAATCCAGTTTTTGTTTCATGCCGATAGCTCAATCCAGTGACGAGATATGGCTGGTCCCCCTAACTTTACCAAAACTTGTTTTTCGCATATTTCTCGAAAACGGCTACTGCAACAAAATTGGTTCTTCCGCAACTAATTAGTACTGGTTACCCTCTATTTAACGGCATATGAAACTTTTGGGCCCCCTTGTTCATTTTTGAGTTATGACCCCTAAAATGTTTCGAAATAACAACTTTTTCACAAATAACGCCGCAACAAAACGGATTTTGCCGCAACTAATTCGTACTAGACGAGCAACAAAATCAAGTTTTTGTTTCATCCTGATAGCTCAATCCAGTGACGAGATATGGCTGGTTTCAGTAGCTTTACTTAAAGAAATGGTTTTTTGCCTATAAAAAAATAACGGTTAACTTTTTTTACCATATTACTTTTGATTGTTGATGGGCCTTCCGAGCAACAAATAATGCCGCAAAACTGACCTTTCTACTCCTTATCAAATCGGAGATACGCGTGGTCCTCCTAGCTTTACCGTAAAGCTAGAGGGACCACCGTTTTTATAATAACCACTGCAGCAACCAAGTCCATTTTACCGCAACAAATTAGCAACAAATAGATAGAATATATGCCAGTAAAAAAAATTTGCTGCCGGTGGCCAGAGCAGTTCTATTGAAAAAAAAACAGTTTTTTGTCAATTGGAAGAAAAACTGTAAGTTTTTTGAAAATGTTATTATTGATTATTCTTGGGCCTTCAGAGCAACATTTAATGCCATAAAAACTAGTTTTGTACTTGGCCCCAAATTGAAGATATGCGTGGTCCCCCTAGCTTTACGGTAAACCTGAGGGGACCACAATTTTCTCGTAAACGGCTACAGCAACAAAATTAATTTTGTCGCAACAAATTAGCAACAAATAAGCAACAATTAATGACATCAATTGTTTTTGGGCCCCTTATCATGGTCCCTCCAGCTTTACCGACTCGAAGAAATAACTGGATAGATGTTATATGTTCTCTGTTACTACCCAACAAATCAAGACAAGTTTAAGTAAAGATCGTACACAAGCCATGTTTTAACTTAAACTGGACACAAAACCCAGCCCAGGTACCAAATTTCACTCAAATCAAACAAGCTGTTTTTTGGGTTATTAGACAGACAGACAGACATACAAACACACACACAATAGTATACGTATGAGCTAATATAACTAAAAACTGAAATATATTTTATTCAACTCCAGACTCAGTTACATTTCGTTTGATACCACACAAGCCATGTTTTAACTTAAACTCGGTGTGTCGCATTAATATGCGGTTATCGGAAAAATAGAGAAACACAACACAAAATTTCAGTATCCATTGAAAATAAACTAATTTTACCATATTAACCCCAATTTGTTATATTTTATTAATCCTCCTAGTGCAATAATGCAAGATACTTAAAAAGTTAACAAAATTCCTAATTGTTCTTTTTCCTAAATAAATTTACTAAAGTTGTTTGGTTTAATGATAAGAGTAAAAAAATAGTTTTACAAACTAATTGACTAAGACCTAGTCTCAACTAATCAATTGATTTGCTTATATGCTATTCAATCAAAAAATGACATGAGTGTTCTAATTTAATTCTTTACTTGAAAAATCACCAGTGCCTGAGACAAAGTATATGATCTAAATGTGAAAGGCAGAGAAAGCAAACAGTGTGCATTTCATAAAAAGGCGGCTAAAATCCTTTATTATTTTCAAAACTTGTAGTGACTCGCCCAATTACGTTAGACTATATTTTTCACCACTCTTCTTGTTGATTGTTTTCACAAAATAACTTTGTATTGTTTCTAGAACTTGCTTGAGTAAAAACACTTTAAATGTATAATAAGTCTTATCAATCAACATAACAAAAATTGATGTGTGTGTGTGTTTGTGTGTGTGTAAAGTCATAGGTGTAAATACGAATAAAAATTTTCTTTTGTAAAATCACTCCATGGTTAAAATTTGATGTTTTTTCCGAACCCTCAGCTTGTAGTTTGCTTTTTTCCACATCTAAATGTTTGCATAATATCAATTTTTAAAGTATTGCATCATTTTTTAGTTTACTAACTAAATTACACAGCCAAACTTTTTTATCATTTCCCTTTACAAACACAGTTTTGTTTTGAATTAAACCCTTAACAAGGAAAGATATATTTTCCATTGGTAATTAACTGAAATCAAAACTATTTCAATTTATACCATGATGATTGTTTGTGTTTCAGTCAGCTTGACGTTTAAAGTCTTGATGCAGACAGATGCACTTTATGGGTAAATTAGCCATATGATGCCAACCATCGTTACTATGGGTGTTTAAAATCGCTATTTCCTCACATTCAAAATGAGTGTCTTTGAACTGGAAACCTTACACATCCAAAATAAACATCTACCCTTATGGTATTGGTCAGAGGGTTGTATTTCATAAGTTGATCGTGCAATATTAAACAGTATGCTATAATTTTATCAGGTACAGTTTTTTTGTTTCAACTGCAGCACCTTTGAGCGCGTCTTTAATCTGTCGAGAGTAGTCAATAACTACTAGTGGAGAATTTTTTCCAAAAATAACGCTCTGCAAATCATAAGCAACATACCAAAGTCGAATTTAAAACCTAGACTTTTATTTATCTATAATTAAAGTCGACAGTATTTATTTTGATTCGTAATAGTAACCCAAATACTTATGTTGAAAGATTAGCTATCATATTCCAATGAAAAACTGTCAAAATACGGCCTGACACTAAGATTGCATGACTTTATGCCAATAAGTGCCTAATAGCACACTGCGATATTTTTAGTGTATATATTTCTAAGTATAGCTTTAAAATATTCTTATTTTATAAGATTCTTGGAATTTTTTAAAAATATTTGTTAATATTCATATTAAACGAAAAAATGCCTTTAGCCGGTTGTATTTAAAGGACCAACCTGCCAGGTAGAAAGTATGGATGGTGAACCAATACGAAATGCTTTTTATGAATGAGAACTTAAAAAAACTAAAACACACGGAATTTATGTGGTAGAAAAATTTTGAAGAAGAACATGAATAATAATAAGGAGCAATATTTTATTAAATGGCTCGGGTTCTCCGACAAATTTAATTCTTAGATAGCCCACTATGATGTTGTTGTTGCAAAAAATGTGTGTTTATTATTTATATTATATACTATTCATTCTACAACATTGTTTATTGTTATTTACATTGAAAGATAAAAAATGCTTAAGAGTATACTTCATTACACTAATAATCAACAAATTCACATGAATTTTCACTAAAGCCGGAATCTTCTTCTTCCTCGCTAAGCTCCCCCTCTTCTTCATTGACATGTGCTTGTGGATTTAAGTATTCTGCAAAACATATCTCAATATTGTTAACATAATCTTGTAATCCCAAATCATTTAATTCCACAAAAAACGCATCGTGAGTCATAAATCCAACAATGTATCGAGCAGTTGCCCATGCCGCTGTATAAAATTTATCTGCGTCTTCATGATTAATTGGATCACAATTCAAAACTCTTTCAAGTTCTTGATTAAAATTTTGATGTAGATCTAAAAGATATCTTTCTAAATCACCTTCCATCTTATAAAAAACTTCTTTGATGTAAATTTTAATAATATAATGTCACTTTACAGCATTCCAAATTCAAATAAAGCTTTACTGTTTTTCAAACTTGTAGCGGCTTGTCCCAAATATGTTAAGGTATAGTTTTCACCACTACTCTTCTTGTTGACTGCTTCCACAAAATCACTTTCTATCGTTTTAAGAATGCGTTTGGGCAAAAATACTTTAAATGTATTAGTCTCATCAAACAGCGTCTATTAACTATACGCATTTCCTTGAATAGGTAGGGCCTGCTGATTTGTAGAGAACCAATGGATTTTAATTCGACTATTTGGTCATTATTTATTTCAGAGTTAATTTGTTGAAGCACGTTTTTTGTAATATTCATAATGCTGTTTTAAACGAATTATTTCACTATAACAACAACAACGACATTTTGAAATTTTAAATAAAATTTGCTTTTACTAAAACGAAGCTCTTAAATGATAATGCTTGCTGTGTGGCCAAGATCGGCCTTTAAAGACAACCCGCGTAACCCCACTCTTGCACAATATATGTGGTGTGGACTTAAACTTGTCTTGACTTGTCGGTTGAAAAAATTTTGAGCTCAAGACCAATCATTGTCGAAGTCAATAATACCTTTTGCAGCTGCATACAAAGAATAATGAATGAACACCTGGTGTAATTAGTAACAAGAGAATGCAATCTTTACCTAAACTTGTCTTGACTTGTTTGGTAATAAATTTGGACTCAAAGGTTGGTTTCTGTAAAAGTGCAAAAAGATTGATTCTGTTTAAAGATCTTAATAATAGGGACTTATTGGGATGAGGGCATGCAATGACATTATTGTTGTAGTATTTTGACAGATTTACATTGCAGGTTGACAGTTGTTCTTTCAAAATTGATGTACCAAAGTCGAATTTAAAACCAAGACGTTTATTTATCTATAATTAAAGTAGACAGTATTTATTTCGATTCGTATAGTAAAACCTTATGTTGAAAGATTAGCTCTCATGTTCCAATGCAAAACTGCCAAAATACGGCCTGACACTATTATTGCATGACTTTATGCCAATAAGTCCCAAATAACGCACTGCGATATTTTTAGTGCATATATTTCTAAGTCGACCTTTAAATTATTGTTATTTTTTAATGTTCTTAATATGAAGAGAGCATAAATAATAATAAGGACCAATATTTTGTTAAATGGCTGTGATTCTCTGGAAAATTTAATTCTTAGATTGCCAAGACTGAAATTGTTGTTGATATTATCTCCCACTACTACTATACTATATATCTTTGTGTTTCCGATGATTTTGAAACTTTTTTTTTGTCGTGCCGTCTGTCTCTGTGTGTGTTTGTATGTCTGTCTGTCTGTGTGTCTGTAACGACCAACGTGCATAACCCAAAAACAGCTTGCTTGATTTGAGTGAAATTTGGTACCTGGGCTGGGTTTTGTGTCGAGTTTAAGTTAAAACATGGCTTGTGTGGTATCAAACGAAATGTAATTGAGTCTGGAGATGAATAAAATATATTTCAGTTTTTAGTTATATTAGCTCACACGTATACTATTGTGTGTGTGTTTGTATGTCTGTCTGTCTGTCTAATAACCCAAAAACAGCTTGCTTGATTTGAGTGAAATTTGGTACCTGGGCTGGGTTTTGTGTCGAGTTTAAGTTAAAACATGGCTTGTGTGGTATCAAACGAAATTTAATTGAGTCTGGAGTTGAATAAAATATATTTCAGTTTTTTTGTTATATTGGATCACACGTATACTATTGTGTGTGTGTTTGTATGTCTGTCTGTCTGTCACATAACCCAAAAACAGCTTGCTTGATTTGAGTAAAATTTGGTACCTGGGCTGGGTTTTGTGTCGAATTTAAGTTAAAACATGGCTTGTGTGGTATCAAACGAAATGTAATTGAGTCTGGAGTTGAATAAAATATTTTTCAGTTTTTTAGTTATATTGGCTCACACATATACTATAACTATAGTAAGTGTGAGCTTAGGTGCCCATATACTGGCAGAGTATTTTTTCCAACAATGCATCTTGATGATTAATTGGATCACAAATCACAAGCTGTAGCCGTTCTTTGATGTAAATTTTAATAATATAATGTCACTTTGCAGCATTCCAAATCTTGATAAAGCATAATGAATGAACACCTATTGTAATTAGTGCCAAGAGAATCTGTATATCTTTACTTAAACTTGTCTCGATTTGTTGGGTGGTAAATATAATACCTCTCAGACTATAAGCCTCTGCATACAAAAATAAAACATCTGGTATGAATCACACACAACCCACTATTTTACAAAATATGCGATCTTGACTCAAACTTGTCTTGACTTGTCGGTTGACAACTGGCTTAACCCCAACTCTTTCACAATATATGTAGTGTGGACTTAAACTTGTCTTGACTTGTCGGGTGAAAAATATTATACCTCTCAGACTATAAGCCTCTGCATACAAAAATATAACACCCTTTGTTGTGAAATATATCAACTTTGACTCATTAATGTGTAATGGATGGTCGGCTTTGAAGTATTGATTTTAGCTCTAGGCAATTCTCAGGGTCAAACAAAAGACCACCCGCGTTGTTCGCCTCCAAATACAAAACACAAAGACCCACTCACACCTGCACACCTGCACACAAAAGACAAAGACACACCCACACACACCTTTTGCAGCTGCAATGGATGAATGAATGAACGCCTTGTGTAATTAGTAACAAGAGAATGCAATCTTTACTTAGACTTGTCTTGACTTGTTGGGTAATAAATTTGGGCTCAAGACCATTCATTGTCGATGACAATAAAACACCCTTTGTTGTTTGCCGCCACATACAAAAGAGAAAGAGCCACTCACACCTGCACACCTACACACAAAAGACAAAGACACACATTAATTTACATATCAATGTTAAAAGACCACCCACAGTGCTCATCTCTGTACACAAAAGATAATGGCCTTCGCAACTATACGATATCATATCAAAGCGAAAAAGACCACCCTCGCTATTCGGCTATGGTAAAAAAGACAAAGTTCCACTCACACCTGCACACCTGCACAGAAAAGACAAAGACACACATAACTGTAAATTGTAATATCAAATTCAAAAAAACCACTCAGACTATTGGCCTATGCTCTAAAAAACTCGTCCAAACTCCTCCTCATACAAAATTACCTTCATACTATTGGCCTATGCCCAAAAAACTAGTTGCGCTATTCGGCTATTGTCAAAAAAACAAAAGCTCCCATAACCATAGAAATTGTAATATCAAAGTCAAAAAGAGACATGTACTCTTCGTCTATGCTCTAAAAAACTCTTGCACTATAAAGCTATTATTAAAAAGACAATGACCCTTCGCCTAATGTTAAAAACACACGCACTATTCGACTATGGGTAAAAAGACCGCCCAGATAGTTCGCCTCTTGTTAAAAAGACACCTGCATACAAAAGAACAATAGAACAATGGGATTTCTCGGAAATGGAGTCATTCCCTCCTCATTTTGAGTTGGATGGAACATATATACTATAATACTTTCTTCGTAAACCTAATTCATACAAAAAATATTAATAAGTCTAAAGTTCTAACTTAATTGATTGATTGTTTTGTTTGAAAATTACAAAATTATTAAATTCTTTGCAACATGCTAGTGTGGCATCACCATACCTGAACACCAAAATGTGCACTAAGTACTTCAACAATCACATAGGTAAGGCAAAATCTTAGGATCCGAAAATGTGGAAAAAATATAAATTCGCTGCTCCCAAGGTTACTGCCTTGTGATAATTGTGTGAGAGAGAGAAAGATATAAAGAAACCAATATTGCAAATATTGATAAAAGTTAAAAATATGCTTTTAGGAACCGGAAAAATTATTCCTAAAGGTTCTAACTTTGTGGTCTCGATGTGGCACCTTCACAGGAATCCAGCATATTGGAAAAATCCAGATCACTTTGACCCAGAAAAATTCAATGCGGAAAATATTACTAAAGTCGTGCCCTACGCCTTTTTACCATTTTCTGCAGGCCCTAGAGATTGCATAGGTTAGTATTACACCATTTAATATATTTAGTATATTTTTTTATTTTATAGTGGCTTTTAAAGTGATATTTCCTAAGAAAAGGTGGACTCGCATAAGGCTTAACCCTAGTATGTCATGGTCCAACGGTTATAAACACACAGGATTGCCTATTAGCTCGAATCTTTCAGCGGTAGGCGGCGCCTTGTTTACGTCACTAGTGGACCTTTGCTCAGCGCACTTCATTTAATACACATTGCAATCGTGAGTTTTTCGCGCTTTTTTCTGGCTTATTTGCAAAGAAATTTTTTATTCGTGTTAGTAAATATAATTAATAATTTCATTCATTCAAAACAAATGATTTGATAAATCAAGAGTTTGCTCTGAGAGCTGAATTTTCCTACTATATGTTGGAGTTTCTTTTTTAAATAGTTGAAAGTGTTAGAATAGAAGTAGGATTTTTTCTAAAAGTTTAATCAATTTAAATCATTAGATGTATAAAATACTGTTTTTGTTGCGGATATAATAAAATACACTTATATTATGTAGTAACAAAAAGGTATTTATTTGATATTACAGATCTAAAATTGCAATATTTATTATATTATTATGTCAAAAACCAGTCAGTTTTTGGAGAAAACAGCCAAATAAGATGTGTTTTTCAACGTCTTATGCTTTAAATCAATAGATTTTCATAAGTTTTTTTTTCAAATGATTTACATTGTTTGTGTTATGAGTTGTTTTTATCCCACCCAGCGCCCGTTTTCACTCCTTCTCCTGTAACATGTTTCTGAAACCTTCTATAAAGAGACTAAAAAAACTTAAGAAAAACTGAAACTAAACTTGGAGAAACTGTCTACAAAATAAACTTTCCAATAATCAGTTTAATAAAAGAAGTACGTTTGCGGCATAATTACCAATTTTCTTCAATTTGATTAATTTAATGAGCAAGGAGTTTTCAAAAATCCAAAAAAATTAAAAGTTTATATAAATATGTATAATAATATAAAAGTATATATATTTATATTTCTACACTGAAAGAGGGAACACAATGCTTTTATTTCAACAATAAATTAATGTGCGTTTTTTATATCAATTCACTTAATTCACATTTCTAAAGGTTTATCATAACAAAAACATTTCATGTAAAAAAGCCAAGTACGCGAAAGTGGTATTTCGTAAAAAGAATTGAGATAAAAGTAAAGCCAAGTTCTACAATACAAATTTCAAAATGAATGGTTCTTACTAGTTTGGAAATGTTTTTTAAACTTTGCTATTCCAGCCAAACTTCTTTACGTTCAATTTTCTAAGAATCATTTGCAGCCGTAATAGCCAAGTTTAGAAAAACATTTCCAAACTAGAACCATTCATTTTGACATTTGTATTGTAGAACTTTTATCTCAATTCTTTTTACGGAATATACCACTTTCGCGTACTTGGCTTTTTTTACATGAAATGTTTTTGTTATGATTTCACTGCTTTTTTAAAGGATTTGGATAATATTTAAGTTTTAAAGTAGTAAAATATACGGGATATTGTTCAAAACTTTTGCAATGCCTTATTAAAAATGTTGAGTTTTTTTATATTTTCCTGTGGTTTTATCATGGTTCTTATCAGCCTTCTAAAGCTCAGCTCTCTAGAGTTCCTGGAAGTAGGCAATGTTAATTTTACATAACTTTACATTTATAGGGAAGGAAAGTAAACTAAAATTTTAGTGTTTTTAAATTTTTAGCTCACACTACTACTATAAGTATGGTGATTTTTTCGAAAAAAAAAAGTTGCTCCGATTTCAAACTTTTTTATATATCTTTGCGTTTCAGATGATTTTGAAACTTTTTTGTTTTGCTGTCTGTCTGTCTGTCTGTCTGTCTGTCTGTCTGTCTGTATGTCTGTCTGTCTGTCTGTCTGTATGTCTGTCTGTATGTCTGTCTGTATGTCTGTCTGTAACGACCAACCCGCATAACTCAAAAACCGCTTGTCCGATTTTAATGAAATTTGGTACCTACGTTGGGTCTTGGGCCGTGATGGTCCCATTTAAAAATGAACAAAATCCACTGAACGCAAGCCAAATAAAAGGGTGGGGGTAGATTCCAAAAATTAGAGTTTATGTGAAAATATGGCGTGTGTGATATCAAACGAAAGGTAATTAAGTCTGGAGTTAAAAAAAATGAATTTTAGTTTATTTTTAAAAAAAGGGTGGGGGTAGATGTCAAAAATTAGAGTTTAAGTGAAAATATGGCGTGTGTGATATCAAACGAAAGGTAATTGAGTCTGGAGTTAAACAAAATACATTTTAGTTTTTTTTATAGGGTGGGGGCCCAAGAAACATTTATATGACTTACAACCTAATGAGACCTGCACCGACGTCGGATTTAGTGGAATATTAAGTTGCAAGATTGATTATGCGTTGAGCGACATCACATTTATATCAAAACCGACGTTATTAAATATACGACCGTTTTTTAACGATTTCGCGACGTCAAATATTGCAACGCAATATTCCATTGATTTCCCAACGTCGGTCTTACGTTCGTTTGTTCGACGTACAAAAACTCTAACCAGCCCAACGTCCAACAGACGTCGGCGTCGGGTACCTCCGGTGAAGACCCTAACCTCAGGCCTAAACTAGCGTTTAGTTTAATTGGTGTATTTTCCGTAACTTTTACTTGACCTATTACATAACCTAACAAAAAGTGCATTTGTTTGGTCAGGACGGCTACATGTCAGGACATGACGCAGTTTTATATCTTTTTTGGATTTTGGAAACCATAATAGCCTATCCTCTTCCCACAGGTGGGGTATCGGTTTTATTTCCCTTAGATTTTTGGTATTAAAGCAAACATTTCTAAAAACAAAAAAATATAAAAAAAAACAATGATTTCGTCACTTCCTGACAGTTGACAGCGCGGTAGTTAGCTTTGGGACCGTGTGCTTTACCTAATCTAGGCAAAAAAGAGCGGACGTTGAATTCTATACCGAGATTTTGGTTAATATGATAGATATAGTTGCGAACCTAGAGTTCCAATCTGTTGGTAGGCCGACGCAAAATCATGCGGGGCGAACGTCCGAATTTAATGGGACGAAATACGTTTGCCAGACGTCAGACTTCCACTCTTTGATTATCTTTCACAACCAAAAGTGGAGACCCGGTCCGAATTGGTATATTATTAGTACACATTAAGTCAGACACAGAAATCCGCCATTCTGAAAAGGTTAGCGTCTGTCGGCCATTATAAAATATTTTTTCTTTTTCTACTTTTAAGTAGAAATGAAGGAATAATTGCAAAATTAGTAACAAATTTGAATTTAGTGAAGCAGCAAAACATTTTTTTTACAAAAATAAAATAGGTAATAATAAAAATTAGATCTATTTAAAAAAATATATATATTTTAGTAAATCTTGCATATTTCAGGAGCGCTTGCTTTTTTTGAAAGTATTTTAATCACATTTATCAATAAACATGCCTTCGTTGTAAAATTTTAGTTGGATTCCTGCTTTAAAATATAAATTATTAATATTCTAATACCGCCTTTCATGCATGACTATAATTGTTATTTGTAAAATGCACCCATTTTTATGAGACTTGTTTAATAAGTTTAAAATATTTACTTATCAGGTATAATTTTAGTTACTTGACAGGAATTCTTTTTAGCAAAAACTATATATATTCTAGGCAATGGAAATGTAACCAAACGCAACTTACCTGTTTGCGACTAAATTTAAGTGACGGAAATCCAACGTACAATTACGTTGTTAATTGGTAAACTCTATTACCTATAAGGTCAGATGCTGACGTCGTAGCGACCCGAATTTGTATTCCCCATTTAGGTGCAAACGAGGGTCGTCAGGCGGTCGAAACGACGTCGGCACCCGACGTCGCGTTTATTGCAAGCAACGTATGCGTAACGTAATATGACGTCTAAATGCTGCTTGGGGGGTAGATTAAAAAAATTTGAGTTTAAGTCAAAACATGGCTTGTGTGGTATCAAACGAAAGGTAATTGAGTCTGGAGTTGAATAAAATATATTTCAGTTTTTGATTATATTAGCTCACACTATAACTATAGTACCTAGTGTGAGCTTAGGTGCCCATAGATTGGCAGAGTATTTCCTATAGTTTTATCATAGTTCATATCAGTCTTCCAAAGCTCAGGTCTCTAGCGTTTCTGGAACATAACTTTACATTTATAGGGGAGGGAAGTTAATTAAACTTTGAGTTTTTTTAATTTTCTTTTATAGTTTTATCCTAGTTGCTATCGGCCTTCCAAATCTCAGCTCTCGAGCGTTTCTGGAAGTGGACAATGTTACTTTTACACAACTTTACATTTATAGTGGAGGGAAGTAAATTAGAATTTTTGGGTGTTTTAATTTTTTTCTATAGTTTTGTCATAGTAACTATCCGCCTTCCAAAGCTCAGGTCTCTAGCGTTTCCGGAAGTGGGCAATGTTACTTTTACATTACTTTACATTTATAGGGGAGGAAAGTATATTATATTTTTGGGGTTTTTAAATTTTTTTCTATAGTTTTATCATAGTTCCTATCAATCTGCCATATCTGGAAGTGGGCAATGTTACTTTTACATAACTTTACATGTATAGGGGAGGGAAGTAAATTAGAATTTTGGAGTTTTTTGATTTTTTCCAGGGGTTTGGTCATAATTTCTATCAGTCTGCCAAATTTCAGCTTTGTAGCATGTCTAGAAGTACAGTAGAATTTTGATGATCTATACATAAGTGAGTGAGTGACAATTTCGACGTTTTTTGAAATTTCGTAACTACTTCAGTACTTTTGAGAATTCCATGAAGTGTTAACTCCATGGAGATCTACGACTGTGCAAAGTTTGAGATTCGTAACTCATTCCGAAGTACTGTTTTAGACAGGTCAAATATCGGCTAAAATGTTTCAAGAAAAGAACTTGGCGAGGCACTGCCGTGCCCTCAGATTTACCTCCTAAATAGTCAACCACACCGTCAGATAAATGAAAAAACTAAAAAAAACGAAGGTAAAAACGTCAAAAACACATTAAAATCACACGAACTCTCAATACAAACAAAGCAACTGGTCCGCTGGTGACGTAAGCAGACACTGTTCGTCTCGCTGAGCGACGCTAACATAGAGTTAAATGGAAATAAGCAATCCTGTGTGTTTATAATCGTTGCACGCAGCCAACGATAAAGACCGGCCAGGGTGCGTTATAAGCAAGTCGGCGGTCACGTGATCCTAGGAGTTCCAGGATTTTTATTGTATTGCTTAATATATTATGTGTTTTTACACAATTTAAATAAATTGACAAAAATTTTTTGTTCTCACATAGGCATAAATTGAAAAAAATATTTTGTTGATGTATGTGTTTATTATGGATAAAAGAACTGAATCTACAAAATAAAAAAATGTACAAAATTTGCACTCTAATATCTTCAGGTACATATATTAGGTACATAATATCGTTAGCTACTTCAAATCTATACAAGTCTTTTAAAATTGGACATATCAAACCTAAGCTTTTAGTTTGTTAAGTTTTCTTTGAGTGTCATCATCTTTGTCTGAGTTCTTATTCAAAGATTTATTAGCAGACACTAAATCATTGTGCTTTTTAATAAAATTATTTAAAAAACTTTACGTTTTTCTCTACAAAAACACTCGCTAGAGTTATCTGAAGAAAAATTTTCAATATAAAACATTTTACAATAATTTATTAAAAAGAAACAAGTGATTTTGTAAATAAGTGAGATGGTTTTCACATTCAATGAACTGAATGTAGTGGTCGTCAATAATTTTTTGTATAGATGTATCGGTGCAGTCCAAAAATAAAACTCCTGCTTTTTTGGCAGTTTGTTTTCTGGAATGGACACATTGTTAACATTCGCAAAAAATGACAAATCTCCCTTAACAACCAGAGATGCTAACAGTGATGGATTGTTGCAGTGGCGTATATAGAAAAAAGTTTCGGGGTGGGCCCGGGGCAGTTTTGGGGGGGGCCCGAGACCCCATAAGGGCGTATTTTATGCTATTTTATGTTTGTATTCATGAAATATGTCGAAAATATCTAAAAAGAATCTTAGCTTCGGGGGGGGGGGCGGGCCCCCGCCCCCCACGCCCCCCCCCATATATACGCCAGTGGATTGTTGTTAAAAAATGTCATCAGGCACAGGCAGCCTGTCACGTTCGTGGGTTAAAATCCAATTTTTGTTTATTTTACTATTAGAACAATAAAATTTTGAAATTTTGTCAATATTTGATAAAACTTTTGATTTCTTGTATTGCAGTTTCCATTTGTTGCCCCTCGACATCAGCTTATCAAACAGTAGATACAGGTTATCTACTGAGTTATTTCGGGACATTTTCAAAAATCGTAGGTTTGCATTTGCATTTTCTGTTAATTTGGGTTTTTGTCTTTTAAAATTTTTTAGCTCTCCATTAAAAAGTTGACACATATAAGGTTTCAGTTTTATAGTTGGACCGACAAGAAACAACACGATTACACGTTCGCGGCATTGTTTTTCTTATAGGTATTTTCTTTATAATTTACTCATTAGCCATTAATTATTTTAACGCAGCCCACTACAGTATTTTTTTCGTTATTTTAATAACTTTGATAAAATTCACATAAAATTCGGGCCCGAATTAAAAAAAAATCGACGTAAACAAACATTCCAACACTGAAAACACATGGTTTATAATGACATCTGGCCGGGAGGCGTTCTTTTGTGACCCTCCTATGGTCACGTGATATTTCCGCGCCCGGGCCGGTCTTTCTCGTGGGGTGCGGTCCCGCAGAAAGCTTTGCAGCTTTGTCAAAGGCAACCTTGATAAATTGCTACAGGCGCACGCGGTCTCACTTGTCAAGGGGCGGACAATCTGAAACATTTTTTTAGTACGAGAATTATTACTTGACGTCGTCACCGTACAAGAAGTGGACTATTAAAAACGTAAATATTTTATTTGTAAAATTTTATTAAATATGAGTTATTTAGTTCCTAAAACACCTAGATCGGATAATAAAATAAATTGTCTGTCTTCAAGAACACTTCAAACGATTTTAACTCAATATGATACACAAAAAAGTATTATTTAACCAATTTTACCTTAATTCGTTTTTTTTTAAATATTCTTTTTGTATTTAAACTATTTTTGCCTGTGGCACTTAAAGTAACATTACTTCAATATTTTCTGAACATTTTAATTTTTAGTTTAAGAGGCATTACTACTCATAACTATGATATTTGTCTTGAAAAAGTACTAAATGAGATCCGCGGAACTACTTTTGAGGCTCAATACCACCTCTGCCGCCCCCCTAAGACCTCGACCCCCCTCCCGTGTCCTTTAACCATGCTGCATTCACTGTGGTCTACTATTACCTTTGTTAGGGTTAAACAAAAATACATTTAAAAAAAACTAAAATTAAATAATAGTTAGCTTACCAATAGATTGGTAAACTGTGATGTAAAAAAATTGACTTTAGTGAATGTGTAACGAAAATCAATAACAAGAATAATACATTTTAAAATTCTGTTTGTTTGTAAAAGTAAGTGAATTATTTACGTTTAGGAACAAGGAGAATTTTAAGGTAATATTCTGGTTGTTTATCACCCCGTTTGATGAATACTTACATAAAACTGAAAAGTTGACCTTTCGCGAACCAAGTAGCGGATTATACTCAGTGGCTGTTTCTCCATAAGTGCACATGTGCACGTGCACTCCCAAATTTTACTTTAAAAAATACTAAAATTTAATTCATAATTATAACAGACGGAATTCACTAAAGACTGGAATATTACCTACAAATTAATACCCGGTATGTATGTGTTTGTATTCGTGTTCAAACCACCTGCGGTGCATGCTGGCGGATGCGCTATTTAGTTAGTTCGAATCTAATTATTCACTTTTATTTGCTCCGTAGATGTTGTATCGCATTCTAATTACGAAATATAGAAAGAGAGGACGACATGTCCCAAGAGAATTTTACAGTACATAGAATCTGAACCTTCCTGCGGCAGTGCCTAGGACAAAATCTGTGCAAAAACTAGCCTCGATGAGAGAGGAGCTCAAGGGCACTTCTAATTAGTGCACTTAGACAATTTGGCATAGTGATGTGCAACGAATACTTTTCCAAGTATTGAGTGATACTTCCTATTCGAGTATTAGATTTAATTATTATTTATATTATATTATCGGTAAATCCAATATAAAAATATCGGTCCAAATGATTACAAGTACTCCAAACTCGTTACTCATACGGCCGATGCCAATACAATTGATACGAAAGTAACACTTCGGCTTCGGTCCCATTCGGGATTCAAGTAACGAGTATTTGGCGTCGAAGGATATTCGATTACTTCGAATGTATCAGATATTCTGCGATGTGTCTGACTGAGTAAACGTGTTTATCTGAGCTTGTTGGAATTGGTCATTATTTGTGTCAAGGATTTGACTATATTAAGGGCAGGACCGTACCTGCAGTGGAAGGTAATTAAACGCAATTAATTAGTTTGCACTTGGTTCAAGTGGCTCTATCGGGTCGATTTAGTTGTGGCCATGACTACTCGTAGTAAGAAAAACGACGATCCAGCGCATGTTTCCAGCCAAGATATTGAAAACACAATTAATATTGCTAATACAAGGCTTGAAAACAATTTAATGTCTAAAATCGCTGAAATGATTGGGAAATTGGAAACCAACTTGGATAGTAAATTGGAAAGTTTAAATTCATCCATTAACGATGTAAACACTTTAGCCTCTACTAATAAATCAAACATACAAAAACTGGACACTAACCATGATAAATTGGAGCAGCTTTCAAAGAAAAATTTCTTAAGGGTTGTTGGCATAACTGAAACGAACAGGGAAAAAGTCCTAAAAACTGTCCTAGACCTCTGTGCTACTAAACTGAAAGTTGAATGTCAGGAAACTGACATTAGTGACGTTTATCGTCTAGGAAAACCTGTAGCTGATAAGACTCGGCCGATCATAGTTCACTTTATATCTACACTCAAAATAAATGCTGTCTACAATGCTAAAAAGAAACTAAAAGGAACAGGGATTTCCATATTTGAGGACCTTACTACTACTAGATTTAACCAGCTTAACGAAGCTAAAACTCGATTTGGCGACAAAAATGCATGGTCGGCAGGGGGAAAAATATATTTTTGGAATCTGGAGACTAACTCCAAGGAGGTATTTTATGATGGTCAGTTGCACTCGAAAGATGCCTGATGAAGCCTTGGTCGACCCGGTCCAGCCAATTTATTAACTTATTGAATTGTGTTTCTTATCTTACTTTTTTATATTCACAAATAGAATCGTTTTTTTTTTGTATTTTAATAAAATGAATTATTATCACACTTTTTCTATATAGGTATTATTTTTTTTTTGCGAATATGCTAAATATTTAATATTTTATATTTCTTTAGGAACATAGCATTTATGCTTTTTGATTTAATATGTTGGTTTTGCACAAAAACATAGTTTATTTTTATTTTATTTTAACGGGAGTTCAGTGGACGCATCACGAGACCGTAAGAATGAAACCTATTGCCTTTTCGCACTTTAACATTCGTTCGCTGTGCTCACAGTTTAACTTATTTGAAGAGTACATTCTTAGCTTGGGTCTTGACATATTGGGTATCTCTGAAACTTGGTTGACTCAGTACATTCCAAGCTACGGAATCAGGATCGATGGGTTTAAATTGTTTAGGAGTGACAGGAAGGGTAAGGGGGGTGGGGTAGCATTTTATTATAGGGATCATATAAAATTAAAGGTTATTAAAGAGATAGGTGAATCTAGTGAAAATGACGGGTTGGAGCAGTTATGGGTGTCTGGCAAGTTTGAAGAAAAAAAGGTGTGTTTTGGCTCTTTATACCGGCCGCCGGATAGTAACTTGCTAAATTGTATTGGTCAGTTAGAGACTACCTTGGCAGATATTATTCCACAGTTTGATCTTATTATTTTTGGTGCTGATTTTAATGTTGATATGTTACAAATGGATTCTCCCGCTTACAAAAATTTTAAAAATTGCCTTGCTAGGTATGGCTTGCACCAAATTATAACTGAACCAACCCGCATTACTGATAATACAGCTAAACTTATTGATGTGCTTGTTACCTCAGACAGTTCAGTTTGTAGCAGCCCCAATGTCTTAAAAATGGATGATATTTCTGATCATTGTTTAATTTCTTGCAACTTAAAATTCAAAAAAGAAAAACTCCCTACTATCTTTAAAACGCACAGAGATTTTAGCTCCTTCGACTTGCAGCAGTTTTATGACTCTTTAAATAATATCCACTGGGATTCTATATATGGCATGGAAGATGTAAATAATGTGTTAAGCTTTTTGAACTATAATATAACTTGGGTCTTTGATCTCCATGCTCCCTTAAAAACTGTACGCATCAAAAAACCGCCGGCCCCATGGATTAGTGAGAACTCTAGACTTTTGATGTCTCTACGGGACAAAGCACATCTTAGATATAAAAAATCAAAATTAAATAGTGACTTCTTGGAATATAAGAGCCTTCGGAATTTTGTTAATTCTTGTCTAAGTACAGAAAGAAAAGCATATCTTAATCATAAGTTTAAGACTGACCCTAAAAATTTCTGGAAATTGCTTAAATTTTTAAAAATAACGAAATCTACAGAGTCTTGCACTGACATCGGAGATACAAATATATTTAACAAATCTTTTACATCTCATTGTAGCTCTAACAAGAATTTCACTATTGACCCAGCTTTATTAAATAAGTATCAATCTTACGTCTATCCTAGTCTCAGAACTGCATTCACTTTCAAAGAGGTTGATATCCTTACCGTCGAAAAAATTTTAAGAGGTTTAAATTCATCTTCTTTGGGTGAGGATAACATAAGTTTAAAAATGATATTGCTTCTGATACCTTTTTTATCGGCACATTTTACCTTTTTGATTAACAAATGTTTAAATGCGGGTGTCTTTCCTGAGGCCTGGAAGGATGCTAAGGTTATCCCTGTTCCAAAAAAACACGCTCCTTGCAGTGTAACCGATTTTCGTCCAATAAGTCTACTTCCAATCCTTTCTAAAGTTTTTGAAAAAATCATGGTAAAACAAATAAACTCACATCTTCTTTCTAATAATATTTTGTCTCCAACGCAATCGGGTTTTCGGGAATCTCACAGTACAACAAGAGCTTTACTAAAGGTCACTGATGACATACTTTCTGCCTCTGATAAAAAGCTTCACTCGGTGCTCATTTTGCTTGATTACAGCAAGGCATTCGACACCATAGTTCATTCTGTCCTTTACTTAAAGCTAAAATAATCACTGTATAAATTTTTCTAACGAGGTGGTTATATGGAAGAGCGTAGTTATACGAATATCGCCACCTCCAAAAAAATAAAGGCACTTTATTATTATTATTATATTAAAGTCTCGAGTAGATAGTATTTGCACACCACTAATTTGGCATTATCGGTCGGGCGCTGGCTGTTTGTTTTGATTTCAACAATTTGGTATTTACGACAATGGCGGAAGTTTCTAATTCTGATAGCATTAGCGTGCAAAATTTAAAAACAATTAAATTTTCATCTTTGCCATTAGAAGAGAAAATATGTAAACTAGGTATGATACATTTATTATTTATTTATAATTTCAATAATAATAGGTAGGTAACTAATAATAATATAGTAACTAAATATCCCATTTTTTAATTATTTGCAAAAAAAAATTCCGCTAGCGCCGCAATTTTTAATTTTTTTTTTGGTGTGCAATCCGAAAGCTTTTTACCACGCGCCGCCACTGATTATACTGATATTTTCGCTAAACTGGCAACGTTGGTCTGTTCTCCCATACAATCCTTATGGCCCCTAGATAAAAGGCTGGCCACGCGGTATTTAAATTAAATAAAGAAACCGCACCCAACTATAGGTGTGCGCCAACCCCAACCAATTTTTCTGAAATTTTGATATGTTGTAGGGTCATGCAAGTGCATTATAAAAACCTAGGTTAGAAATTAAATATTTAGCCCCAAAATGACAAACAATTTCTTTTTTTAGACATAATCAATGCCCTATGAGTTTTAAATCCATACTTATCAATGCCCTATGAATTTGAAATCTATAGATACTTATTAAAGAATGCCCTTGTTAATTTAAAAACGTGAACATTAACAAAACCATATACGTAATATTACGTATATGAACAAAACCAAGGCGTTAAATTAACAATATCAACTATAGGTGTGCGCCGACACCAACCGATTTTGCTGCAGTTTTGATATGTTGTAGGATCATCCAAGTGCATCATAAAGGTTAGAATTTCGTAGCCCCCTAGTTTAGGCACAGGGGCGTATCAAAGAAGCACAAAAATACACTTCGAAACTAAATATTTAGCCCTGAAATGACAAACAAATTATTTTTTTCTTAACTTAATGGCATATAAATCCAGCTGCTTTGACAGTTTCATGCAGTGACGTACCTTGTTATTTTATTTTTTGGTAAAAATGGCGTACGCAGCTGAATAAAAATAATCAGAAATTGCTTATTTCACTAGCTATATATAATGAAATCCCAACAGAAGAATGACTAAATATGATGAAAGCATATTTTTATACAAAAAAAAAATAACAAGATACGCCACTGCACGAAACTGTTGGATTTATATTTCATTAACTTAAGGGCATTAATTATGCCCAAAAAATATTTTTTTTGTCGTTTTAGGGCTAAATATTTAATTTCAAACTGTATTTTTGTGCTTTTTAATACGCCCCTGTGCCTAAACTAGGGGGGGGCATCAAATTCTAACGTAGCTTTTTATGATGCACTTGCATGACCCTACAACATCATTCATCATCAAAATTTTAGAAAAATCGGTTGATGTCGGCGCACACCACCTATAGTTGACATTTTTTATTTTTGTTTATGTTCACGTTTTTTAAATTAACAATACCATTATTTAATAAGTATATGTATTGTGTATATCATATCATATCATAGAAATGGCTAACATATTATCTATTATTACCATATAGGCATAGATGGCACCTCACTATTACATTTGACACTTATTTCACTTTACTAGTTTAACAAAGTGAATAAAGAATATAGCCTCACGCTCTATATTTCTGGCACTTCTTTTCTCAATTACTTGTTTAAGATAAAAAACATTATCACTACAAGATCTGCCTGCACGAGATCTGCTTGCGACGTCCTATATCCTTATTATATTATCCAGAGACAAAAACCATGTTGCAGAATTTTTGAAATTCTCTAAACTACACTCCAGCCCTTTCTTGTAATTTTTTTATACATATAAATAAATATTTTAATAAAATAAAATATACATAAATACATTTAGACGGAAAGCCAGCAAAGGGTAACCCTCCCCCTACGTGGGAATTTTCGACACGTTTATTTTTTTGTTTCTATTTGAATCTTATTTCATGTTTTACTTGTTTGCCACTTGTCAATTACAGCATATACCCAGGGAGGAGAGGGGGAGGAGCATCTAGACAAAAGTGGTCAAATTAAAAACTTTTTACTAAATCCAGGGCTATCAAAACGCACGGTCCGTAAATAAACCGGTTGTCTGGTAACTCCCAGCCAATAAGCACTCGGCAGCCAATGACGCGGCAATATGCCTGCTCCACGATCAATAAAGAGAGACCTATACGTTATATTATGAGAGAAATAAAGATAGATGCCGTAAAAATACGAAAATTTATTAAAAAATCAAATAATTTAAAAATTTATGATAAAAATTCCAACAGTTTTATAAATATCAGATTCAGCACACGATTATAAATAGTTTTCCTAAGTTAATTCGACACTCTTGTTCATATTCATTTAACTTTTTTCGCCGAACACGGCAGTATTGATTTTTTGGGGGTAGGAGGTAATTAAAATGAGTTTTTTTTTGAGAAATTTGATTAAATGAATTAAAAGAAATGAAATTGAAATGACTTTAAGTCAATGGCAGTAAGGGAACATTCATAAATTACATAACACAAGGATTTTTGTTCCCCCCTTCTTAACGCATTTCAGGAAAAGTATAATAAAAATACATTGACTGTAACGCTAATATTCCTTCCCTCCTACTTGAGCCTTATACAGGGTGTTCCAAGTTGAGTGTCCACCATTGCTAACTTTTTTATTATTAAAGATAGAAAAAAGTTTAAATTGGCAAGCTAGTAGAATTTTTAATGCTCTTTAAGCTGCTCAAATTGAACATTGAGTTTTCGAGTTTTTTCAAAAAACAAAAATATAATTTTAAATAATTCTACCAGTTTGCCAATTTAGATTTTTTTCTATTTTTAATAATAACAAAGTTAGCAATATGGTGGACTTTTAACTTGGAACACGGTGGACTTTTCACCTGGAACACCCAGTATATATTTTAAGAATGGTCCTCATCAGTCTTCTTTTTAAATCATATTGTAGTAAGTAACAAAAAACTAAACCTATCTAATTATAGAATAGTTACAAAATAATTTTCTTTAACTTCTTTACTGTTTTTCGACTTTCATCAGTACCATCAAGCTTTCGTTTCATTGTGGACTCATTTTGCTTTTTGGTATTTATAAATTTGATTCTTATACTTAAGACAAATAAATTTACCAATTTATATGGAATAGAAACTTTTTCAAATATAAATTTAGTGGATCGCTTCACAATTTTATGAACCATTTGTCCATTTTGTTAACATCTTGTTTCCATGATAGTGAAGGCTCAGTTAAGCCTTCAAAAGAAAAGCTTTGCACCCAAGATGGCATGGCATATGAATGCATGTTGATTTGTTAATTTTCATATGTATAGCAACCAAGGTCAGGGAACTCATTGTGATGTTTTCGTGCTAAAATCCTGCATTATAAACTAAACCATCTTTTTCTAAAATGTCTTTTAGTTAGTCTTAAATACCCTGTTTCCACCAATGCATGACCACCCCGATTCAAAAAACGCATTAGGTGACGCTGCATTTAAAACTGGTGCAAATCCATGGCCCATCACGTGCGTTTTTTGAATCGGGGTGGGCATGCATTGGTGGAAACAGGGTATAATACATTTATAGCAAGCACGGAACAGGTATGAACACTACGTACAAGACGACAAGACCCAAACTGTACAAAGTTTCCTGGCAAAAGACGAAATTACGCTATAAACATCGTTTGACTGCGGATTGCTAGGAAAACTGTGACGTAGCTCTGACGTCACGGCCGTCATGACACCGAGTTACCAGACAATCGGTTTATTTAAGGACAGTGATCAAAACGGACTGGCCACGATCTACAACTTTGTAAACGTCATAGCGGGGGCTGAATTTCTTTTTGATGGTCACGTCACGCCACAGCTGATTGTGTTTAAAATATTAAAGTTGGAATGACGGTTGATGAATATTGGATTTTTTTTTAAATAAAGCCGGTTTTGAGATAGATTGTTTTTACTATATTCTTGTAAAGCAAGCTTTTTTTAATGTAGAGTAATCCTTAATTTTTCAGAGCCGTTCCATTTCCATTAGCTCACACAAAAATTAAATTTAAAGCAGAAGCGAATGTATTGGTTTCTGTGTGAAACGTAATCGGCTCACCTACACCTATTTGTTTATATTCGACAACTTTTAAAACTTATTTAGATGTGTTGACAAAAATTACCTCCAACATCCAAAAATGATTTTTTTGTAGTGTAATTTGTTTTAAAACGATTAACACTGTTTTTTTTGGATTTTAAATAAACTTTATTAGAAAAATACAAGCAAATAAATAAATGCCATGACAAACAATGACAAAGTAATATAACAGTTGCCGTGCGGTGCATGCATGGCAAAAAAATTGTCTTAACTCAAAGCAAATTGCTGTGAAGTAAAATAATTTGTGCTTTCCTATTCACCAAGAGAATATTTACTTGATATAAGTAGTACAAAAAATGTCTTGCCTTTTATTTTAATGTGAAACAAAAATTGTTTTATTTTAAATTGGAACTGAATTATTCTAAAGCACCGTTTTTTCTGGAAGCAAAATATTACTTATATAAAGACAATTTGCTTTGTTACAAAATGGAGTATACTGAAACAAAACAATCAAAGAAGAAAAATAAAGTCTCATTTCAAGATTAAACGCTGCGTTGAACTAAAAAGAAATATTGTAATTCAAAACAAATTCTTTTTAAGGTAACACAATTTATTCAAGAAAAGAACGTGTTTTCATTGTAGACAAAATTTTTTACCGTGTGGCGGGCAATTTGAATTCAAAATAAGGAATGCTAAATCTTGAAGATTTTAATCTTTTATAACCATCTTTCATCCTTACAAAAGTTTGGTGGAATATCGGTATAGTCATAGAGTAAGATAGTGTATTACTTACTCTATGGTATAGTGTCTGGGAACATTTAACTGAAATTTCGCGAAAATCTGTAGTGCCATTTTAAAAATATCACAAATAAACCTCTATCCGCCCATAAGACCCAAGTAAAATTCAACCCCCCTACAACAGTTGATTTTTTCATGGTAGTGGCCTCTATATTTTTGTTGGCCTTGCTAAAATTAATAAACAATTATTCTTAATAAAAATAAAAAAAAATATTTTTTTCGTTTTTAGGAAAATCTTATGCAATGATGGAAATGAAAATCATTCTTGCCACAGTAGTAAGAGCCTTGGAAATCCGAAGTGACCACAAATCTGTCAAGGAATTAGATGACTTGTGTATTTCCTGTATTACTTTAAATGTCACTAGACCTTTAAACTGTCAATTTTATAAAAGAAAAATCAATAAGGATACTTAGACAATTTCACCATTTTTAAAAAAATTTTTATCTCTCTGCTCCATAAAATACTGTTAAGACATGCAATAACCGTTTTTGAATAGTAAAAGTAAAGGTTAAATTACCAGATAAATAAATAAAAACATTAAAAAGAAATTTAGACAAAAATTAAATTAATATTTAAGAAAAAAACGTTAGACCTACTTCGACCACCTCCTAAAACGGCAGGACTGAGTTCTAAACTTCTAACTTCTCTAGAGATTTAAGAATCGTAAACAGGGGTCATTTTTCTCCATCTCTCCTGCATGGAAGTACCCTAATTTCCAAAAAACTAAAAATGTTCAATTTTATATAAAAATATCTTTAAGCGCATTTCAGAAATTTTATGGATATTGAATAGTGCTTTAAAAAAAAATTCAGTAATAGAAATTTAAACGGAAAATCTTTAAAAAGGTACATAAGTGCGTGTTTTAGGTAAAACTTTTGAATAGATACGAGAGTGGATCAAATATAAACAAGCCTTTGTTTATAAACTAGTTATTTAGAAACATGACACACAACAGAATTTTTATCTACTTTTCTACACATCCCCCTTATCTGTTAATACACTTTTCCCAACGGTTTGACAGTTTCTTAATCCCGTTTTCATAAAAGGAAGCTGGGCGGGTATCTAACCAGTTGCGCACGAATACCTCCACCTCTTCATTGGTCTGAAATTGCTCGCCTCCCAGTGAATCTTTGAGTGGGCCAAACATATGAAAACCGCAAGGTGACAAATCTGGACTGTGTGTAGGGTATTCCAGCACAGTCCAGTGCGTTTCTTTGTGTTAAGGCTGCCGTATCAGGTCTAGCGTTGTCATGCAGGAGCAACACGTCTTGGATGGGGTGTGCTTTTCTCTTTTGGCGATAATCAAGCTTTACCTGGTCGAGTAAGTTGCAGTTGTAAGCCACGTTTATTGTTATTCGCTCGTGCCAAAAATCGACCAACAAAACTCCTCTCCAGTCCCAGAAAACGGTCGCTAAAACTTTGCCTGCAGAAATGATGGTACGCGGACGACGTGGGTGACTCACGTTGTCGACGCGCTCACGGCCGTCGTTAATTTATTTGCACCAAGTTTTTACAGGTACCCACGAAAGCGTCTTATTTCCGAACTGTGCTCGCCATCTGCATCGAATTTTAGCGTGTTTTACGTTTTCGCGTGTAAAAAATTTAATGATTATTCTTTGCGCAACACTGCTGTGTACTTTCTTCTCGCTCATTTCGATTGCTCCTGGCCAAATGAGCATCGCGGCACTACCAGCCGCCTACATGCTGCTGAATATCCCTACTCCAAAATTACAACGGCCACGTTCATCTGGAATGACTTTTCCGTTAGTAAGTTTAAAAGGCTTGTTTATATTTGATCCACCCTCGTAGTTGAGAGGGTTATGGTGTCCTGCCGGATAGTTGTAGAATACTTTTTTACACTACGCTAGATCGACACTTTTAAGTCAGCGACTGTTTGCCTCTAATTTGGGTAGGGGACCGGGTGTGACGTCATAAATCCAAAATGACAGCTTTCTTCATGTTTTTTTCAGAAATTTTGGCTAATAACTTTTGCAAAATTAGTTTCAAAAAAACTAAAATACGTTTTTTTGTTTGCGCTAGAACAGACATTAGGATAGTAAAGAAATAAGCTTTGTCCCCAAAACATAGTAACTTTTTCTTCCCGAAAAAAAACAAGGAAGAATGTTTTAGAGCACCCGCCGGTTGTTTGTCTCAAATTTGAGTAAGAGCGCCTGTGTGACGTCATAAATCCAAGATTGCGATTTATTCTATGTTTTTTTACAAACTTTTGCTTTAAACTTTTGCCACACCTACTTTACAGAAAAAAAAAAGAAATCTAAGGCCAGCCTCGGTCGATTAATTTTAAATTGCCGGGTGTTTGCCTCAAATATGAGTAGGAGGGCCGATATGACGTCATAAATCCACAAAGGGATCATTTTCTTCAATTTTTTTTTTCAATTTCTATTTTTATTACAAACTTTGGCTTATAACTTGCGCTAAATTAGTCTTTAAGAAAAACTGTAAATACGTGTTTTGTTTGCAACAGAACAATAATTATTAACACAGCTTCATATCTTAAAAACAAAAGATAAAAAATATTTTACCAAATTTTTAGCTCACACATATACTATACTATAGTAGTGTGAGCTATGGTGATCCTAATTTTTTCGAGAAAAAAAAAGTTGCTCCGATTTCAAAATTTTTTATATATCTTTGCGTTTCAGATGATTTTGAAACTTTTTTGTTCTGTCTGTCTGTCTGTCTGGAACGACCAACGCGCATAACTCAAAAACCGCTTGGCCGATTTTAATGAAATTTGGTACCTAGGCTGGGTCTTGGGTCGAGATGGTCCCATTTAAAAATGAACAAAATCCACCGAACAGAAACCAAATAAAAGGGTGGGGGTAGATTTCAAAAATTAGAGTTTATGTAAAAATATGGCGTGTGTGATATCAAACGAAAGGTAATTGAGTCTGCAGTTAAACAAAATACATTTTAATTTATTTAAAAAAAAGGGTGGGGGTATATTTTAAAAATTAGAGTTTAAGTGAAAATATGGCATGTGTGATATCAAACGAAAGGTAATTGAGTCAGGAGTTTAACAAAATACATTTTAGTTTTTGCTTTGTTTAAGGGTGGGGGTAGATTTTAAAAATTTGAGTTTAAGTCAAAACATGGCTTGTGTGATATCAAACAAAAGGTAATTTAGTCTGGAGTTGAATAAAATATATTTCAGTTTTTAGTTATATTAGCTCACACGTAAACTATAACTATAGTACCTAGTGTGAGTTTAGGGGCCCATATATTGGCAGAGTATTTTTTAAGAAATAAAGTTAATTTCTCTGCAATCTTAATTGGTGTTTTCTTGAAAAAAAAACTTTTCTACAGTTTTTGTAAAAACTAATTTAGCGAAAGGTCTAAGCCAAAGTTTGTGAAAAAACATGATAAAAGCCGTCATCTTAGATTTATGACGTCACACAAGCCCGTCACACAAGCTCTTCAAGGGTCTAAAACTTTCTTGCCCAATCTTGATTTTTTATATTTATTTTAGTATTTTAAAAAATAACAATATCACAAAAAAATTTCGTGGCTAAGCAGGTATCTTAGACTTATGACGTCAGACAAGCCCGTCACACAAACTCCTCAAGGGTGGTCTGCACCAAAAACATTGCTTAAATTTCTTTGTCTAAAACTTTCTTGCCCAATCTTGAATTTTTATATTTATTTTAAAATTTAAAAAAATAACAATATCACAAAAAAATTTCGTGGCTAAGCAGGTATAGAAAGGTTTTGTTTCTCTTATATTTTTCCGTGGGCAGCTCGAAAACTCTTTACCTATGGGTTCCAAGATCTAATGGTCACTAGAGTCCCTGTATGTTGACATATTTGGATGTATTCCCAGGTAGCAAGGGGTCATCAAATGACGTCTTTTTTTCGTTGAAAAGTGGTCATTTGGATGACCAGCAGGAGGTCATCTACCAAAAAATGTTGTCTTTAAGGCGTCAGTTACTTGACGTCTTTTCGTAGTGTAGTTTTTGAAGTCTGAAAACCGTCATATATTGGTCACTACTCACACTGCACACTTTGTCCAAGGGACATACCCTCATACTTACATAGATGGTGCCCCAGTCAGTACTTGACCGGATTTATACGGAATGTGGGGGTACGTATGTAAAATAAATTAAATATTCTAGGTATATATTTTTTTTTTACGGGTATGCGCTCTTGCAAGGAGATCCCTATCACGCTCGAGAAGCGGCACGTGCGCGGAAATGTTAGTGTGTGTTGGTTTTGAAACGGTTCAGGTTGTAACCTGCAAGGAAAACTGTCGCAGGGAGTTTATTCCACAGCGATGATGTTCTCCAGAGATATGAATTCTGATATAATGAGGTTCTTGGTGCCTCTATTTTGACAATAAATTGATGGTTACCGTCTGTTTGACGTGTTCGCCTAGTAGGTGCTACTCCCGGGGGGATCATACGTGTCAACTCTTCAGAGCATTTTCCGTGATAATACCTGTAGAAGAGAGATAGATCGCCCACAGGTCTTCGATGTTCGAGACTATCCAAGCTACGGATAAGTGCGGGGTCATTGATCAGCTTGATAGCTCGTTTTTGCACGGTGTTCAAAAGCATTAAGGTATGTTTGGGTGCAGCAGTCTATTTTGATCTGTACCTCACAGACGAACACCGCTGTACCTGTTCCAGTACTTCCAGGTCTAAGTCACAGAAGAGTCACCTTCTGTGTCTAAGTTTCCTTCAGTGTTCTCAACTGCAGGGAATATTTCATATATTCAGACGAGTTAAAAAAAGTAATAAATAGATTTGTGTCTTTGTGTGTGTCTAATGTTCTGATTTGGTCCCAAATACGTCATATTGCTGACGTCTTTAAAACGTCTAAAAATGAGGTCATTTTGGGTGTGTCTTTTGAACGTCATTTAAAGGTCATTTACACGTCAGATTAGAGACGTCAATGGTCATTAAAAATGACCTGTTTTTGACGTTTAAAAAACGTGACCTTGCTACCTGGGATTAGAGTCGCGACAAGCCCATCAATGTCTTTTAAAATAAAAGGACAAAACATCGGATGTCTATACTCTAACAATTGTTAGAAAGAGAACGTATCCGCGCTCTTTATCTTACAACGAACGGCGGTAATTTAATTAATAGGAAAAATCGAAAGTCACTCAAAATCGTTGCGCTGATTAAGCGACCTTAAATGAACTGACAAGTGGGGACGATTCTTCACAATTTGAAAAAATCTGACACAATTTGACATGCCAGAATTTAACCTTAAATCTTGACAACATTGCATCAATTTTCTAAGGATAAATACGATACAATGCAATGTAGAATTCAAATAAGGCATTGGCATAATTTTAATCTGATTTAACACAAAACAACTTGCGGCGACATGCGTGAATCTCATTAATTTGCTTGAAAAATAATAATCTGTTGAAATTATAAACACTATTCGCCCTATTATGATAATTAATAATCGGTCCACCTGCGAAACAAGGCCACCAACGACAAAAGGTTTGATTTGAGTGATATAATAATAACAATATTTTTTTTTTAAATATAGATTTTTTAAATGTAAAACCAAGACAAGAAAAGACTTATTTTTGACGAAATATGCAGAGACTCAACAAACAAGATATATTGAAGCTACCTGGGTACTATACTGTTACAAAGATACGAACCCTTAAACATCTTCAAAACGATTGTTTGCACATTTTATTCAAAACAAGCCAACTAACATTTTTAAATTTAACTAATTTTGTTGGACACTAAACCCTGGATGCACCGTAAGCACATTTCTTGGATTAGTCACTTAATCGCGATTAAGTCCTTGTTGCTCACATAAAACAACAATGATGGATTAGCTAAGCCTTCTTACGGTACATCTAGGGGTAATCCTTTTGCGCAAAAAACTATAGTATATAATTTACAACAAAATATTGACTTAAATCATATATCTCTCAGTGCAGATTGTGGGTAATACTTCATCGGCGTCCGTAAACTAAGAACTTTTTTAAAAATCACTATTGTGGTTACGGGTAGGCCTCGTCAGATGTCTATTAGGGGAAATGAATCGACCCCTGCCCTCCGTAGATTCCAGGTACTCTCCGACCCGGAAAGTTAGCACCTGTATAGGGTCCCTTTCCCAGGGTTACGGGAGAAGACCACATCGATATGAAAGGCGGAGAGAATGGACCTCGGTATGGTGATCATAGCGTAGGTGGCAACCCTTTCTTTTAGGGATAGTATAAAAGACTGCAGCTGTTGCCTTACAGTATGGTGTTGGCTCGTCAAAGGCTAGAGGAGTAAAACCTTGATTAAAATTCCTGGCCCTCCAAGTAGGGGGTTGAGGCATTAGACTGGTTCTCTAATACTTGTAAAACAAAGCAGTTACCAAAAAGCCTAAACAAAAACTCGGAGCAATGGATGGAAACTCTCGAAGACGAAAAAAGCAAAGACAAAGGACTATGAATATAGCTACATGGAACGTACAGGGACTGAATCAAAAGTTGGACATTATTGCAACCGAAGTGCAGAATTGTAAGATCGATATTATTGCACTCACTGAGACAAAAAAGAAAGGAACAGGTACGAATAGTGTCGGTAATTTTGTCCATATATTCACTGGAGTCCCAAAAGAAAGAAGAGCAGCCAGAGGGGTATCCTTGTTGATAAAGAAAAATCTAAAAAATAAAATTACAGACTACGATTGCATTAGTGAAAACATACTTCGAGTGAACATGAAGATGCTTGGACATAATATAAGCGTAGTAGCAGTCTACGCACCATCAGATGACGAAAGAGTAGCTACAAAACAAATGTTCTTTGATCAACTTGATGAGACTATCACAAAAATCGGTAATACCAGAGAAATAATTATGCTTGGCGATTTTAATAGCCGAACTGGTAGGCAAACCCAGAGCAAAGTGATAGGACCATTTGGAGAGGAAGTAACAAATGATAATGGCTTAAGACTCATGCAATTGTGTGAAACCCACAACCTAAAAATAAATAATGGTTTTTTTAAACATAAGGATATTCATCGATATACCTGGATTCAGCCAACATCTTAAATCAATTATTGATTATGCTATAGGTGGACAACACTCGCAATTAAAGTGGTATGATGTGCGAGCACTTCGTGGTGTTACCTGTGGATCTGACCACCATCTGGTAAAAGCAAAAATATTATTCCCTTTAAGAAAAACAAATAAGGACGAAAGTATTAGAGAAAATGAAAACCTAGAATGCATCGAAGACAATCAAAAATACAACTTTAGAAGTCTAGAAATCGAAAGTACTTAAAGATTGTATCAGAACCGATTAGCTGAAAAATTAATAAACACAAATCACTCATTTGAAGAGATATATACAAACATAATAAAAAGCTTGAAGGAAGCAAGCAACGAAGCTGTTGGGTACCAAGATAATAGAAATAACAGGAAGATGTGGTGGACGGACAAAATACAGGAAATGGTCAAAGAGAAAAAACGCACATACTTGAAATGGCTCAGTACTAAGGAGCAAAGAGACCTAGAAATCTACAGGGAAACCAGAAGACAGCTAAGAAATTTGATACGCACAGAAAAAAATGAAATGTTCGAGCGCAAGTGCCACGACATAAACACACACGTAGGAGGTAGGCAGAGTTCTGATGTATGGAAATTCATTTCTACAGTAAAACACCCAACAAAAGAAAAAATAAACATCCAGATAATCACACCAGAACAATGGACAGAACACTACAAGGGACTGCTGCAGGAGACGAGACCCGAATATCTGGCAGCCTCTCCGAGAAGAGACATAGAAGTACATGGAGAGGAAGTAATCATCGAGAAAGAAATGATAAAGAATAATATTAAAAAACTTAAATCCGGAAAAGCTAGCGGACCTGGGGGAATATATGCTGAAATGCTCAAATATGGATCAGAGAAACCTCTCGAAAATCTCATATATAATATTAATCAATGCATAAACGGACATCCAGTACCTAATAATTGGAAAATTGTATTCATATCCTCAATACATAAAAAAGGAAACAAGCTGGATTGCAACAATTACAGAGGAATTTCAGTAACCAGTACTCTAAGTAGATTGTTCCGTAGGATTCTTAGAGATCTAATAGAGAATGATTTTCATGAACAAAAAGAAGAAGAGCAAAGTGGGTTTCGCGCAGGCAGATCTTGTAGTGATAATATTTTTTGTCTTAAACAAGTAATTGAGAAAAGGAGCGCCAGAAATATAGAGACTCATGTTACCTTTGTGGACCTACAAAAAGCATATGATACCGTTCCAGTAGAAAAATTATGGACAGTTTTAGAGCAAACTAATATTAATCATACATACATAAAAGCGTTAAAAGAACTATACAAAGGGTCAAAATCTAAAAGTAAAATTGGAAATCGACTTTCAAAAGAATTCCTGGTAACAAAAGGCTTAAGACAGGGATGTTGTATCTCTCCAACTCTTTTTAAAATATCGCAGTAGCTCTAAAAAACTGGAAACGTAAAGTGCACGGCATGGGAATACAACTTAACGACCGATTTACCATATACACACTACAGTTTGCTGACGACCAAGTAATTGTGGCTAATGATAAAGAAGACATGGCGTATATGATGAGAAAGTTAACAGAAGAATACCAAAAGTGGGGATTAACAGTGAACGTGGACAAGACACAGTACTTATGTATTGGAAACGAATCCAGTGAGTTAGTACTAGAAAATGGACAAACAATATCTCCATGCAATGAGTATGTATACTTGGGTGTCACATTTGATAAGACAGGAACAGACTGTAAAGAATTGTAAAAAAGAATAGTAAAAGCAAAAAAAGTTATGGGATGTCTTAACAGTATTTTATGGAGCAGAGAGATAAAAAAGAATGTAAAATTTAACATATATGAAACAATGGTCAAAAGCACGGTTGTATGGACTAGAGAAATGGATGCAATAAGAAGATGAGACTGAATGAGAATATCTAGAATAGATCATATAAGATTTTTTTTTTATTTGTCAAACACACTGTGTTTATTGTATTACAATCTAGTCAGTAAGACTAATTAGCAATTTTGTTTTAACTTAATTTACTAGAAAAGTCAGATTTAAACTTAGGGTTCTCTCAACAGTTCTCCCCGCTTTGTTTAGTCTGTAACTCACAATTGTGTTTATAGCATTATTTTGTTTTATGTGTAATTCACTTAGTTTACTAGCTCAAACGGCTTCACTCTTTTTAGTCTTCGAACTAGCATAGTATTGTCTAGAAGCTGAATTGCTTCCACATTCACATGCCGATGGAGTCTATCTTCATGGATTTTTGCGTACTTTTTTATAGTCTCTGCTATAGTTTCGATTTTTAGATTTCGATGAAGGTCACTATTTCGAACGTACCAAGGTGCATTCACAATGTTTCTTAATACTTTATTTTGAAATCTCTGTACAACTAGAATGTTACTCTCTTTAGCACAACCCCATAGTTGAATACCATATGTCCATACTGGTTTCAGTATTTGTCTATAAAGCAATAACTTATTATGAATTGTTAAATTGAACTTCCTTCCAATTAGCCAGTTTATTTTTCTATACCTTATCTCAAGTTCTTCCTTTTTTTTTCTTAACATGTGCTTTCCAGCGCAATTTGGCATCAAGTGTCATACCTAGATATTTTGCCTGATGCGAATATGGTACTGGAATGTTGTTAATTGTTATTTGTATGTGATTTATATTTTTGTTTGTAAAATCAACATGAATTGATTTGGTTTCATTTAATTTTATTCGCCACTTTGTGGTCCAACTGTGAACTTGGGTGACTGCATCCTGAAGTTTTTTCTAAGTGACAATTTTCTGGCTTTGGGATATCACGTGAATAATAAGTATAGATAAGGGCCTAGTACGCTACCCTGGGGCACGCCTGCTTGAATTTCTCTTAAATTTAAGTATGAGTCTTCCTGTTTTACTCTAAAATGTCTCTCAGATATGTATGATTCCAAAATATCCGAATATTGTTTTGGCTGAAACCGTTTTAGTTTAAAATTAAGGCCTTCATGCCACACTTTGTCAAATGCTTGTGCTACATCTAGAAAAACTGCAGAACAAACTTTTCCTTCTTCTAGTCCATTTTCTATTATATTAGTAATTCTGTGTACTTGATCTATCGTTGACTGCTTGTCTCAAAAACCAAATTGATGGGATGGAATAATTTCTTGTCTTTCTATGATGGGTTTTATTCTTTTAAGCAATAATTTTTCATAGAGCTTGGATATAATTGGCAGCAAAGATATTGGCCTGTAAGATGACACGTCATGGAGTGGTTTTCCCGGTTTTGGAATCATGATAACTTCTGCAAATTTCCACAGTTTAGGTACATACCTAAGCCTAAAAGACGCATTAATTAGGTTGCATAGTTTTACGATAGCTTTTCTGGGGAGTTGTTTTATGACTACCCCGTTAATAAGATCATACCCTGGGGCTTTTTTCGAATTAATATTTTTGATTTCTGTTAATATTTCTTTTGGTGATGTAAGCTTAATATGGTCCTCGATTTGATGGGGTTCATTTAAATGAAAGTATTCATCTGGTGCTTCGTGGGACTAAAATGTTTTTTCTAAATGATTTGCAAAAATATCTGCTTTTTCTTCGTTACTCCTTGCCCTCTGGTTGTTAGATTTTCGTATAGGTGGAATTTGGATAATTGGTCTTTTAAAATCTTTGGTTGCTTTCCAAAGGGAATAGTCGGTATTTTTATCATCTGTAAGTTCATTAAGAAAATGGTTAATAGATTCATTTTTTATTACTAGAATTTCTCGCCTAATGCGCTGCGTCATGTTGTTGAGATTTGTTTTGTCCCGAGGATCACGGCTTTGCTGCCACTTTCTTCTTAGTTTCCTTTTTTCCAATATTAGGTCTCTAATTTCCTTTGGATAGTTTTTTCCCTTAAAAATTCTCTTTGGTTTTGGACTGATTTCCCAAGCTGCTTGTTGAATATTTGTAACAAAATATTCAACTTCTTTATCGATTTGTTCTGGCGTTTGCAATGGTAGGTTTATCTTTTCTGATAGACTTTGTTTAAAACTAATCCAGTCAGTCAGTTTATTACCTAGTGAGATATTTGCTTCTTTCTTTATTATGTTTTTACTATGAGTTAGAATAATAGGTGAATGATCTGAGTGTAAATCAAAACTTTCTTCTATATTTACAAAACTTAATGATATATTTTTTACTATAAAAAAATCAATTAGATCTGGAATTTTTCCTGGATCTGTTGGATAGTATGTGGGCTTACCAGTTGATATCGGCTCACATTGATATTCACTAATAGCTTACAAAAGTTCTTTTCCTTTAGAATTCGTCAGTCTAGATCCCCAGTAGGTATTTTTTGCATTAAAGTCACCTCCAATTATAAAACGGTTTCCTAATTTTCTGAGAAAATTAAGATATTGATTTTTCTTTAGTAAGTGCCTTGGTGGTATATAGACAGCACTTATGACTAATGTATATATTTTGGTTTTTACACTTACTAATGTAGCTTGAATCTCTATGGTTTTATATCCCATCTCCTCATAGTGTGATATATTTTCTTTAATTATTACAGTACTTCCCCCATGTGCAGTATTGCTAGGGTGAGTTGTATGATACACTTTATAACCTTTAAATTTAATGTGAGACTGGTTAGTGAAATGCTTTTCTGACACAAGACAGACGTCAATTTTTTCTATGTCTAGAATAACTTGCAAGTCTTGCTGATGTTGCAAGAGACCATTGGCATTCCAAGCTAGGATTCTAAGATTACTGACCATTTTGTGGCATATTGGTAGCTCCGTTATTGCTACTTTCAAGTTTAGTTAATCGCTCATCAAGTTTGTTCAATTTCTCCAAAATTAATTGTAGTGTTTGTTCCATAGTATTTTGACTACTGATATTAATATCAGGTATAGTAGCTGTTGCTGCTACTTGGCTGTATGTCCTTGTCACAGAGTTTTGTGTGACTGTGTTTCTTGTCTGTTGGTTTTGTCTATTTGTACTCACGTTTGGTATGAGATTCGGTTTCTTAGGTTTCTTAGGTTTATTTTTCAATTTTTGTATTTCCTTAGCAACAAGGCATCCTCTGTAGTTAGCAGGATGCTTGCCTCCACAGTGGATGCATTTTGGCTCAGATTCTTTTGGTTTGGGGCATTCTACAGTAAGATGTTTCCCCGTGCATTTTACGCAACGTTGTTCTTTAGCGCAATATTTTTGCGTGTGTCCATAAGATTGACATCTTTTGCATTGAGGGACTAACTTTGAGGTTTTTAGTGCTTTTGTTTCCACTTCAATCCCAAGGATACTGGAAATTTCAAAAATTTTGTGATATCTTCATCGTGGCTAAATGTGAGCATAAACATGTTAAGAGGTTGTCTTGTTCTCCATTTAAGTTTGTTGCTGGCCTCCAGTGCCTTAAAACCTTTTTTTTGTAGATCAGCTACAATTTTTTGTGGGTCACATGAGAAGTGTAGCCTATTCGCTATTACTCTAATTGGCCTTATTTGTTTGTTTTCGTATGGGTGCCATTGATGCTTTATTTCATTAAGCATTTTAGTAACCAGCCGATAGCTGTCTGCGTCTTGTACATTTATTTTAATATTTTCGTTATTTAAAACTTTTATTTTAACTCCTTGTATGATATTTAACTTTTCATAAATATCATTAAAATTATTTACGCCATTTACCATAATCGGTGGAGGTAATGGAGCTTTTTTAACCTTAGTAGGGTGTTCTTCATTTTGTATTTTATTGGAGGCACATAAGAAATGAGATCATAAAAGAAAGAATGGGAATCGAGGGAAGCATAACGGATGACATCACTAAAAGGCAACTGATATGGTACGGCCATGTACAACGGATGAACGACGAAAGATTACCAAAGCAGGTCCTAGAATGGCAACCAATAGGGCGCAGAAAAAGAGGGTGTCCTAAACTAGAATGGCAACAGTCAATCCAAAAATCAATGAGTCAAGAGAATCTGACAGAGGATGATTGTCACGATCGAAGGAGGTGGAGAATAGGCGTCGGACAACGTAGAAAAACGTTCTAAACCGACATAGTAGTAGTAGTACTATTGTTTTTTACAATTTTCTGAAATGTATTTAATAATTTATTTGGAAAATTTTGCGTTCTTCACTCCTAACGAGCCAGTGGCATCCATCAATGTGGGCGATTTACAGAAATCCTCGAAAAATCTATTGATTTTTTACATTTTCATTGAATTTTCAACAAAAAAGCTCTTTCAAAAAAAAAGTGTACGATTTGTTTAGGCGATAAAATTTATTTTTAGATAAAGTATAACATAATTTGGTCAATATTACGGATAACATTTCATTAGCGTTGCAAAGAAATCTTTTTAATTTTGAAATTTTGCAATTGTCATAAAAACTAAGTGCTGCAAGAAAACACTGATATTACACTTTATTAGGAAGACCAAATTTCTTTTTCAGCAATGTATTTAACATTGTATAAATTTTAATTATACTACGTTATAGACAATAAAAAAAAATTTTAATGATTAGACCGAAGGTCGTCATAGGTTATACCTTCCTCCTATGTGGGATTTCCCGACAGATAGATAGATTTTTGTTGCTATTGGAATGTAGTTTAATGTTTTACTTGTTTGCCACATTGTCAACTACAGCCTACATCTAGGGTGGAGAGGGGGACAAAAGTGGTCAAAGTAAGAAACTCATAACGAATAAAGCTTATAGAAAATTACATTTTCTTTCCTAAAAATAGGACGATGATCTGCCGCGTGGTCTTCTTAAGAAAAGAAAAACCGATTTTTGTGTTATCTTCTATAAGTTTTCGTAATGAGCTTTATGCTTTGGCCACTTTTTCCTGGGTGGTCTTCCGCCCCTCTAGGTATAACGACGAACATAACTGGAGCCTCCAAAAATCAGTATTATTTATAATACATACTGCCGTTCCTAAGAAGAAAATTTTATTTTCTAAATAGTGGCAGAAATTATTTTTGCCTAGAGTACTTCACTTTCAAAAAAATTATTCTGCCGTCGCTAAAAAGATTGTCGCATGTAGAAATTCTATGTTTTGAGAAAATCAGGTTATATATAATTTTGAAATAAAAAGCAAAAAATTAAAACCTTCACTTTTATTTTAAAATTATAAGAAAATAAAAAAGTATAAAACTAAACCCGTTTTTCTCAAAACATAAAATTGCTACTAATTTTCTTAAAAATTAAGTACTCTGGTACTCTTTTCGAAAATAAAATTTTCTTTTAAATAATGTACAGATTATTTATGTAAAGATAATTGATGATTCATATGTGTGGGTCTTGCAGCCCTTCCACTGCGACCACCAGTGCAGCTGCGGCTCGTGCCGCAGGCGAGGTGAAGCGGTCGTTCAAGGAAAATGTTTTGAAACAAATATTTTTTGAACAAAATGCCATTGAACACCATGCTTTCAAACAAAATGTGATTCGAAAAAATGTTTTCGAAAAAAATGCCATTCGAGAAAGATGCCATTCGAACAAAATGCCATTCGAAAACTATATTTTTAAACAAAATGCTTTGGAACATGTTGTTTTCGATTTTCAAACAGGTTACATCGACCTATTACAACACCCTGTGAACGTTCTGGCACGTCCCCTACGACATTCCAAGAATGTTCTTTAAAAGTTCTTTAAGCATGTCCAGGGGAGGTTCTCAATTGTCAATTCTCAAGACATTTCCGGACCGGATAGTAGAACCTAATAAGATATTTAAAATTATTTTTTTGTATCATGAAATAATACTTAATTTCCTTGTTTTTTAATGATTTTATACTGGGTTTATACAGACAAAAATTAAAATTAGAATAAAAACATTTTGCTGTTTATTCAGCCAAAGAAAAATTAAAATTATTTTTTAATACTTTTCTTTTGCAAAAAACAGTGTGAAAGTATTTTTGTATTAAATCACTGGCTTTTTATGGCCCCCATAGTTTATCATAAAAATCAAATAAAAAATCGTCTAAAGATCATAAATAAACAAAGTTATACAAGTTCTATGTTAAAAACGGAATTATTAATAACCGGACATTATCAAAAACGTCATTCTGCAAAACAAGACAAGAGCAAAATCGAAGTTCTGTATAGTCTTTTAAATTATCAAAACCGGACAAAATTAAAAAGGACAAAAACATGAAAAGGGCTCGGGCCTAGCTTTTGACGTCCACCTAAAGAAGAGCGGTTCTGATATAACTATGCAATTAAAGCGTCCTTTATTGCAATTTTTTTTACTACCATGCCTAATAAAACACCGTCTCTACATAGTGATTGCTATAGCACATAAGGCGTTTTCATTAAGTAAGGGCCATCTTTAAAAAAGGTCAGGTGTTGGACCCTAGGTTAGGATTCATTTGCAATTAATTGACCAAGAGGGTCGGTTCGGTTCGGTTAACACCAATTTGCCGCCAAACTTTCATGAGACCGATTTGTATGAGAAGAAGAGAGACGGAACCAGTATACATGAAAAGATAGGAGACCCCTTCTTATAATTTTTGTCCTTTTTGATTTTGTCCGGTTTTGATAAAAGACGTTATACTAAACTTCGATTTTGCTGTTGTCTTGTTTTGATGAATGACGTTTTTGATAATGTCCGGTCTTAATAATTCCGTTTTTTTCATTGGACTGTTAGGCCATTTTTATTTAATGATCTTGGATGATTTATTTATGACGATGGATGGGAATTCGCTTTTAAAAGTTGGATTGCTTAAAATGGTACGAAAAAAAAAATACTCTATCAAAACAACAACAAATGTCACGTGACGCGATGTCGCATATGCGCACATCCAGTTCCAGATAAGAATTAAATAACTTTTATTTATATTTTATATGAACCGAACCGAACCGAAAATTGGTCGTTTTGATAACAAAAGTACAAAAATAATCACCACTTACAAATTCTGACCAAGTCCCACTTCAGTCAGAATATCTGGCTAATTTTAGGGACAATATTTGAAATTATTTGACTTTTCCATAAAAACCCGCTAAAAATATAACGGTGGCAATAGCGTGGAGCAAATTCTGTAGCGACCCTTTCACGCACCTTCCACGACATGAACTTAGTGCCTCTTTGTTAATTTTGCCGTGAAAAACAAAGAAGGAAAGTAAACTTAGCTGACCTCATAAAGAAAACGAATAGAAATTACAAATCTGAAAAAATTTGGCGATATTTGAAATGTCAATTTATATAACGATGGGTTTTGGTATACTTACGTATCCAAAATTCCATCAGGCGCTGGATCTGGAGTTGTTAGTATTCAAGAAAAAATCGAGATTAATCATAGTTTCACTAAGATATTTCAGGCCGAAAATAATATTTTTTTTTTGGTTTCAGGCTACTGACACCACTGGTCATACCTTAGCATTTATTTTAGTAATACTGGGAATGATGCCAGAAATTCAGGTTAGTGTTTATTTAGTTATTATATTATATTATATTATATTATATTATATTATATTATATTATATTATATTATATTATATTATATTATATTATATTATATTATATTATATTATATTATATTATATTATATTATATTATATTATATTATATTATATTATATTATATTATATTATATTATATTATATTATATTATATTATATTATATTATATTATATTATATTATATTATATTATATTATATTATATTATATTATATTATATTATATTATATTATATTATATTATATTATATTATATTATATTATATTATATTATATTATATTATATTATATTATATTATATTATATTATATTATATTATATTATATTATATTATATTATATTATATTATATTATATTATATTATATTATATTATATTATATTATATTATATTATATTATATTATATTATATTATATTATATTATATTATATTATATTATATTATATTATATTATATTATATTATATTATATTATATTATATTATATTATATTATATTATATGATGAAGTCATCTCACTAGTACAGGACAGAATCATAAATGTGGAAGATATTCCAAAGCTTAAGTACAGTCGAACCTCTCTAACTCGAACCTCTATAACTCGAACCTCTCTATAACTCGAACCTTTTAAGCGGTCCCTGCACTTTTTACATGTATTTTAACCTATGTAACTCGAGTTTCTATAACTCGAACTCTCCATAACTCGAACTGTTTTGGTTGTCCCTTCAGGTTCGAGTTATAGAGGTTCGACTGTATACTGAAATGGTAATTCTGGAGTCCATGAGAATTTTTCCTTCAATACCAATCATTGCCAGAACGATTGGGGAAGATATTGACCTTGGTAAGCTATTTTTAACTACTCCATTGGCAAAACTTTGTTATTGGTCGTTCTCTCTCTCACCGAACGACAATATATTAAACGGGAGGGGAGAAAGAGAGAGAGGAAGAAAGAGAGAGAAACCCATACTATAAATTTTATATAATTTCAGGAAGCAACAAAATCCTTCCTAAAGGTTCCAACCTGCTGATCTCGCTCTGGCACCTTCACAGGGATCCAGCGCATTGGAAAAATCCAGATGAGTTTGACCCAGAAAGATTCAATCCAGAAAATATTACCAAAATAACGCCCTACTCTTTTCTGCCATTTTCCGCAGGTCCTAGAGATTGCATAGGTTGGTATTTAATATCAGGTGATTGAGGGGTATAAAGCCCACCCTTTAATAAGGCCCACCCTTCACAAACACCTACACCAGTATTTACTTAAGGGTCTACGTGCTACAATCCTAAGTGTGCAAGTCTAGATTTTAGTTAAAGGTTTAACTTATTTTTCCCGTGAATGCAATAGTTTTTAATATTTATTTAAATTGCTATCAGTAGCGTGTCAAATTTTTTCGGGGCCCCCCCGCGAACGTTTTTTTGAGGCAATATTATATTTTCCAAAAATAACCCATTATAGTAAATATTTATACACAATATTATTATCTAATAGTTAAAAAACACAGCGAATTTTTAAGTTTTACTTTTTCTTAGAGTATATTGGGGGCCCGGGGCCGAAGGCCCCCCCCGCGTGGCGTGGTCTGCGGGGCCGTTTGACACGCGCCAGCTTGCGATATTGGTCATCTTTTTTCGTAGTAACAAAGACATTACACACAAAGGTTAGAAATAAATCAAAAGAATATAATGTTTTGCTTTAAAAATAGCAGCCAACGTCACTAGGAGATGTCAAATGAAAACGGTGTAAGTCAGTGTCAGCTATTCGCTGTATTTTACATGTTAATTTTTTAGATAAGTTAGCGATGATTAAACCGATGTTCAATTGTTTTGGTAAATGTGTAGTTGAAAACAGATTCTAATATACTTTGTGCTTTTTACAATATACAAATATTGATACGTATTTAATACCGTAATGCATCTACAGATATATTTTTAAGTTATTTACGTATTATTTGGCTTTGAAAATTTTTATATATAAAGTTTTTTATCAATCATGAATTATCTCTATTGTTTTTCGAACTTTAACCACCCCTCAGGGGTGGTACTACAATTTGAGACTATTTTTAACAGGAATCGTACGACTGCACGGACTAAAGAACATCGCACCCGTCTACACAGGCCTTATGCATTGGAATTGGCTATAATTTTGGTATGTTATAGTAGGATAGGTAATTTATTGACCATAAAAATGACTTAGTAAAGGTCCAAGGAAAAAGTCATTTGTGGTGTCATTCTTGTCAATTTATTAAATAATATACGGGGGATATTTAAAAAAACATTTTTTTTATATCTGCACTATTACCGAATTTTATAACTAGCACATTTTGTTTTGGTGCAGATTAATAGTTTTATATAATATTCAAAGAAAAAAAACATTTTTGCTCTTTGATTGCCCCAACTTTTATAGATATTAATTTTTTTATTGCAGGTATTTTTTCTTACTAAATAAAATTGACTTTAGCTGTTTTAAGCTATTTTCCGTATGATAAAAATTAATTTGTTAAATATTTTGTAATAAAATACAGCTCAAAGAATATTTTTATTATATAAAAAAAAATACTATAGCTTTAGGTTGAATCAAAGGGTCTTTTCAAAAAAAAAATTTTTTTTATTTTTTTTTGCTCTTAAATAATTTTAAAGCTATTTTTGGAAAAAGGCTCGGTGAATTTTAATTAAACTTTACCTGCTTATTTTTGTATCTTAGCGTCACATTAGGAAAAAAATGTTTTTTTTTTCTATGTCTAGTTTTCAAGATATTAATTTTTGTAACTCTAACTATTCTTATATTTACAGGACGGCGACAAAAAAAAAGGTATTTAACGTCCAATTTTTGCTGTACGTACCAAAACTCTAAACAATAAGAGCCAAAACAGTAGAAAAATAAAATATATACAGGGCGTCTCAAGAAATAGGTTTATTTAATGCATGAGTTTTATTAGGACTAATGCAGGTCTTATTTTTTTTACTTAACTACAAAATGTCAATAGTACGTAACTTTTTATTAAGCACCAGCTATGGGTGTCATTCTCGGTAATTCCCGAAGCCCCCGTTGACATATAAGATACGCCAGGCAAGGTGTGCTTCAAAATATCTTGGATGTCGCATAATATTAATCAATAAACATATAAATAGAAAAGGTTATTTTCTTATATATATATATATATATATATATATATATATATATATATGTTATATATATATATATGTTATTACTCTGGGGTGTAAACAGATTTATTAACGTGAAATGGCAAAATAGTAAAAGTACGTCTGTGCAAAAACAAAAAAGCTATAAATACTTTTATCGGACTTCGCTTATCTTTTTTAATTAAATCAGCGGACAAAAAGACAAAAAAAGTTTTTTTAGGATCCTTTAGTAGACATTATGGTTATTATTTTCATAATTCTTCGAGAACCATATACGACCATAAAAGAAACATATCTTAATTTGATTTTTAATGCTTTTCAAATTGCGCAATATAGAACACAAGTAGAAGGTACTTTATAAAAAATTTACTATGCAAACATTACCTTAATTATTAGGATTTATCACTGCAATACAAACTGTTTAACACATTTGTACACCATCCTGTATAATGTTCTTTATTTACAACTGTAGATTTATTTTATCTTTTATTTTGTAAAAAATATTTATAACCATTTGCACCAAAGAAGATAAGGAATCCTTAGTGTTATTCAGACCTTAAGGTATGAATTTCATTTGCTCCAATTAGAAATCTTAAGCACCGCTCAAGCTTTCCTTTTGAAAGTCCACATCCGCGACCACTTATTCTGACCTGAATCAAACTGAATAGCAAAACATTAGCACCAGTATTTACTACCGAACGAACCGGTTTAAGTGTATTTTTTTAATACTCACAGGTTAAATAACTGCAAATATTTGGTTCACTCTAATGTGAAATATGATAGTACGCATTTCTTAGTGAGTTTCATCTCATATAAATTCCAATTAACTTTAGAAATAAAGAAAAACCACATAAAAATTTTGTAACGAAATGTAATTTTTTGGAAATTTAGTCCGTGCAGTCGTAGGATTCCCGTTAAAAATAGTCTCAAATTGTAGTACCACCTCTGAGGGGTGGTTTAAAGTTCGAAAAACAATAGAAATAATCATTGATTGACAAAAAACTTATATACAAAAATATTCAAAGCTAAATAATACATGAATAATTTAAAACTATATCTGTAGATGCATTACCGTATTAAATACGTATCAATATTTAAATACTGTAAAAAGCACAAGATATATTAGAATCCCTTTTCAATTACACATTCACCAAAACAATCGACCATAGATTTTATAGTCGTTAACTTGTCTAAAAAATTAACATGTAAAATATAGCGGACAACTGACACTGACTTACACCGTTTTTATTCGACATTTCCCAGTGACGTTTGGAGGTTTAAATATGGCTATTATTTTTAAACCAAAATATTTATTATTTTTATTTATTTATAACCGTTGTGTTGAAATAATGTCGCAAGGTATTTATGAACAATTTATATAAATATTAAAAACTATTGCATTCACGGGAAAAATAAGTTAAACCTTCAACCAAAATATAGACTTTTAAACCTAGGATTGTAGCACTTAGCAATGTAGACCCTTTAGTAAATACTGGTGTAGAAGTCTGTTCAAAAACAAAAAACGGTATAAATTTTTTTATTGGACTTTGGTTATCTTTTTCTTGGATCCAAATTTTTTTCCAAAGTTATTTATAACAAATTACTTTTTTTCAGGTTTTCGACTATTAAGCTGCAGTATTAATTCCTCCTATATTAACAAACGGCTACAATGTGCGGCATCGGCAGTTTTTTTCACTTAAGATTCATTTTTATGCATCAATACAAATGTGTTTTTTTAAGCAGTCCGAATTAAAACAATTTTTTTTTATTTAAATTAATATTTTTTTTTCAGGAAAAACTTTTGCAATGATGGAAATGAAAGTAACAGTTGCTACAGTAGTAAGAGCTTTAGAAATAAGAAGTGGTCACAAATCTATGACGGAATTGAGTGATTTATGCATTTCCTGTATTTCTTTGAATGTCAGTAGACCTTTGGACTGTCAATTTTATAAAAGAAAAGGCAATGACTATAATTAAATTAAAACATAAATTATATTTTAAAAATGTTTTTTATTTATATAAGACAGTCACCATTGGCGTAGCGGAAAACATTAACCCCCCCTCCCCCCCCCCCAAATTTTATTAGAGGCTTATCGCGAATATTTATATAGTAAAGCAAAGTATAGAAACAAAATTTGTAAAAAAAACATTAAGTAGAGATGATAAAGCAAAAAAACTGTAATCGAACATTTATGACAAAAATTGATTTTCTGTAGCGAAACTAACTGTACACAACAAGTGAAATTAAAGAAAGAAGAAATATAAAAAAAAGTTTCCTCCTCGGCCGGGACTCGAACCCTGGATCTCTTGTTCTGTACGCAGACGCTCTCTCATTAAGCTACCAAGGAACATAAATAAATTTTCGGAAAACTTTTACTTATGCTTGTATGTATGTATTCGAAAGTAGTGGCAGACACTAGTGGACCTCCATGCACTGCGACCACATATAGATCTATTCTGCCCACGTACCTACATACTAAGTTTGACTAAAGTGGCATTTTTTCCATCCAGCAAATAAAAAAACTCTGCAGATTACAACAATAAATGATTTAGGCTTAATACTTTGGCTCAAAGATATACCACTAAGGCCTCTGCATTATTAGCCATGCATAAAGAACGAAGAATTATAAAAAAAGTTTCCTCCTCGGCCGGAACTCGAACCCTGGATCTCTTGCTCTGTACGCAAACGCTCTCTCATTAAGCTACCAAGGAATGTACATAAATTTTCGGAAAACTTTTACCTATGCATGTGCGTGGTGTCTCAATACAAGAACGAGAAATTCTCAGGGTATTAACTCGACCAAGCCATTCAACTGATTTCTATAATTCATCTTTTCCACTGTCAAAGGTATGAAAACTCAAATTAGACGTACGACTGACCAGAAGGTGTATTCTCTGTGTCAAAATTAAATATATTTTGGGATTTGGAGATATGGGCAATTTCCCTTTCCGCCCCCCCCCCCCCCGTAGATCCGCGCCTGTATTGGCCATTCTTAGAGATTCGGCAGATTATTTTCTAGTTAACTTAAGTATACCCTTCACTATTAAAACTATTTTTACTACTAAGAAAATAAGTTAACCCCCCCTATTTATTTAAAACATTTTGCTTAGAATTAACAATCAATTATATCGATGCTGACTAATAAAATAAATTCCAAAAATAGACACTTTTTAAAATAAAACCTGACCTTATTTTAAAATCGGCAGTATTGTGACAGATTTACATATAGAAAGCAGCTGCTTTCTTTCAAAATTCGGCCTTTGTGGATTTAAGAACCGAATTTATTAGTGACTATTTTTACTAAATGAAAGTTAGCGACTTTATTTTTAAATTTGACCTTGGTATGTCAATTTTAGGAGGTCAGCTGTCAGTTTTCTTTGTAAATCTGTCAGAATAAAGTCGACTAAAATATAGTCAGGTTTTATTCGCATAAGTCCCTAATATTCACTGCCGTCCGTCCTATTAGTAACATTTTAGGTATTTAAAAAAATATATTATAAATCTATTAACATAAAGTTCGGTTAAAAACAGAAAAGTTAGTTTTAATTATCTTATTTTAATACAAAATTAAATAATTGATTTTAAATTTATTTTAAAGAATATGAGTCAGACGCTAACTTTTTTTACTAGTGGTTGCACCTGCTTTTAGTACCTAACCACAGAAGATAATTTTTAGTGCTACATTCAAATAAATTTATTTTCCAGAAAAGCTCATTAATTTTTTTTCAATATTTTTAAAAATTTAGTCCGAATTTATTTTTTACAATAACACTAAAGTGCAACTGAGGAGTTTTAAGGAAAGTCCAACCTTCTTTAAACTTTTTAATAAAGCCTACGCGTTTCGACGTATAGACGTCATCTTCAGGCCTTAGAAAACCAGTCAACACATAAAAGTAAGGAGACACCAACATAATAAAAACAAACAGCAACAACGAATTATTTAACAAACATACAATTATTTTAAAAAAAATCTACAAAAACAATATAAATTTTATTTTATTTTACAAGAGGTTATCACTAAAATGCGCTTGATATAATAAAAATTCTTATTATCACTTTTAAGCAAACTCCAAAAAATTTTCAAAATGGTTTTTTCGTTATCCCTACTGTTAGTATTAACTGTTATAGGGGTGTATTTGTTGTGGTTTTTTCAAAAGAAATTTAAAGTTTGGCAGTTTTCAAGAACATTAATTGGTCCTCCATTCTTGCCCGTAGTTGGAAATGTATATGTGCTACTTGGAAAAAATGGTAAGTAATATTTTTTTTTCGCCATTGCGGTATATAGGTATAAGGCAAGATTTCGCAAAAATCCACTTTCTAGCATTTTATATTACTTTTTAACAAATAGTTAATTCCTACTATTTCATCCCCGTTGAATTCGAATATCCCTGTTGCCACCTCGAAATGTTGAGAGGGGTTGAGATATTTAAGGTGAAGAAATATTATCATATTAGTTTTTTTTTAATTGACTGCAAAAACCTCCAAAAACCCTTTCAGACCCCCAGAGGTTTTTTAAAATTTTCTTTAAAACTAAGCTCCCAAGAGAAAAATTCATAATATACTATATTGTAGCCAATAAAATTTAGTAATTTATTAAAAACTATATAGTATATTAACAAAAGCACCGAGTTGCAGTGTGGTGAGGCTATAGAGATGCCAAAAAACCGCACCCTGATTTCAGATAAAAAGAAACGTTATTAAGCGAATTTTAGGGTAGGGAAATTCATATTTTAAAAAATGTATAGTTTATCAACAAAAGCACTAAGTTGCAGTATGGTGGGGACATAGAGATGCGAAAAAATGGTACCCTGTTTTAAGATTCGAAAAAACGTCATTTAGCGAATTTTAGGATAGGGAATCGCATACGACCAAAACGGCCAAATTTTGAAAATTAATATTTCAAAAACTATACAGTTTATCAACAAAAGCACCGAGTTACAGTGTGGTGAGGCCATATAGATGCGAAAAAACCACACCCTAAGTTAGGATTCTGAAAAACGTCTTTTAGCGAATTTTAGGGTAGGCAATCCCATGAGACCAAAATGGCCAAATTTCGAAAATTCATATTTTAAAAACTATACAGTTTATTGACAAAAGCACTAAGTTGGAGTATGATGTGGCCATAGAAATGCGAAAAAACCACACCCTGAGTTAAGATTCAAAAAAACATAATTTAGCGAATTTTAGGATAGGGATTCCAATAAGACCAAAATGGCCAAATTTTGAAAGTTTATATTTCAAAAACTATTCAGCTTATCAACAAAAACACCGAGTTGCAGTATAGTGGGGCCATAGAGATGTGAAAAAACCACAGCCTAAGTTAAGATTCTGAAAAACGTCATTTAGCGAATTTTAGGGTAGGGAATCCCATAAGACCAAAACAGCCAAATTTTGAAAATACATATTTCAAAACCTATACAGTTTATTAACAAAACAACCAACTTCTAGTATGGTGGGGCCATAGAAATGCGAAAAATCACACCCTAAGTTAAGATCCCTAAAAAGGGAAAATTCACTGCAATTGGGAACACTGCGCCCGCTTTTGGAAACCATAAATTATCGAAGAATATCGCTACCATTTTTTATTGTTTTTCTCTATTTTAGTTACCGATGTTTTAACAGCAGTTAAACTTTTTGTCCAGAACTACGGCTATAGGGTCAGTTTTTGGATGGAAATCGCATAAGACCAAAATGGCCAAACTTTGAAAATTCATATTTTAAAAACTATTCAGCTTATCAAAAAAAAATAGCGAGTTGCAGTATGGCGGGGCCATAGAGATGTGAAAAAACCACAACCTAAGTTAAGATTCTAAAAAACGTCTTTTAGCGAATTTTAGGGTAGGCGCTCCCATAATACCAAAATGGCCAAATTTTGAAAATTCATATTTTAAAAACTATACATTTTATTCACACAAGCACCAAGTTGCAGTATGGTGGGGCCATAGAAATGCGAAAAACCGAATACCCTAAGTTAAGATATAATAAATTCCCTGCAGTTGGGACTACTGCACCCGCCTCTGGAAATCATAAAATATCGAAAAACATCGCTACCAGTTTTTATGTTTTTTTTTTAGTTACTGATGTTTTAACAGCAGTTAAACTTTTTGTCCAGAACTACGGCTACAGGGTCAGTTTTTGGATAGGCCATGACTTTTACTACATAACTACTGACCCTCAGGAGTTAAAAATCTTCTTTAATCACCCAAAATGTATGAATAAAGGAGCGGCTTACGAGGATTTTAAGATATTTTTTAATAATTCGATAATATTGTTGTCATGTAAGTTTATGAGTAAGGTATACCGGCCTTCCTGGATCAGCTGATCTAGTAGGGCCGGAACATATTCTGTCACGTCATTACATTATTTAACAATTGTCAAAAATTTTTGGTTATGTCTATTATTTTTTTTTAAACTAGTTGATTGGGTGAAATATTATCAAATTTTGGATAAAAATTATAGTGTTTCTAAAATTAATTGTGCAGAACTATTGTGGACACCATGAAGGGTGTTTAATTGCATCTGTAAACCACTCTTAACTTATTAATAACAAATTATAAAGAAAAATACAAATATAGTTTTTGCAAAGTCACTTGAATAACTCCTAATACGGGGTTCTATCGATTTCATTAAATTTTGCTTCATTCTGCCCTTCAAACGTTATCCAAATTCATATAAAATCTTCCTGGTATAATTTTAACCCTACCGACAGAGAAAAGGCGCGGCTCTTTGCGGTCCGAACACAAAGTATTTGTTTTCCGACCAACCGAGGCCAGGTGGATGGACGGCACCTGATTGGCAGATTTTTTGGAGATGGGCTTTTAATTGCTTTCAGGTGTTCGTGTCGGGACCCCTTTAGTCGGCAGTATGCAGAGTTAGAAAATAAGTCAGTGTCGTTTCTGTAGGTGTAGGAATAGAAAGTTTTATTATCTATTTTTATTCCTTTAGTTTACGCCATAATTAAATGAAATAATTTTCATGAGTATCTACCGCCGCCCATGTCACTTTCTTTAAAGAATATGCCGATGGTCGGCTTTTATCTTTGTTCAACTGACTTTGCAAAAACTATACTTACCTATGGAATGGCACTCCCTTACTTCTCCCGGACATGTTTTACGTGAATTTTCTCCCATTTTTCACAGAAAAAACACATAATTTTACACGACAACCTTAAAACACTACAAAATGTAAAGAAACAACAAATATGGCGTCCACCCATAAAGCCACTGTGTGGCTACGTGACAACTGTGAAATTTGAATATATATTTATTAACAATTTCCGCTGCTTGAGTTTTTCCGAGATTAAATTTTTCAGCGATCTTTCATGCTGATAGATGTTCCTTCTCCGAAACGTTAACAACTTCCATTTTTTCACGTAAACTAAGAAGTTTTTATTAGGCGCAATTTCAAAGAGATCTATTACTACCAGTGGCGGCGCGTGGTAAAAAGCTTTGGTGGTGCACACCAAAAAAGAAAAATGGCGGCGCAGGCATAAATCTTTTTTGAGTGCCACGTTAACTTTTTGGGCCATCGAGTGGGTCGTCATATGATATAATTTAGAGCAAATAATTAAAAAATGAGATATTTAGATAGGTATTAGTTACCTACCTATTATTATTGTAATTATAAATAAATAATAAATGTATCATACCTAGTTAACATATATTTTCTCTTCTAATGGCAAAGATGAAAATTTAATTGCCTTTAAATATTGCACGCTAATGCTATCAGAATTAGAAACTTCCTGCATTGTCGTAAATACCAAATCGTCGAAATCAAAACAAACCGCCAGCGCCCGACCGATAATAGGAAGTTGTCTAAGCGCGCACTACTGAAAAGTGCGCGTGAGCTGCTCTAAAATGCAACGCGAACTATGGACGCGGGAGGCATCACGGGGGTGCGGGCGGCATCGAGGCTAGTTTTTGTATAAGCGCGGTGCCGAAGGAAGGTTCAGATTCTATGTACTGTAAAATTCTATTGGAACACGTCGTCCTCTCTTTCTATATTTCGTAATTAGCATGCGACATAACGTCCACGGTGCATAGAATTTGGTTCCAGTAAATTACTCGAGCTTGGTTTGAACACGAATACAAACACATACATACCGGGTATTATTTTCTAGATAATATTTCAGTCTTTAGTGAATTCCTTTTGGGGTAACTATTAATTAAATTAAGGAATGATCAAAGTTTAATATTTTTTAAAGTATAATTTGGGAGTGCACGTGCACATGTACACTTATGGAGAAACCGCCACTGATTACCACTCAACTGAATAATAAAAATAAAACACAGCAGTCCCGCCGAATAAAATATTTTATAAATACGACAGAAGTATATAGTCTCCGCATTAAAACGGAAAAAGGTAATTCCCCGGCTCCAGAGTGCGTTGTTGCCAACATACTACATAATATTAATGCTCATGTCGTGCAGAGATCCGTCCCGTTGTCAGAGGTTTCCGTCCGGTTAAGTTTTAGAATTTTTTTAACCAAAAAAATTGTCCGCGTCCGGTTATTAGAGTGTCCGGTTATAGGAATGAATTTTACATGTAAAGAAATAGGGAAAAGCTTGGAAGTTCTAACAAATTTGTCCGGCTAAAGGGGGTGTCCGCTTAATAGAGGTGTCCGCACTGTATAACACTTAATGCATGCACTTAATAAGGGCAACGCCTTCTGGAAGCTAAAATTTAAACTTCTCAGCGAAATTTACATTGTCGTCTGAATTGTTTTCGGTTGTACATGGAATTCAAATTGTACACAGAAAAAAAGGAATTATTAAGGTAAAAAAAATTGGTTGACTTAACCAAATAATATTGGTATATTATTTACCAACGAATGGTTTCTTAAAGTTGACAATATCTAACTAACTACAGCTTGATACATATTGTTAAAATCACAAAATATTTTTTAATCCTGCCGGGCTGATTCGACTAACCTAATTATGGATATTGTTAAAATTACTAAGCTATATTTTTAAAATGATTTAATTAAAAAAAAATTTCGCCATTAATTTTCTTCCGAGGCAAATTTCCATAGAGACAAGTCTTGCAAAGCTACTAGATATTTGGAAAAAGCAAATATGTAGTAGTTTTGCCCATTAGCAAACAAATTCCCTATATGTGAAACTGGTAGAACACCATCACAGATTACTAACCACAGAAATTCACCATGGTTTTAGAAAAAGACACTTCCTTAGAAAATGACACAAATCTAGAGAAAAACAAAAGTTTCTCTGGCCACCACGACCTAGAAGGGTGGTGCTCTGGCATACGCGGCTGTCCCAAGGAAAAACACAGTAATTGACATTAGGAATAGATAGATCATGGAATAAACATTTCATTGTTATTTACTCAATAAACATTTTTTACAAAGGAATAGAACAAGTAATTTTCAAACAAGGATGGCATAGAGATTTCGTGTACTTGCTCTATGCCACGATATAAATTTTACATTTGTAAATAGACAATGAGAAAGTTTTTCTGTTGGTCGTTATTAAGAAAAATAAAAACAAACAAATTCCATTCCGTCTATGCGTTTTTTCTACATTTATGCGAAATTCAAGAATAGTCGCGCTACTACTGATCTATTGGAGCTACAAAGTTTACTAATTACAGGCGGTGCGTGGTCAGAACTGAACAAAATCGAACTTGTCGTTAAAAGTTTTTAAAAAATTTTTAGATGAACTTTGGAAACCCAGACGCAAAATAAATTCCCGATGCTTCAAATCTGGTGTTCTAAAAACCTACGTACCAACTTTTTACGAAAGTAGTGTTAAACTTGTCCAAACTTTAAAGGAATCTCGAGAAAATTTTGACTTGATACATACGTTGGATAAGTTTATATTTATGACGTTTTTTGGTGAGTAATTACATCAAAAAGTATACGGAAAACATAGTAGGGTACTATTATTTTCTTCAAAAATACGAAAGGCAATTCCTGCAGGAATGCCAATGGTCGAAATAAAAAAAATGTCTCTTGGTGAAGATAAGTGTGTATCAAATTTCACAAAAGAATCTAGAACAGTATCACACATATTAATAAAAAAGGAGATTTTTTGAAAATATTTAACACTCTGTATCTCCATTTTTTTAAAAAGAAACATACAAAATACCCCCTTTAATATTAGCATGTTATTCAATAACACCCTGTGGTAAGGTACCTACTATGTTTTTCTGTAATTTTTCCAAAATTATTGATAGGGCATTTCAAAAAGCATATTTAGGCGTGAAGCCAGAGAATACTTTTTAAAATTTGGTAACTTGCAATTTTCGCTGATCGGCCATTTTTGTGACATTATAGCGTTACTAAACTACAAAATTTTAAAAAGTATTATCTAAAACATTGAACCTGGGTTTATGTTTTTAAATTTGTGTGGTTCTTTTGCTCCTTACAAAGAAAACCAAACCTTAGAACGGTAAATAACAATTTTCTAACAATCTTTGTAACACCTTAGCGTCACTAACGTGTACCAAAGTTTAAAAATTATCATATCAATCATCGATGCTGTCTTCGTGAAGAATCTAAATTACCAGGTTAAATAGAGTACCCAGAGAAGAAACCAAAACGTATAATTTCGACCATCTCTCTCTACGCCTAATTCTTGCATTTTAGCGTCTGAAATTTCCCATGCTGTTTTAATATCCCTTTGTTTTTGTCAATCGTGGGAATTAATATTTATTTATTTAAAGGTTTTCCTCAAATTTTTAGCAACCTCCTTTGGAATTCACAAAGAGTTCATTGAAGCCGAAAACATAGGAAATACTTGTGTGGAGTAAGTTATGTTTCATGGTGTTTTTAGAAACAAACAGGATCACTCTACTAGGTACATAGAAAGTTAATCTCCCAACTTTCTTCCACCCCAACAGCTAGCTGCTAGTGCTTTGTTGTCGAGCGCGTTGCTTCTCAGTCTTCCTGCATTCACGATGCGTGTTGAGTGTACGCCTATTTGCAAAAATTAATTTAAAAACACGCAAATTAATAAATTATTTTATATGTACCTAGTAGAATGAGCCTGGCTGTATAGGAGCTTCATAGTTCTTAATTTAAATAATTACTCATAATATCAAAGCTACAAAAATCTATTGATGTTAATAACGATAGCGTAAACTTTTTTTAAATATTGTTACGGGTTTACAACAACAAATAAAACGAGTAAATGTCAATAACAATATCTCAATTTATTTCGACAAGTCAATGTACAAAAAACGGCACTTAAATCACTACTAGGGACATCTTGGGTCGCGTATTTTACTCTTTGTTACCGTTGTTGTTATTACTGGGTCTTTGCATTAGCAGCTTCTCGCTTTTTTTTGTTATTTACGGTAACGGTGGCCGTCCTTTAATGTAATCGTTATTTTTAAGGTTAGTTTTGTATAGTTTTTTTTAATGCAGTCGAATTCTTTACGAAAATTCGGTAGTTTGGTATGTAAAAGGCCATAAATCTAATAAAAATAAATAAACAAATATAAATAAACAAAAAGTTGAAGGAGTGTGAAACTGCTGAATTAACGTGTGTGGTATGTTTATCTTTAGTGTTCTACGATCTATCTTCTTGGCCCTGAATGTTACCGTTATCCTTAGTAACAAGAAGGGTAACAGCTGTCAAATTTTCTGTTATTTTAACTGACCCAAAATGTCCCTAATAACTCACTACTCAAATCGGCTTATTAACTTCGTGTTAATATCTCGCGATTTCTACAGTTCGTTATCTCTGACTCGCCGTCCCGCGATGTTCTGCCGCTTTTATACCCGCTTCGATCTTTCACGAACTATATCTATTATTTTTCGGCGCTAGAAAATTCGCGTATATGGACGAGCGTAAGTCATAGATAACGCAACTAAAACCTAGACTAATAATACAACTATGAGAGAAGCCAACCTAATACTACACTAAACCTAAATAAATTCTAACTATAAAATTTAAACAACTAAAATTTGTAACAATATTTTAGGGTTCAAAGTTATTTTGGCAAAAGGATTGTCGACCCAATTTTACCAGTGAAACTATGGCTAAAAATCACCACTGAAGGAAGAAAAGTGGCTAGAATGGTTGTGGATGCCAGAAAAGTTTTAGATATGGTAAAATTTTACTAATTTTTATCCGTCCAATACCAAAGGGTGTGAAAGGCTATGGGATCGCCTTTTTACCACTCAACCCACATAGCACAAAAATCACATCAATGTTAAATTAACGTGAACAAAAATAATAGTTTTTTTTTTTAATAGAAAACAACCTCATACCATGTAATATTTGTTTTGTTAAATCCACATGCCCTAAGATAACTTAAAAACAAGGAGGAATCAAACTATAAAAAATTTTATTTTTGCTGAAGTTTCTGGTGTTATGTATATAACGTCTATTTTACCTTTGTTATTTTCATGTGCCAAATTCACACTTGAAAAGTCCTCCACAACATGTTCTAAAACGCCACTAGATTAACACTTCTCAAACTTACTAACTTTTTGCGTATTATTTTGTCTTGGTTTTTCTCTATATGTTTTTTAATAAAAAAAAAGGCGCGAGAGCGCGAGAGTCTGTTATAAAAGCCCTCTAAATAAAGACTTATTGAAAGCAGTGGCGCACTCAGGAATATGTCTTGGGGGGGGCGAGGTCTCTTGGGGGGGGCCCAAAGCCTCATGTCGAATTGTAAGCTATTTTTTGTATATTTTCATAAAATATGTAGAAAATATTTAAAAAAATCTAACGCTTGGGGGGGCCGGGCCCCGAGCCCCCCCTGGGTGCGCCCATGTTAAAAGTGATAACTTTCTGCGTCTTTTTTGTCAGGTTTTTTTAATAACTTTTTTTAAATTAAAAGTGAAGCGAAAGATAGTTCTAAAAGTTTACTAGTTTAAAACTACAACACTTCATGACAATTTTAAGATGGCGCTCAAGGAAAGACAAAATCTCTATACATACGAGGTCTGGCTATTAAATAAGGAGACTGGTTACGAAGAAGGGTTTTATTATAAAAATTATTCCACATTCGAATGCTCCCCTTCAATATACTCCCCTCCCCTCGCCACACACCTTTCCATACGTTTTTTCCATTGATCGAAGCAGTGCTGGAAGTCTTCTTTGGTGAGCGCCTTTATGAGGTCTGCCGTTTTTTGCTTTACCGCTTCCATCGACTCAAATCGGGTCCCTTTCAAAGCAGATTTTATCCTCGAAAACAAAAAAAGTCACTGGTGAGTACGGCGGGTGTTCGAGCACTGGAGTGCACTTACTGGCCAAATACTGCTTCACAGATAGTGCGTTATGGGCAGGTGCGTTGTCCTGGTGCAAAATCCACGAGTTGTTCTTTCACAACTCGGGCCGTTTTTTACGAACTCGTTCTCGTAGTGTTGCCAAAACTGACAAATAGTAAGTCTGATTGACAGTCTGACCCTCTGAAGCCCATTCAGTCATCACGATACCGTTAACTCGGTCACTGTTTCCGGAGTTGAAAGAGTCACAGGGCGACCTGGGCGCTGGTCATCTTCAGTGGTCTCTCGGCCCTCACTAAAGCGCTTACACCACTCAAAAACACGCGCACAAGACAGAGAATTGTCCCCATAGGCCTCTTGCAGCAATTTATAGCACTCAGTCGGAGTTTAATTTAACGAAAAATTTGAGATTGATACGTTGCTCCTGTTTTTCGGCACGAGAAAAAAACACGTTCGTTTCAAACCGCTACTGCACAAATACTATAATAGTGACGGAAACGTGTTTTGAGACGTGCATAGACAAGATATCTAGATACCCAACACATTATTCGTTTTTACGTTATTTAATAGCCAGACCTCGTACATTATGTTTTCTATTCTTTAAACGCTAAACAATATTTTTTAACAGTAAACGCTGGTTTTAGCAACGTTATTTTTTGTAACGTTAATGAATGACCTATTGAGCTTGTTTTCATATATGAAATAAACGTTTTTTTTAGCAGCTTTTAAAATCAAAGTTTTTTTTCTTACGCTTTTTTACGTGTTAAACACGTGATTGTGCTATGTGGGAAAATTAGTTATTTGGTTCGAAAAATACCTAATTAATACCTTTTATCTGCCTTTGCAGAACACGCTAACTCAAAAATCGTTTGATCAACTTTAACGAAATTTGAGACAAACATTTTTTGGTATGTAGGTACCCGTGGATAACCATTAGTTTTTAGCGAGGGTGGGAAGATTTGTAGGGGAGGGGAACAGGGAGTGGTACTAAAAAAAAATTCATAACTCAAAAATTACAGGAGCCAGCGAAATGCGGATTTAAAATTTATGTTCAAAAATAAGGCGGGGAAATTATAAAAAAACAGATCTCGAAATGCTTATTTTTAATAACGGTTGAGAGTACTTTCGACCAAATTTTACATAACCTGATGATAAACGCAGAATAAAAAAAATAGGTTACCGTAGAACCGCTAACTTCATTTTAATTTTTTTTTGGAAAGCTTATTTGTTTATCTCGGCATCTTTGAAAAGGTTTTCGAAAATATTTAGACTGCGTTAAAAGTTAATAATGGTAATTTTTATATTTTAGATTTTAAAATTCAAAAAAGAAGAAGCATGTTTTGAAGGTAAGGTTATTTGTGTATGCTTTGCGTTGCTTAGCTTAGGAGGCATAAAAGTAGAAAGGTCCAGGAACTTACTTTATGGTTTTAGTTTTAAATTAAATATTTTGTTTTAGATTTAGATGATGGAAGTACTGTATTGCCTCAGCTGGATATGCTTATGAGAGATAAAACGTTTAACGAGGACGACATTTTCCAAGAGATGGCACTTTTTACTGCAGCCGTAAGTTATTAGATGTGGACCTTCCCCTAAAAAGTGTTAAAAATCATTAGACCATTTTAAAAGTTAATTCGTTGACTGTCATTAATTCATGTGCAAATAATAAATACCAGTGATTATACTGCCCTGCTAAGCAAGACCCCCGTATTTGAATTTTAAATGAAATGGAGTAAATCGCGTATGAATGTTTAAAAATACATAGTGGCTTATGGAAAAAAGAAAATTTTAAATTACTTTTTAAATACTTTTTATAGTTGTACGATTTGTTACATTAGTATAAACAATAGAGTATATTGGTGGGTGTGCTTTCGGGCTGTTCGGCCGTCGTCGTTAGAAATTCGTTCTCGACGTTTCGCCATCATCGATGGCATCTTCAGGAGATGTTGACTGTTTGTCGGCTTCTCGAAGACTGGTGGTATTATTATAGTTTGTCTTAACCAACAATCGCATTTTTGGATTTTTTTCAAATACGGGTGTTACGCTTAGGACGGCAGTATATATATCGCACCCGCAGAACGAAAACGCACTATAAATGTAGTTGTTGGAAAATCGCAAAAAACATATGCACTGACGAGAAGAAGCTGTGGTAATTTGAAATCTTAAATATCTTTTTTTCTTATTTGTAATTTGAATTTTGATTTACTTTGACTACATATCGATAGTGAGTGATAAACTGCATAATCTTATTTTAAAAAGTAAAAATCTTAAAATTTCGAGACTTGTCACTTTCGTTGTGAGCGTGTGATATACCAAAAAACCCTAACTGACGTTTTTGCGAATCTCAACTCAAAGTGCGGACTTTATTTAGTCAATGCACCATAAATAAACTTGTTAAAATATGTGCGTTTATGTAAAAATATCACCTTATACAATTCACCCTATTTTTAAAAAAGGAGAAAGTAAGAAATACAAAAATATATATTTTTTTTGTTTCAGGCTACCGATACCACTGGTCATACTTTAGCATTTATGCTAGTAATACTGGGAATGATGCCAGAAGTTCAGGTTAGTGCTTAGTTATTTAATTACAAAAAAATAACTAAATAAAAACAACAACAAAACAAAATTTGCACTACATACATATTATATTATATTATATTATATTATATTATATTATATTATATTATATTATATTATATTATATTATATTATATTATATTATATTATATTATATTATATTATATTATATTATATTATATTATATTATATTATATTATATTATATTATATTATATTATATTATATTATATTATATTATATTATATTATATTATATTATATTATATTATATTATATTATATTATATTATATTATATTATATTATATTATATTATATTATATTATATTATATTATATTATATTATATTATATTATGTTATGCTTTACTCAGCAAAAAGTCTACGAGGAAGTCATCTCAACACTCCAGGACCGAATCATAAAAGTAGAAGATATTCCAAAGCTTAAGTATACCGAAATGGTAATTCTGGAGGCCTTGAGAATGTTTCCTTCAATACCAATCATTGCCAGAACCATTGGGGAAGATGTTGACCTTGGTAAGCTGTTTAGACTATCTACACTACCAGCAAAACTTTTTTTATATTCTTCCTCACTCTTACTGACACCATAAAATGTTACATACAAAAAAAACAGGACAAAGTGTACAGTCTGACACATAATTTGAAAAAAAGATGCAAAATTACAAGGAAAAAGCTAATATTATAGCTTAGTGATTTGTAATTAGGCTGTTCCTTAAAAAGGAGAAAGAGGGGTAAAGAGAGCAAAAAACCTACATTTTAAATTTTATACCTATAATTTCAGGTAGCAACAAAATCATTCCCAAAGGTTCCAATCTTCTGATCTCGCTCTGGCACCTTCACAGGGATCCAGCGCATTGGAATAATCCAGATCAGTTTGACCCAGAAAGATTCAATGCAGAAAATATTACAAAAATAGCACCCTACACTTTTCTGCCATTTTCCGGAGGACCTAGAGATTGCATAGGTTAGTATTTGTTACACAGTGTGTCGCAAAAGTCTGGAATAGGTGGTTTTGTAAGGGTTTATTTTTCTCAGTGGTTCGAATAGATCCAGCCCCAAGTAACAACTGTAGGAAAGCTAACGTATGACATTAATCGCAGAAATAAACTTTTATTGATATACTCCATATCATAATTTTTGAGATAACTTTTTGACAGTTATCAGCTGTTTACCATAACAAATAGCATAGGCCAACGAAACAAAGTTGTAAAAAGTTGTCTCAAAATTAATGAAATGAACTGTAGTTACTTTCAACTCTTTCACTGAGAATTTCTGAGATTAGACTCGCAAGGTACTCTCCATGACTCCTGCTACATATAGCCAAAGATGCATGGAAATTCCATGCCTCTCCTATGGCACACACACACAGACAGACAACATGACGAGTTTGCTAAGATAGGTCAAAATATACCCATATAACACATTTTTGGCGTTATCTGAAAAAAAAAATTTTTCGTCGAAAATATTACCTTGACTAGCCATTGCTACGCGGGCTAGGAAAGTAAAAATAATTTCAATTTCTTTCTTTCTTTTTCAGGAAAAACTTTCGCAATGATGGAAATGAAAGTGACTGTTGCTACCGTTGTAAGAGCCTTGGAAATAAAAAGTGGTCACAAATCTATGCAGGAATTGGCTGATTTGTGCATCTCCTGTATTTCCTTGAATGTCAGTAGACCTCTGGACTGTCAATTTTATAAAAGAAAAAGCAATTAAAGGATATTTAAAATGAAAAATTGTCTTTTTCAAAATGTTTTTTGTTTATAACAGTAACAATAACAATAACACGCAGCCACCAATAGCGTAGCAAAAAACTTTAAGGACCGCCGCAAAAAAAAATTACAGACCCGATTATTTGTAATGGGTCGATGAGTAGTTAAAATGGAATAAAATACCAACATTGGCCTAATGCAGGATTTCCTGATTTAGGAATGTTTTTCACAGTGTGCCTGAAGGAAGATAGGTTACATAAAAATGGTTCCAAAAACTAATTGCATATTTTAAATATAGACTTTTTCCTGACTTCAGAGTCATATTCATATAAATCCTAGCTGATTCTCTTCTCGAAATTTTGTCAATTTTTTGCTTTTTTTCTAGTTAGTCTTGGATTCTGTCACGAGTGACCTAATATGTGCGCTCAGTTTGACTGCGGGGCTTTGTTAAGCACCCATAGCAGTATAAAAAAGTTTGGTCATGTATTCTAACTCATGGTCGTTTGGCCGCCAAATTAAAAGATTTTTTGTTTAAACGTATCTCCCTACCCAGTCATCCGATTTTAATTTTTTAAAGCTTGTTTTACTCCTTTTTAAAAGGCAAACAAATTTTATCACAACACATTTTTTGATAAATTACGTAGATTTTGAGATATACCAAGATTAATAGTATTTCCGCTTGCAAACTAGTTAAAATAATACTCTTGCTCATTTTATTGTAGCTACAATATTATTGACATTTGTTTTTTTTTTGTTACATAGAAGGCTTTAAACATTTTACACAAGGGGATATTAACCAGATCTTTTTAAAGTTTGTTGGATGGTACCCCTAAAGACTGCCTTAAAAAAGGTGGTTTCTGAAACTGTTCACAATATTATAGAAAAAGTGAATTTGCAGCGAAACGATGCATCCTAGCGAAAAACGGTAAAATTAATTTTTTATAGTACTCTTAATTTTGCTTCTTTTGGTGTATCACTTAACATTCTAGCTTTGATGGTAAGCTGTACAAGCCAGCTAAAATATACAATTTTGTAAAAATTCCATGTTTTCCCTCCAAAATCGATTTTTTTCTTAAAAATTGTAAAAGATATGTCAATAATATGGTAGCTACAATAAAATGAGCATGGGTATTATTTTAAATCTTTTGCGAGCGGAAATACTAATAATTGTGGTATATCTCAAAAACTACTTGATTTATTAAAAAATGTGTCATATCAAAATTTATTTGCCTTTAAAAAAGATAAGATACGCTTAAACAAAAAAATCTATCAATTTGGCGGCCATTTTCAAAGATGGCGGCCAAACGACCATGAGTTTGACCACGTGACCAAACTTTTTTTATACACCTATGTGACCTTAATAATGCCCCGCAGTCACACGTGACAGGAGCCAGCGCCTAGACTAAAAAAATAGCAAAAAATTGATAAAATTTCGAGAAGAGGATCAGCTAGGATTTATATGAATATCGCTCTGAAGTCAGGAAAGAGTCCATATTCAAAATGTGCAATTAGTTTTTGAAACCATTTTTATGTAACCTATACTTCGTTCAGGCACACTGAGTTTTAATAACCGTGATTTCTGAAATTTAGTCTTAACTGCAAATTAAATGGGCCGCAGTTGCAATTTTTTATTAAATCAGGTATTATGGTGCTGGAATTTTTACAAAGAAAAATACGTTTGTTAGTATTATTTGGCTTAAAAATTCCGCTGATTGACGCTTACGTCTGAAGGTGGGTTAAAACCTTAATCAGCGTTACTCTGGCCTGAATGGCAGAAATGCTGTCGTAGGTCATGGATGGTTTCTTTTTCTGTGTAATCGATCTTTTCATCCTTCGATATACAGGGTGTTCGGCACATAAACCGTCAAAATTTTTTGGAATATTGTTGGGGTAATTTGCTACCTTTTTAACCATGGAGCTGGGGTCCTTAGTAGTCACGGCTAAAGAGATATGAATTTTTTTTTAATTTCTCAAATTACCCAAAATCCCACCTTTAAACCCTCGTAAGCTTTTTATTAATGTCTGGAAAAGCACCATTTTTTTTATAATTCTGTATTCTTATGCTTCTTCAACTAATTAATAGATTTCTTAAAATTGATGTACCAAAGGAACATACGAGGTTTTTTTATTGAAGAACATTAGTGATTTTGTGAAAGAGAATCAATTTCAAAATTAAAAATCAAAAAAAGTATCGACAATTGAGAACATTTTCTTTTAAAAACTTCTTTAGTTGATTACCTTTCTAACGGTATGCTACACATTGATAAAAAAAACATTTCTGCGTTAAAATACGGATATTCCGTCAGAAGGGCGAGACTCGTTCGGAACTGGTAAGAAAAACAATTTGATGTTTATGATCGTTTACCTACTTAAACGAAAGTTAAAATTTTAACAATATTGTATTGTGTTCTTTATTTATAAATTTTGTTGGAAACGATCATAAACATCAAATTGTTTTCCTTATCAAGTCCGAACGATTATTGCCCGTCTCACGGAATATCCGTATTTTAAAGCAGAATTGTTTTTTTTTTTATAAATATGTAGCATACCGTTAGAGAGGTCATCAACTAGAGAAGTTTTTAAAAGAAAATAAAGTTCTCAAGTGTCGATACTTTTTTTAATTTTTAATTTTGAAATTGATTTTCTTTCACAAAATCACTAATGTTCTTCAATAAAAAACCTCGTATGTCCCTTTGGTACATAAATTTTAACAAATCGATTAATTAGTTGAAGTAGCATATAATATTACAGAATTATAAAAAATATGGTGCTTTTCCAGACATTAATAAAAAGCTTACGAGGGTCTAAAGGTGTGATTTTGGGTAATTTGAGAAAAAAAAATTAAAAATTCATATCTCTTTAGCCGTGACTCTAAGGACCCCAGTTCCGTGGTTGAAAAGGTAGCAAATTACCCCAACAATATCCCAAAAAATTTTGACGGTTCATGTGCCGAACACCCTGTATCTCGGTAGATGGCGCTTCTTGCGAAGGTTTTTTCACTATAGATGTAGGATGAAAGACAAAACGGTCTGATTAACTTCGCAAGAGTGTTACATTGACCAAGCAGTGTTCTGACGAGTCCCATAAGGACGAAACAGTTAACTGTCAACACTTATTAGGTGTCCATTAAATCTTGGACCCCCGTGAGGTTAAGCTTTTAAGTTACCCACGGAAAAATATGAGAGAAACAAAAAATTATTTTTACCCGATTAGCCACGAAAACTCGTTTGATTTTTAAATTGACGGGTACTAAAATTTACGTTTGTTAATAAATACTTATTTCAGAAATATTTTGGTACTGGACCCCTGGATCCCTCTTGATTCGCCAACACTGTCTTATAAATTAATTAAGTCGAACAACTTTAAATAGAATAATTATTTGTTTAACAAAAAATGGGAAGCACGATATGTTTGTTTTACAAAGTAATTACATATTATTAATAACCACATGTTTAACACTTATTACTGCTAAGTCCTAAAGTCTCTGTCCTGACGTGGAATGTACTTCGCAAACAATTTTTTTACAGGCTCACTTTAATTTTAAAAGATTTTTCTGTGACAGCCACTGATCATTTCGGAATAACATGACGTCACAAATTGATCATCTGATGTGTTGACATATAGGTGCAAAAGACACTTAAATTTGATACGCACTTTGTAATGCGAAGTTGCTGGTGTAACTGGGAAATGCTGTTATCTTATTGGTCACGATTCCCCCTTGACAGCTCACTACATCGCTGCGCTTCGCTGCATGGGGTACGCACGGGTTAGGGCACGGTTCATAAAAAGACGGTTGTCTGGTAACCCCGGCCAATCCGAACTCGGCGGCCTATGACGTGGCAGTTATACTGCTCCGTGATCAATAAAGAGAGAAATAAAGATAGATCTCTTTAAAAGCCGGAAAAATAGAAAAATGTTTTAAAAATTAAATATTTTAAAAATAAATAAAATCCAATATTCCAATAATTATAATAAATATAATTATTTAAAAAGTTATTATTAATTATTCTGCGTATTTTGTCTCTTTTCCCTTTTTTTAAAAAAGTTATTATTTTTCGAAAAAAACTGTTTTTCAGGACCTTTGGGGCCTTATATCGAGCCTCAAGGAGGATTTTGGCGGAGAATAGGTGGCGATGTGTCCCAGATACTAAGGAATAATTATACAAAAATTGAGCTTGCAACTATTTTTTTCTAAGTATCAGGGTTTTTTCACCTAATATGACTGGGCTGCAAATGGTTGGTTAATTAGGCTAATTTTATTGTCGGTATGATAGTTTATATATAATTATACTTTTTAAGAAAATGTTTTTTAACGAAAAAATGCTTAATTAAAGAAAACATATAATTTTTAAAAAAATCTGCACATTACAACCCAGACATATGTGGATATATTTATGGAGCTGTATATTTAGTCCACAGTGTATGTACAGGGTTTTCCCGTATATTTTTACACCATATCTTAAACGTTTATTTGAATAGATATCAAAATATGATAAATACAAAATTTGACAGGTCGATGGTTTTTGGTTTAATAGAACATCCTGTATATTAATTTAAATTTTTATAGATATTTTCTTCCTGATTTCAAAAAGATATATGTTAATATTATTTCGTTTATTAGTTTTGGAGATATATGCGTTTAAAAGTTTTAAAAACATAAATTGATACTCTTTAGAACATCAAGGCAGCCATGAAAAAGGCAATCGCATTGACACAAAAAGTGACGCAGGCAAAAAAATTTAAAAAGAATGGATCACTTACTTTTAAGTCGGCGGGGTAGCTATCTGGGTCTTGAACGATGTGATACTTCCCATCACATGCCTTGGCCAATGGCAAGCTTTAAATTAGCTCCGTGCCATCACGTGCTATGCGAACAGATCTCCATTGTGCAAGCTTCTCCTACGATCCGACCGAGAAACGTTCAGTCGATACTGGGCAGGAGAACAGATTTCACTTTAAACGCGTAAAATTCACTAACTCTAAAGAGCGGGAGACTATGCCATTGGTCGAGACAAGTCATCTCTCACACTACGCGATCACTCAGAGTTTGCTATTGGTCAAAGCGTGTGATGTGGATCGTCACATCGTTCTAGCTACCCAGGTGATTGCTTTAAATTTGTAGATTATTTTATTTTTCAGAGCAGCAAAATTTTGAAAGTGTCAAAACTTGGTGGCTTTCTGAAGGTTGTTGCCTGAGGCGGCTGCCTCGTTGCCTCAGCCTTTAGCACGCCCCTGTTTTTAGTGTTACCTTCCTATTATTTTTAGCCTTTAAAAACTAATTATTTAATTAATTAATTTTTAACCAAGGGTTTTTGTACCACTAATGCGGGAGATTTTTAAACTAATTTAGTTTTCACAGTTTTTTATTAGATAGGTACTTAAAGCCGCTACATAGGTAATCAAAACCAACCGAGCGGCATACCCTCAAGCAGTGGCGGATCCAGGATTTCCTGGGGGAACGGGCCAAAGTGGCAGCAAACACCAAATCATTAATTTTTTTCATAGGTCTGAGCTGTAAAATTTAGCGGCAAAAGGTGGTTCAAATGCGCCGCAGGTGAAACGTTGTGAAAACTTAAGTAGATTTAAATAAATGTTGCGGCAGAACTAAAAAATAATCTTTGTCTGGAAGGGGCGGGATGTCCGGGCCCTTCTGCCCCCCCCCCCCCCATGGATCCGCCACTGCCCTCAACAATATTGTTAATTTTACGCAGGTAGTTGTTTGTGTTTTAAAAATATATTTTGCTCAGAGACAAAGTTTGTGCATTATTATGCTTCATTCAGCCCGAACATAACCATGAAATGGAAGGAGATGAAATGAAATACAGTGAAACCTCCCATAAGCGGACACTCACGGTTCTGTCGATTTTGCCCGCTTATTGGAGGTGTCCGCTTATGAGAGGGAACTGCGAAATTTCAATATATATTTATTAACAATTTCCGCTGCTTGAGTATTTCCTATATTAAAATTTTCAGCGACCTTTCGTGCTGATAGATGTTCCTTCTGCGAAACGTTAACAACTTCCATTTTTTCACGTAAACTAAGAAGTTTTTTACTAGGCACTATTTCAAAGAGATCTATTACTACCCAATTGAACAATAAAAATAAAACACAGCAGCCCCCGCCGAATAAAATATAAAGTACTTAGTCTCCGTCTCATTAAAAACTACAGAGTGCGTTGTTGCCAACATACTACAGAATATTTGTGCCCATGTTGTGCAGCGCTCCGTCCCGTTGTCAGAGGTTCCCGTCCGGTTAAGGGAGGTATCAAAATTTTTAAACCCAAAAAAATTGTCCGCGTCCGGTTATTAGAGTGTCCAGTTATAGGAGTGAATTTTACATTTAAAGAAATAGGGAAAAGCGTGGTTCCAAAAAATTTGTCCGTCTAACGGGAGTGTCCGCTTAATAGCGGTGTCCGCAAGGAGAGGTTTCACTGTAATGAAGTGAGTAAGTATAAGATGAAACATCATGTTTACTGAAGAGAGCCAAACCACGGATCACCTAACAAAAGGTGATCCGTGGCCAAACAGTCAATTTGCAGCTTCGGTCAGGATAGCCTCGATTTTGGGCCGAATTGTGTCGTCGACGACAAATAGAATCTGGCATGGGCGCACCCAGGAGAGGGGCCGCCCCCCAAGCCCAAATTTATTTGGGCATTTTAATAGCACAAAAAACGGCGTCTTGGGGTTGTAGCACCCCCAAGACTGGCACCCCCCCAAGACTCGCACCCCCCCAAGACACGCACCCCGCCACGACTCGCGTTTCCCCCCAAGACATATTTCTGGTTGCGCCACTGAATCTAGTCCTAGTAAACAACCTATACTTGATATTGTATTAAAGTGGCACCGCGTCATCAAAACCATGATGGGCGGGAAGGGAGTAGAGGGGTACATACAGTGGCCCGCACTTCCTGTAATTTTTTGATTGGTATTGATTCCCAAAACGAGGCACTGCACTAATTAGTTATTAGCTTACTATTTTACTTGCTTTTTATTTATGTCTTCTTCTAAACGATTTTATTAGAAAGGAACATATATACTCTTGTCTGGTTGTTACGAACATATTGATTTAGCTGGGATTTGACGTTTTCTATTCGTTGTTGTTTTGACTGTTTTAATGTCAAACAAAGTGAGACCTACTTTTTACAAAACAAATTACCGTTTTTGCAACTAAATCAATATTTGCGTACATTTTAATATAATTTTGGATTCTCTTTTATGTTTCGGATCCTTATTTATTAGGTAAGTACCTATTTTATCTCTCCTTTAAAAGGTCTCGGTGTTTTATTATCGACATATAAAGCGGCACACTGCAAGTACAAAGTGAAACAACAATTTTTTGAGACTTCTTTACTTAGATTTTTCCACAAAATTTGGTTTACCATAGCTATGACGCGGTGCCACTTATATGCATCCTAAACTATAAGCCCTGTGGCTTTTTTTTAAAATTATTAGGAACATTTTGCACGCACTCGGTTAGCTAACTTTAGCCTTTATTAACCCGGCGTTGGTACACCTGGGTATGACATACCCGGGATTGAGAGAAACCAACAGAACTTATGAATTCGCAGTGCTTCAAGCTTGCCCCTCCACCTACTCTCAAGCAACACTTGTTCTAATCCCGGATCACTAAAAAAAGCGGGTTTAGTATCAATCTGCCTCTGGTGGTAGGAGGTAAACTTGCCTCGGGTATGTGATCCCCAGCTGTACCAGCCGCGTAACATTTTTTGTAGCACATTCCCAAAATAATAATCCGTTCGGTTGTTATTAACATGTTCAAGATAGTTAGTAGGTAGGTGGTAGACGCTTTTACTCATTGGACGTCGACCGGTGAGATACCACCATGCCAGAACTGAGTAGCGCTAAGTGGTATCACCACGTTCCGCTACTGCGCTGGCAGTCCGGTTCCAACAATGAGTAACAGATAGCATGATGGCACCTCCAGGATCAAAATATTCCGGAGGTAAAATACCCGACCACTCGGATCTCCGGGCGTCCGGTGATCCTGGGGGTCCTTCATGCAAAGATATTAAAAGAATACCAAAAACTCAACTCAGAAGTACCAACATGAATTCAGTTCACCAACATCTTGAAGAACAAAGACCTGACATCCTTGTTCTCACTGAAACTAAAATCAGTTCTGCAACACCTATTGTGAGCTATCTTTATCCCGGCTATGACCTACACCACCGATTTCGACATAATTCAAGTACTCAAAAAATGACCTTTCATGTCATCGAGAGCAGAAGCTAGAACCAGCGAACTTCGATATCATATGGCTAAAATTCACCTCAAAGTCATCGACCAAGTTTATCTGCTGCCTCTACCGACCGCCAAGTAACACCGAGTACCAAAACTTTTTCGCGACATTATCCGAAAACTGTGATAGTATACAGTCTAACTATCCACATGCGGAAATTGTTTTTTTAGGCGATTTCAACGTCCACAATATACCCTGGCTAAAACACCACAACAAAACAGATAATGTAAGCAGGGAAGCAGAAGCTTTTGCCATAAGTTGTGGTCTAACGCAGCTTGTCGATGAACCTACCCGTATCTCAGAAAGGGTTGAATTTGCAGCGCTTTTAGACTTGTTCTTAACTACAAATCCTGACTCGTACACAATTCAAGTAAATCCCCCACTTATAATAACAAAGTGCGAAATGCTCATACCACCAAGCCAACAATCACTTCCTCGTAAAATGTGGTACTATAAATCCGCAAAATGGAATGACCTTAAAAAGTTTTACCTGGATTTTCCATGGCAAGAGGTTTGCTTTAAAACAGCTGATCCCACTATTTGCTGTAATGAAATCACAAAAGTAATCTTATCTGGAATGGATGCATATATCCCACATACAATAAAACGCAGAGCAAATGCAAAACCTTGGTTCAACGGCCAGTGTCAAACGGCTGTATATGAAACGACAACAAACCGCTCAAAACCACACAGAATTTATAGAAGCCAGAAATAGTTGCAAAATTACTATTGACGCCGCCAAAGAAACACACAATCAAAGAATAAAAAACAGGTTGCTGAATTGTCCAAGTAGTTCTAGGTCCTTTTGGTCTCTTGCAAAAGCTGTTGGATCAAACTTCACCAAGTCATCCATACCACCACTAAAAATACTCACTTAGCCACAACATCAGAGGAAAAAGCCAATATGCTGGCCAAAATCTTTTCCTACAACTCAAACCTAACAGTGCCAAATGGAAAAACTCCACCGTTCGTTGGAAGGGTTTCCCACAGTATGCCAGAGGTACCCTTTTGTCACAGATAAATACGAAAATCCCTTAAAAAGTTGGATAGAAACAAAGCAATGGGTCCAGATGGCATTCCCGCGATAGTACTCAAAAATTGTGCTAACGAACTCACCCCAACTTTCGCTAAATTATTCAATTTATCTTACAGGCAAGGAGTATATCCATCATCATGGAAGTCTGCCGCAGTACAACCTATTCCAAAGAAAGGAAAAAAGACAGATCCGTTAAACTCATTAACTTTTATACCCTACGGTATACAACTCAATGGTTAAACTATAGACCAATTGCTCTACTTCCGGTGATATCAAAAGGAATGGAAAGAGTTGTGAACAATCACCGAACCAAGTACTTGGAAAAGTACAAAATTATCAACGTCAAGCAATACGGATTTCGAAAATATAGGTCAACTGGCGATTTACTTACATACGTCACTCACTTATGGCAAAAAGCGATTGAGTTACGGGGCGAAACAAGAACAATTGCCTTAGATATATCAAAAGCATTCGATAAAGTCTGCCATGAAAATCTGCTCAACAAGCTCAAAGCAATGGGATTGTCGTCGAAACTTTGCATTTGGTTTGAAAGTTACCTTAAGGATAGATCCATTTATGTTGCACTGGATGGCCGGAACTCCAACTCTTACCAAATAAATGCTGGTGGGCCACAGGGAGCAATCCTTTCGCCAACACTTTTTCTGATTTACATAAATGACCTCAGATAAAACAGTAAATCCACTTTATTGCTTTGCAGATGATGGCAATGTAGTCTCCTCAGTCATACCACCCACTCAGTGTCTATCCGCACGTGAATTCCGTCATCTTAGACTAACTCAAATATCGCAGATAAATAACGACCTGGAGATAATAGAGGACTGGGGCAACAAAAACCTTGTACAGTTCAACGCGCAGAAAAACCAAGCAGCCCTGTTTTCAAAAAAGACCAGCACCGGTGAGCCAAACATCATGCTATCTGGAAGTGCTGTCACATTGCAGAGCCAGTTGAACATCTTAGGAGTCACTGCAGAGACCAACATGTCTTGGCACAGTCACGTGGCAGATATAGCAAAAGGGCGTCCCAAAAGCATGGGGTGCTATTTCGTACAAGACATCTGTATACACCAAGCCAACTGCTGACACTCTACAAAGCCCAGATTCGACCAACTATGGAGTACTGCTCACATATATGGAGTGCGGCACCCAAACATAACTTAATGCTTTTGAACACCGTGCAAAAACGAGCTATCAAGCTGATCAATGACCCCGCACTTACCCGTAGCTTGGATAGTCTCGAACATCGAAGAACTGTGGGCGATCTATCTCTCTTCTACCGGTATTATCACGGAAAATGCTCTGAAGAGTTGGCACGTATGATCCCCCCGGGAGTAGCACCTACTAGGCGAACACGTCAAACAGACGGTAACCATCAAATTACTGTCAAAATAGAGGCACCAAGAACCTCATTATATCAGAATTCATATCTCTGGAGAACAGCATCGCTGTGGAATAAACTCCCTGCGACAGTTTTCCCTGCAGGTTACAACCTGAACCGTTTCAAAACCAACACACACCAACATTTCCGCGCACTGGCCGCTTCTCGAGCGTGATAGGGATCTCCTTGCGTGTGCGCTTAACCGTAAAAAAAAAGAGATTTCAGAAAGGACAAGACGAATAGCCAAACACTATAATATAAAAACAGTATTTTCATCGTGAAATACGATAAGGAGTTTTGTAACTAAAACAAAACCAGAAAATCCCTCAAATAATAAGGAATGCATTTACCAAATCCCGTGTGAGTGTAGTAAATCATATGTAGGTGAAACGAAACGCCCTCTTCAGGTTAGAGTAAATGAACATCTAAAAAGTACCCAATTAGGGGTATTGAAAAATCCGAACCGAACCGAACTTAAAGGCAGACTTATTCCTTCCTTAGTGTTGTTATAATTAAGTCAGCTTTTTTCGTGACTTTACTGTTCCTTCAGAGCTGCTTAAAGATAAGATGATGGTCACATAATGTTACCCGTCTGGCATACCCGCATAGCCATAGCAACTGACAATATCTACAAATGAGTAAAATGTTGTGCTTAAAGTGAATTTTATATTTTTTAGTAAATAAAGTAAAAAACATGTTTTTTTTTTAATTAAATAAAAATGATTTTGAAAAACTTTATTGTACAAGATAACGGCAAGATTTTGGTTCTTTTGGCACAATGTTTTTGTGAACAAATATACCTATCGATGTATCGATTAAAAAAAGATTTGTAAGGAAGAAAAATAATTTAAATAAAGTTGCATCTAATTTTTATTACAGTGTTTTCATCCGATTTTTGGGTTAACTGTTGTTTACAGCCTGGTGCGTACAGCTGTAAGGGTAGGATAGGACTGACCAGTGTAAGAAATCCCTTGCATTTAAATTAAACTGCAGTGCATCAAGTCACAAGACGATTTTCCTTTCTGCCTTTACATTTTACCCCAATTTCACTATAATTTTTAATTCTTTGGTTGTACCCAGGGGTGTATGGGCCATATGGGAAAATAAAAAAAATCACGGTGGGTCGGTGCTTTTTGGGCCGGTGAATAATGGGCCGGTCCTTATGGGCCGGAACCGTATGGGCCGTTGCCTTATGAACAGGAGCCTTATGGGCAGGTGCGTTATCGGCCTGTGCCTTATTTGCAGTAGATTTTTGGAGCGGGCGCGGATTTTGTCCAGAACTGGATGCGGAACTGTAAACCAGCCCGGGAAAAAATACGGGACTGTACCAACAAGGAGACAAGGACACAAATTCAAAAAAATCGAGTAGCATCATCTCGATTTCATCATCTTCCAAATATTCTTCCAAAAATTCAAGAACTTTCATTTTTGTAAATAAATTTTTAAAGGCGACTTGACAGAGAAAATGGATGGGTTTTGACAAAACTATTTTGGGACGTACAGGGTGTTGTTGTTGTTTTTTCATAGTTTAAAAAGTTTGTTGGTGAAACAGCGGCGTTGCCTGATTGGGTCACAAGGTAGCCGCATCTTAACAAAGGAGTGGAGATTTTTGCTCGGTGCAACAAATTTAAAAATAAGGCATGCTTAAAATTAAAGCAATCCATAGTTAAGTAAGGGAATTTTAAAAGTCGGTGCGATGGGCCCTGAGTCAAATATTTTTTTTTCAATTTTCTTATGTATTATCTTCGAAGTAAAATAAAAATTTAGATTCTAAATTACTAAAAGCATTTTTTACGCTATTTAAAAAAATCAATTGTTAGAAAAATGCCCTTGTTACCTAAAAATGCATTTAAGGGCCCATCGCAACGACTTTTTAAATTTTCTTTCTTAACTATGGATTGCTTTAATTTTAAGCATGCCTTATTTTTAAATTTGTTGCACCGAGCAAAAATCTCCTCTCCTTTGTTAAGATGCGGCCACCTTGTGACCCAATCAGGCAACGCTGCTGTTTCAACCAACAAAATGTTTATGACTATGAGAAAACGACAACAACACCCAGTATGTCCCAAAATAGTTTTGTCAAAACCCATCAATTTTCTGTGTCAAGCCGTGGTCCACGGCCTGCGCACTGATAGTACGGTAAGCATTCCCGAGATGGCACTAATTCCATAATTTTTACAGTTTTTTTTACAAAAAATACCCGCGCTGTTGCTACCTCCCGGTATAATTTTTTTATACCGTCAAACTTTTCAAATTTATCAACTTTTTATACTTGTCAATTTTTTTCTGTCATTCATAAATGTTTGTTTTTTTAAATTTATTGCGTATTTTATATAGAATTTTAAATAAGATCTTTATTTGAAAATGGCTTCAATGTGTTGCGTACTCAATTGCCCTTTCAAAATTAAACCCTTTCATAGATTCCCGAGAGATTTTCAGGTAAGTAAAAATATATATTTGTATAAACATTGCCTTTAGTATGTATACAGTGATATAAGCTTGTTTTATAGAAAGATTTATTTATGAAAAACACTTTAATTATTTTCAGCTCCGCCAAAAAGTGGTGAATGCCGTTGGACATGAAAACGCCTATCGACTTATACAAAATCTGTTGGCACGGCAGTGCCCCACCAGTCCGCGCGGAAACTGCTCTACGGTCTTTTTTTGAAACATTTCAGCCCATATTTGACCTATCTAAAACTCTACTTCGGATTGACCTACGAAAATCACTTTGCACAATCATAGATCTTTATAGAGTTAACAATCCCTCCAAGTTTCATGGACTTCCATAAAGCAGTAAAGTAGTTACGAAATTTCAAAAAACGTCGAAATTGCCACTCACTTTCTCACTCATGTATAAATTATCAAAATTCTACTGTACTTTGGCAGACTGATAGGAAATTTGACCAATCCTTGGATTGGAAAAAATCAAAAAAACACCAAAATTCTAATTCACTCCCCTCCCCCATACATGTAAAGTTATGTAAAAGTAACATTGCCCACTTCCAGAGGAGCTAGAGAGCTGAGCTTTGGCAGACTGATAGGAAATATGATAAAACTATAGGAAAAAATTTAAAAACCCTAAAATTTTAATTTACTTTCCTCCCCTATAAATGTAAAGTTATGTAAAATTAACATTGCCTACTTCCAGGAACACTAAAGAGCTGAGCTTTAGAAGGCTGATTTTTTTAAATAAGGTATTGCTAAAGTTTTGAAATGAACAATATTCCGCATATTTTAGTACTTTGTAACTTAAATATTATCCAAATCCTTTAAAAAAGGAGTGAAATCATAACAAAAACATTTCATGTAAAAAAAGCCAAGTACGCGAAAGTGGTAATATATATAGTATAATAATGGGTTTACACATGCACAAATTTAGTGGCGCCAGTGTTCGCGCCAGTTCTATTTGCACGCCAGTAAAGGTTTACACTATTGTGCGAAAATTAAAAGGACTGGCACGCCAGTTTCATTTTTAAAGTGTACACGAGACGCGATATGTCGGCTGAACTCTCGTCTGCAAAATAGTCTCTAAACTTTTACTGAAAAAAAATAAAATAAAAGAGATTCAGAAAAAGGAACAACGAAAAGGCCGTATGTGGGTTAAAGCATGGATTGTTCGTCGATCTACTTCGGGTGGTTCCGAAAAACTTTTAGGAGAACTTGCAGCAGAAGATCCTGAGAGCTATAAAAACCATCTTCGAATGACAAAGCAACATTTTGAAATTCTTCTAGAGTGTGTGACGCCACGAATTATAAAAATGGATACCCACATGAGAGATGCGTTAACCCCAAAATTGAAATTGGAAGTGACATTAAGATATCTTGCAACAGGAGATTCTTTTGCATCATTGCAATTTCTTTATCGTCTACCAAATGTACAATTTCAAAATTTATCCCTTTGTTTTTATAAGAACTTCTGTGTACATCCCGTAACCAAGGAAAACATTCATAGCCTTCAAGAAACTGTATGGTCAGTTCTGCTGATCTTTTTTTTGTAGCCATAAATAAGCTATAAAAACAACAATAAACAAAATTTTGAAGCTCAAACGCATTGAAAATAAAAAATTATGTAAAATAATGAACTTAAAACCGGCAAACCGACGTGCAAGCACTTGTTTACACAAGAAAATTTTCTTTTTCTGCGCGCATGCGTCACCACTGGCGCCAGCAAATTCAGTCAGCTGCAGACTTTTTTGATACATGCATGCAAAAAAATAACTTGTGTGCAAGTCGGTGTTTACACTTGCAAATTTAACTTACTGGCGCGCCAGTTTTTATTGGCGCCAGCAAATCCATGCATGTGTAAACTCTCCTTAAAGCCAAGTCCTCCAGGACAAATTACAAAATAAAAGGTTCTTACTGGTTTTGAAATGTTTTTCTAAACTTGGCTATTACGGCTGCAAATTAATCTTAGGCACAGTGCTAAATTGAACATAAAGAAGTTTGGCTGGAATAGCATAGTTTAAAAAAACATTTCCAAACTAGTCAGAACCTTTCATTTAAAAATTTGTATTGGAGAACTTGGCTTTACTTTTATCTCAATTCTTTTTACGGAATACCACTTTCGCGTACTTGGCTTTTTTTTACATGAAATGTTTTTGTTATGATATAGACAAAATATTTAAATTAAGGTGAAATTATTGAACTAAATAAAAAAAAACTGCGATTGAGATACCGATACTTTGGTTAAACATTCCTTAAATGACTAGCATGTGCCTAAATTAACATTGATTTATTATATAAAATATATTACAGTTAAAAAAATAATCCTGACTGGTGAATACTGAGCATAGCTAAATAATAATAAATGTGTAGTTATTTGGTTGTTTTTTTATGTATTTCGTTGAAATAATTATCTAAAATATTTTAAAGACTTTTCAATACAAGTAGTGGTTGAGACATTTTGGATTCACTTTACCTAAATGATTTCCTAAAATATTTAAAATAATTTTATCTAAAGATTATGGAATATAAATAATCTTTAAGTTATATTAAAAATATTTTTGAATCACTTAGTATTTTTTAAATAAAATTAAATATATCACCCGTGCGCGATTTTCGAAAATGTTTGTAGCGCCATCTTTGGACTGCTTATCCGAACTTATGTACGTTCGACACACTGCACAGTGGAACGTTTTGAAGATCTAGGTGGACAACCCCTGAGCAACATTAACACTCTTTAATGCTTGCTTTTTTTAGCTTTAAAATAACATATTTAAAAGCATTTAGTATTTGCAATATTACCTACCTCTTATATCGGGTGATTCAGATTTTAACGATTTTAAGATTTGTAGTCATACTGTATGTTTTTAACGAAAATTGTTTCAACAAATTTTATAACAATGAAGTAACGGTATATATTTTTTTTAGTTTTCGCAAGAAAGAATTTAAATAAAACAGTTTTGCAATATACAAGGTGTTTCAGAAAAATTTAAATAAAGAAGTTTTAGGCGGTAAGGGACGATCAAGAAAAAAATTCTGCTCTCATATGCCATTATATGAAAAATAAATGCATTAAAAATTTTAAACCCCGCACCCTTTGCCTGGGATGAAACCAACCCCTAAAATTATAATGTGAAATGTTCATCGGATGGCATTATCTTTAAAGGGGTTTAATGTGAGAAAATTTAAAAGATATTTGGATTTTAATTTTATATAACTAAGAAAGTTTAAAAAAATATTTATTTTATTGGAAAATTCCATTTTTATTTGAAAAATATCATTACTTAACATAACAAATAATAGAATAATTAACTAACACAAGTCCATTTTATTATTATCTTGCAAACTAAACTGCGTTAATTAATTTCTCAATCTGACACAAAAAAGACAAGAAAAATATATTATCATATTTCTAAAACCGCATAATAATAACTCGCTCCGTTTACAACTTAATTTTTTGGATTTTTTTAACCTCAAAAAACTTCCTTTGGGGTTTGGTGCAGATGCATTTTTATTAAGCTTGGATAACCGTGTGACAGAGTGAAAAGTTACTGTTTACAAAAGTTCGTTGAGTCGAGAGTTTCAAAAACCCATCGTACAGGCAGATATAGGGCATATTCCTAAATTACGTAACCCCTCCTCCCCCCTCCGTAATGCATTTTTAAGAAAAAATATATTCCAGAATCATGACAGTGTAACGCCAGTAATAACCCCGCTTCCCCCCTTGAGCGTTACGTACTTTAGGAATCGGCCCATACACATAGGTACATGGGATAGGGTGTCTCAGATAAAAGTAACTACAAGGGGGTTTATGAGGATTTAGGAGACGGTAAGACATACCCATTTTGGTAAAAAAGTGGCGCTATTCCGAGCTGTATCAAAGAAAACATTTATATGGGTTTTCAAAATATTGAGAAATAAATGGATCCATGAGGGATCTGATATCTTCCTAGCTAGCCTATTAGCACACTTCAAGTGAAGCCATGATAATATATCAGCTTTGAAAAGTTTTTTGTATATATCTGAGAAACTGAAGCTCTTACGAAGTTTTTAGTTATAACACGAATTATTGAGCAAAATATAGTCTACTATATTACGAAAGCTGTATATTGATACGATGCTCCGTTAAAAAGATAGTCATTAGCATTAATAGATTTTGACCAAAATCTAAGCAGCTCGTAAGAGTGTCGAGCACTATTTTACCTGAAAATTTTATTAAAATCGGTTCAGCGGTTTAGGAGCTATCGTGTTACGGACAGAAATAATATACACAGACATCACGACGATATTGCTAGGATACGTCAAAATACACCCAAATAACATATTTTCGGCGTTATCTAAAAAAAAAATTTTTGTCGAAAATAATACCTATTAATAATACCATTGCTAGGAAGGCAAAAACTAAAAATTGTGACTTTGAAAAAATAAAGTCCTAAAAAAATTGTTTACGTCATTTTATTGGCCTAGTCATATTTATATAGTTTTATTCAATTTGTTTAAAAGAAGGCGACAATATTTTAATTTTTCGAATAACACAATTTAAGTTTTTAAGCATGATTTTGAAACCCCCTGTAGATATTTTTAACTTCGATACTGCATCCGATTAAGCTCGCAATAGCGCCACTTTTTTCCTTTTGAACGAATATCGTAAGTGTTACCGTTTCTGAAAATCCCACAAAGCCCTATGTACTTACTTTTATCTGGACACCCTGTAGACAGACACATTGACTCATCATGATATAGAAAAATGCACGAAGATTGACTAATTTAGGTTAGAAAATCCCCAAAGGGCACATTTGTGAAGGTATCAAAAAGAAAATGTCATTAAACACAAATAATACGTTTTCTATTTTTAGAATTGCAGGCTAACAAAATAATTAAGTACAAGTTTACCGCAAAAAAAGGACAAAATTTCAATACTGCGTCAGAAAGTAGAGATTTCGGTTAATTAGAAAATAATAAAACTAACATCAACAAATTCTAACAAACTAAAGTTTCAGTTCAACAAAAACTATATAAAAATAAAATTTTCCTTACCAAAACACAAGCGAATTCATAAAATCATAACAAGTAAAACACTGCAACAATGAAAGTCAAAATGCTTCCCTAGTCGTAAGGACATGTCACTCTAAAAATGCCTGGCACTTGTTTTACTCCAGCGCCTACTACGCGGGAAAAAACAATATTGTTTTAAAGCATTGCCCATACATAATATTAAAATGTCTAAGCAGAAAATTTTTAAGATGCAACTTTCAATGCAAATATCTTGACAACCAGAGGGGATAAAAAAATAATATTTTGGATCTAGAATGTATGGAATATGCTCTTTAATTGTAGGTAGCTGAAATGTTAATTTATAGTACTTAACCATGTCCACCTAGATTAGTCAAACGTTCCACTGTGCACTGTATATAATAATAATATAATTTTGAGTGGCCCATCTTAATAATATATATTATAATCTATAATCTTTGCCGTGGTCAAGCCTTTAAAAATTTATTTACAAAAATGAAAGTTCTTGAATTTCTGGAAGAATATTTGGAAGATGATGAAATCGAGATGGTGTTACTCGATTTTTTGGAATTTGGGTGTCCTTGTCGCCTTGTTGGTTATACAGTCGCGTATTTTTTCTCAGGCTGGTTTAGCCCGGGAAAAAATCCGCGCCTGGCCCACAAATCCACTGCTCATAGGGCACAGGCCGATAAGGCACCTGACCATAAGGCATGTAATATTTCAAGTTTGAGACAAATCGGTTAGTAAGTAAGAAAATCCGCTATTTTGGAACCGCTATTTTGACTTTTGGATCCACCATTGTTATAATAAAAAACGTAAATTGTAGTGTTACCAGGTTACCAAACACTACAACTACCAAGATTCAACAGTCGACTTAATGGATTTAACTTTTCTTAACAAAAAAAAATTTCAAAATATTTGCGTATTTAAAGGATTTTTTAAAGATGTTTTTATATAAATAATATATTTTATTTTTCATTTACACATTGGCCCAGCGCCCAGTTGGCGGCGCCGAGTTGGCGGCGCCCAGTTGTCCCATTCCGCATGCAAAAGGTCTCAAAACGGAAAGCTCAGCACAAGAAAGGTAAACTATTTTATTTTAAAACAATTTTTTTTTCATTGCCGGTTACACAAACTTTTAGGACCTGCCTATAATAGATATTTTGCTACATTTTATTTGTATAAATGCATACTCCGGAAAAACTATCAATTAGTTTTTTTTAACATGTTTGGACATCTAAGTCAAGGCAAATAATTTGTCTGGAGTGTTAATTTAACAAAAAAGTATATAGCCTATACTTGGTGATTTAAAACCATCAGTCATTTTCTTGCCGTTGATAAAATAAAAACAATTATATTACGAATTTTACAAAATTCTAACTTCAAAAAATTATAGTTCTCTTATTATCAACAAAAAAAAATGGCTTTTATGTGGCATTTACTCCTGGTGTTAACTGCAATCGGGGTGTATTTGTTGTGGTTTTTTGAAAAGAAATATAAAATTTGGCAGTTTTCCAGAACTGTTAGTGGTCCTCCATTCGTGCCCATAGTTGGAAATTCCTATATGCTACTGGGGAAAAATAGTAAGCTATACTCGTATTAATTATTAAAAAACATGTCAAACGTTTACAATAAGTAGTTTTTCAAAAAACTAATTTACAAAAAAAAAACAAAAAGAATCTGAAAAAAATTGTTTTTCAAAATAATAATTTTAAAAAGTTGTTTTTAAAAAAAACTCGCAAAAAACTAATTTATAACTATAAACTAAAAATATATATTTTTTTAAATTTAAATAAAACTTTTTTAAAAAGCAGTTTTTCTGAAAAGTAATTTATCAAAAGAAACAAAAAAACATTTTTCGAAAAAATTATATTTTATATACATTTTCTTTAAATATGTTTACCACACGAAATAAACAAAATTGCAAGCTTAAACCTCGTCAGCGGAGAATTTTCCACTCGGCAAATCGGCCGGCTGCAAATTGTCCCCGCGACGAATGGGCTCCTGCGAATTGTCTCATCCCCCTACGCAAATGTGTTATCCAGACACGGAAAAATTTAATCTGAGTACAAATATTATTATACTTTTACCTACATATTTATTTTTTTATTTATTTTAGTTACCGATGTCTTGTCAGCAATTAAACTATATGTTGAGAAATACGGCTACCAGGTCAGTTTTTGGTTAGGTCATGACTTTTACTACATAACTACAGACCCTCAAGAGATAAAAACCGTCCTTAATCACCCGAAATGTATTAGTAAAGCAGTGTGTTATGAGGATTTTAAGATGTTTTTCAAAAATTCTTTACTATTGTTGCCATGTAAGTTTTTAACCATCTTTCAAAAAGAATAAATTCGATATAGATAATTTTAAAAGTCGTAACGAAAGAGTTTCACAGGCAAATTCTAAAAAGGTAAGGTACTCGGAGACGAATTCTGGTGCAAAAAGCTTCGAAACAATGTTTCAATAAATACGACATCAAAACGTCATCAATTGGTGACCCCCACGTGACAATATTTTCGATTTTATGGGCGTTATACGATGAAATACCGTTCACAGATATTTGAGTAAAAACTATATAAAATTAAAAAACAATTAAATGAATTAATAAAAAAATTAGAATATAATATTGACTTTTCAGCAAATGTCAAAAAAGGTGTTATTTTAGCAATAGTTCATCGTTTCAAGGGTGAACAGGTGAAGCATTGTTGGTATGTGCGGTCTCATAAAGCGATCCTGACCGCGACCTACACCGCGCTCATCTATGTATCTTTGGTATGTCCGTATTCTTAATAGCTTCGTTCCATCATCGCGTGCGACAGTCATAAAACGGTACGAAAAATCCTTTTTGCGTTCCAGGTCGACGTTGTACTGTTATCGGACGGTCAGTTTTCCGTTCCATCAAGCCACTTAAACTGTATTCGGACTCCTCTGAAATACAAGGATTGAAGACAGGTGCATTAGAACTGTTTGCTCTCTCTCTTTTCTTTGTCTGTGTTTATCATATGTTGCACTGGAAAAATTGTATGTAAAAACACACACATTTCTAGTTCACCTGAATAAAAATATACCATAAATTTACATTTCTCTGAGAAAATTAAAAAAAAAGTGACAAATCCAAAAAATTTAAATTTTTGTTAAAATAAAGTGAGTTTCACAACCAATTTTAACACATGACAAAATGCCGGGAAGCCACGTAAATATAAAAATATTTTTTAAATTTCCAAAAAAAAATTATGCAACATTTGTAGCATCTGTTGATTTTTTTGCAAGAGCCTCTTAATTTTTATTACTACGAGACTGCGGAATGTTGTAGGTATACCACATGAAAAAAGGCTATAATGACCGTAGGGTAGCCTGCTTAGAAAACAAAAAACTAGTTTAGCAGGTGTCACCTGCTAAACTCAGGTGATTGGATAGGAATAGAAACATAAGGGTTTACCCTGATCGCCGCAAATTCCGGTAACCTGTGAACTACAAGTTTGAAGAAGAGGGGTAACACCGGATGTTAATTTACACTTACACCAGAGTTGGCGGAACAACAAACGACTTCGGTTTAAGGCATCGACTTTAAGGTCATATATATATATATATATATATATATATATATATATACTATATGTACCTACCAAAGTACAAGCTACAAAATCCTAACTTCTTAGAAGTATCACGATCTCCATTTCCTAAAAATGAATTAAATCACAAAAACCTTGTGAATATTAAGGCTTTCTTTAATATGTAGGTAATTTCACAAATATTTTGTAAAAATCAAATGACAAAATACAAATAAATAAATATATAAATTTCACATAAAACTTGTGATATTTTTTTACAAGTTTTGCCCAAAAATATATCCCAATGCAAGTTTTATTTTTTGGTATATTTAGTTTATTAGGCAGTCTGTAGTGGTTTATAGTTTGTAAATATAAATTAAATTAATGTAATTTTATCTGAATCTTAAAGAATTAAAATTAAAAATGTATTATGATAATCCTATATAATTGTGTAATCCTTTCTGTGTGCAACTTTAATTTCGTGCTCCCGAATTCATACGTTGCCTTCGATCTATCTTTACGCGAGACAATGATCCCACCCTTTCTTTTAGTCACGTGACTTTGAATCTAACTCTCTCGTATATAATCACATGCCTGAAGTAAATTGATCACTCACTGGAACAGCATTCGTTTTTTGGACAGTTATTTGGTCGTTCCATCTAACCAAAACCGTTTTAAAACAGTCCTCGTACTGCATTGCGCGCGCTTTGGGATTTTTCGGACCGTTTTATGACTGTCGAACGGCCTGATGGAACCCTGCTAATGTATCCTACCCTTAATACTGAAAACGAAAGAAAAATCAAATATCGCATACATAATAAATTTTTAACAATTTTTAGATGAACTTTGGAAACCCAGACGGAAAATGAATTCGAGGTGCTTTAAATTGAATATGCTCAAAAGTTACGTGCCACGTTTTAATGAAGGTAGTGATAAACTCGTCGAATATTTAACGAAATCTCAAGAAAAATTTGACCTGATTACTGCACTGGATAAGTCTATATTCATGACGTTTTTTGGTGAGTTATCATGTCCGCGTTAGCGCGTAAAGTGTGAGCAGCGCACAATAGGCACGCGAGCAGTTTGGTGTATACGCACTTTTACATTAAATTAATGTATTTTGATAAAATAGCATAAAATACGTCTTCATGAGGTCTGGGCCCCCCCAATACATATTTTTGGGTGCGCCACTGCAGTCTAAGATAAAATCTTTTTGTTATCTTATTTTTCTTATTTATTCCTTGTTCTTATGCCAATAAATTTTCTCCCAAATACTTACTTTTTAACTAAATGGTTTTTCAAATTTTTGAAAATTTTAGCAACGAATTTTGGAATTTACAAAGAATTTAAAGAAGCCGAAGACGTGGGACACAGAATTATAGAGTAAGTTATATTATTTATATTTTTAGATAAAGGGCATACTAAGGGTAATTACCCCCTCCCAGAGCCCAGCAAAACAGAAAGGTATTGAATCTACTAGCTACTATAGATGAGTTAATATTTTTGTTTATTTGCTTTATTAGAATCTCGAAAATAAGCGCACAGGAAAAAAGCACATACGGAAAAATTCGGTTGTGGAAAAAAGTGCACACGAAAATAGTGCTCACGAAAAAAGTGCACACGGAAAAAAGCGCACAAAGAATAAAGTTAATTTGAACAATAAGAATACCAGCACATAAAATTAAATGTTTCGATTTGCCGAATCGAAAGGCTCGTGTTTCTCCCAAAAGTTTAAGTAAATTGTAAAGACCCTTGATCAAAGTATTGCAATGGGAAAGTTGCAAAAATTGTAGATTTTTAAAGCGAACAATTTACATTTTAGGTTATGCTCGAGACGCAAAGCACACTTCACTTTTTTTTACACTGCACTGGGTTTGGTCATAAAAACGAAATTTATGAAAAATTGTGTTTGCACGCCTGTGCTTATGCTCAGTGGTTATCTAGGGCAGAATGGCATATAATGTTCGAAAAGGCCAAACTATTGGCTTGCCTCGTAGTAAATTTGGTGGCTATAGGTCAAAATAGGTAGAAATGTCAAACCAAAAATCAGAAAAAGTACAATTTTATAGAAAAAAATCATATCTCGGAAACTAAAGAGAAATTTAAAAAACTGAGAAATAACTTTTTTGGGCTTTAGCTGACTGTAATTTTGTATCATGAAATCTTTTTTGAAAAAAATCGTAAGGGCCGTGCAAACTTTTGCACTTTTGATACACTTGCGTTGTAGCCACCCTGTGAAGCTACCTGTCAAGCGCAGGATAAGGAAACTAAACATTAAAAGAGTATGATCGACGCAATATCACATAAAAATTGTATGGGAATATACCGTTTCGGTTAGGATTGAATTTATTTAAAAATTTTTAAAAAAATTGGGGTTCGGTTCGGTTCGGTTCGGTTCGGTTCAATTTTTGAGCAGTTTATATGAAATATCACTATACAATTGAGGAGCAACTGACCAAAATGCATGAAATCTAAAATATGTTTTTTTGAGAAAAACTTAAAAAAAGAGCAAATTACCTAAGTTAGAAGAAAAATTAAGATGTTGATGTTGATGTTTGCCTATGGCTATTCAGAATGCATTTGCGCTTTGTTTGAATTGGTTTGTTTTTATTATAGATTGACAAAAAAGCAAAATATTTTTATATTTAGCCCGAAAATCAGAAAAAGTGGATTTAATGCATTTTGGTCAGTTGCTCCTCAATTGATCTTATAAAATACATAAAAAAAACCTTTGATATCAATAAAGCAACAAAATTCTACGGATTAAAAAAAGTTAGATAAGAGGAGTCTGTGAGACTCCACGTCACTGGTTCGGTTCGGTTCGGTTTACTTCGGAAGTGCCTAAAATGGGACGTCACCGGTTAAGGACTTAGTTTAATTTTAATTCACTTTGAAATCAGTTGAACACTTCGTCAAGACAAAGGCTTAAAATACATTAGGTATTATTGTTATACGAAGTCGTATATACCGGATGAGCCAAAAAAAACCGAATTTTTTTTTTGCATTATAACTTTTGAACTATGCAATAGATTTTAATTAAAAAAACTGTCCTTGGCGCAGAATTAATCAGAGTGTTGACTAAATATATTTTTTGTCCGCCATCTTAAAATGCAAGAGGGCGGACGAAATTAAAATGTACCTTTAAAGATGCTCGTTTATTCGTGTGTTGCGAACATGTTTTAATTATTTTTTTAATTTAGTAAAAAAGCTGCATACTTGCCACGCACAACTAGGTACGAATCATCAAAATAGGTTCTGTAGTTTTAAAAAATATATATTTTTGTTTCAACCATTGTTTTGCATATTATACTGTTACAAATTTAAGTTATTTAAATTTTATAGTTAGAATTTATTTAGGTTTAGTGTAGTATTAGGTTGACGTATCTTATGGTTGTATTCTTAGTCTAGGTTTTAGTTGCGTTATCTATGACACTCGTGCCGCGTACCTTCTGGAAGAAACGAGATTGCTCGTGAATCGAAGAAGGATGGATAGTTCTCGAATAGTAGGCAGACCCTATATATATATATAGGGCCGGACGTCGAGCATCGAGTCAGTAAAAAAAATAACCAACGGTAGTGATCGCTAAATGTTAACGCGAAGTTAATAGGCGGATTAAAGTAGTGAATTATTAGCAAGTTATTAGTAAGTTTAAGTGCGTGTTTTTGTACATAATTTATCGAAATAAATTGATAAATCGTTTTTGACATTTGCGAGTTATGTTTTGTCGTTGTGAACCCGTAACAATACGATTGCCCTGCCAATCATGTCTGCATTTATTTCCTTATAAATTCATTACTACCGAACCGATTTTAATCAGATGTAGATACTGGTTAGAATTGATTGCTTTGTAAAGGTCATGATCAAAGGTTCTCGCCAGGCGGACAGAATCATTCTTGATTCTTCAAAATACCAAAATTCAAACTAATATTACTTTATTATAACCAAATAAGGGTCTCTTAAGATAGATAGATACCTTGCCTTAAATTGGCCAGCTATTCTCTTAAACCTACCTGTGCTTGTTTTGATACGCCCTGTATATTTCAGGATACAGAGTTACCTTGGCAAAAGAATGGTCGATCCATTTATACCTGTGAACCTATGGGTAAGAGTCACCACTGATGGCAGGAGGGTGGCAAGGATAATTGTGGATCTCAAGAAACGTTTAGCCATGGTAAAATTTTTTTGGAATTTTGTTTTCTCATAGCTCAGGTTTTTTTTACTATAAACGTGGATAATGGTTAACATATTTCAATTATTTTTTTTAATTTAGTAAAAAAGCTGCATTATATCTATTATAAACCTAGTTAAAAAGTAAAGTTAAAATTTTAACCCAGAGGCAAAAAGACCGACTGAAAGGAGGGATTAAAAGGACCAATTTCGTTCGTAAAACCAGGGACTAAATTGTCCCCTATTGTACTGGAAAGGGAATTTCAAGAGAATGGCAGAAAAATGTGAAAATAATGAAACGCTATTAAACAACTCGCCATACTACTCTATATATAAAATGTCACCCTGTGATTGACTGTCTTTCCTAATCAGGGATGATATTTAACTCCAAATCTGGGTATTTCTTGTACAGTAAGATTATAATCCCTTTATTAAAATGATTACTTAAGTTCCTAAAACGAGAGACTGAAGTGACTTCTTTATTACCTAAAGTACATGAAAGCATAAAAATTTGCACCCATATTCTGTCGAAAAATTCAAAATTTTTCACCCGCAACACCCGTTCACAGAAAGGGAATTTTAAGAAAATGGCGCAAAAATGTTGTCAAAACTTATTTAACTAAACATTTTAACGCTTTTTATCCATCCATACCGTAGAGGTATGGAAGCCAATTGGGATCGTCAAAAAAAACTTTCATTTTTCACTCACAATAAGATATTTTGGCCTAACTACTACAAATGCAAAAATAACTGGCAGCATCAAACAGTCGACAAGTTTCAAGCAAAAATAGATGGATCCATAATGGATCTGATACCTTCCTAGCTAGGGCCATGATATATCAGCCTTGAAAAGAGTTTTTGGTAAATATCTCAGAAAATAAAGCTCTTACGAAGTTTTTGGTTATAACACAAATTATTGACCAAAATGTAGTCTAATAAATTCCGAAAACCGCATATTGATACCATGCTCCGTTAAAAAGTTAGCATGTAAAAAAATTTTAATTGTCAAATGACTTAGCATTAATGGATTTTGACCAACATTTAATAAGCTCGTTAGAGTGTCGAACACTATTTTACCTAAAAATTCGGTTTAGCGATTTAGGAGCTATCGTGTTACGGACAGAAAAAATATATGCACACTGTTTTCAAGGCTGATATATCATGGCTTCACTTGAAGTGTGCTAATAGGCTAGCTATTCAGATATCAGCACAGCCTACCTAACATGGTAGGCTGTGGTATCAGATCCAACATGGTCCATTTATTTTTAAATTTGATGTTCCAGATTTGGACAACTTTGAATAAAACTCTCGAATTTCTACATGGGACTGAATAAAAATTCCAGCCAATATAATTTATTTAAAGTTGTTGGCCTTAATCAAGGGCACCAAACCTATTATGTTTTTGCAACATCTGCTTTTCTCCCTTTTTATCACAAATTTTACCTAACTGGTTCAACCAGCCCCTTTATAGCTCAGTTGATAGATCATCAGCCTAGTAAACGGGAGGCATATATGTACGTATATGGCGAGAGGTCACTGGCTTAAATCCAGCCTGAGGTAAATTATTTTTATTATCTTATTTTTCTTATTTATTCCGTGCCCTTATGCCACTAAATTCTCTCCTAAATACTTAGTTTTTAACTAAATGGTTTTTCAAATTTTTAAATATTTTAGCAACGAATTTTGGAATTTACAAAGAATGTAAAGAAGCCGAAGACGTGGGCCACAAACTTATAGAGTAAGATATATTTTTTGTATCTTTAGATATAGGGCATACTATGGTAATTACCCCCCTCAGAGCCCAGCAAAACAGAAAGGTATTGAAGCATGAAGCTAGTAGCTACTATAGATAAGTAAATAGGGACCTATTGCAATAGTGCCAGGCACAAATTGTGCCAGGCACTATATCGACAGTTTCGCATTACAAACTGACAGTTGGTCTTTCAAAATTGACATACCAAAGTCGAATTTATAAACCCCGTCATTTATTTTCCATTAATAGTGGCGTCACTATTAAATCTGGCTCGTATAATACAAAAAGGCCTAATTTTGAAAGGACACAGCTGTTCCTATAATGAGAAACTGTCAATATAGTGCCCGGCACAATTTGTGCCTGGCACTATTGCAATAGGTCCCTAATATTTTTATTTATTTGCTTTATTAGAATCTCGGAAATAAGCGCACAGGAAAAAAGCACAGACGGAAAAAATCGGTTGTGGAAAAAAGTGCTCACGAAAAAGTGCACACGTAGAAAAGCGAACAAAGAAAAAAGTTATATTTATATATATATATATATATATATATATATATATATATATATATATATATATATATTTATATATATATATATATATATATATATATATATATATTTATATATATATATATATATATATATATATTTATCGGTTTCACAACGTTCTACGTCTTCCGATACCCAATCTCCACTCGTTTCTGTTTGCCCATAATTCATCATCTAGGCCTCTTATTCTTGTAGTATTCTTTCCATTGTAGTATTTGTTTAGGTAGTCTTTCATCATTCATTCTTTGTACATGTCCGTACCACTCCAGTTGTTTTGTTCTTATATCATCCACTAAAGTACGTTCACCCACTGTCATAATTTCTCTTATTCTTTGATTTGTAACTCTTTCTCTTTTGATTTCCCTGCTGCTCTTCTCAAATAGTCCATCTCCGTAGCGGAAAGCATTTTTTCTGTTCTATCCTTGATTGGCCATACTTCTGAGCCGTATGTAATAAAACTTTTTACAATGGTGTCATATATAAGCTTTTTGTTATGTTTTGATATACTTTGGTCCCAAATTATTCCATTCAATAAAGTTATTGCTTTTCTTCCTTGTAAGTTTCGATCTTTTATAGCTTTGTCTAGTGTTTCGTCAGCTGTAATTTTTAGACCTAAGTATTTATACTCATCACAGGACTGAAATCGCTGCCCGGTATTTAAGATTAGATCCTGTTTCATTCCATCGATACACATATACTCTGTCTTATTGAGATAAGTCCCCACTTATTGTACTCTTCTATTAGTTTTCGTGTCATATATTCGAGGTCGTCATAATCCTGAGCCACTACTATCTGATCATCGGCGAAACATAAAGTATACAAGGTGGTTTCGTCCAACGGAATTCCCATGTTTTGGCATTTTCTCTTCCATACTTTAAGGACTTGTTCCAAGTATATCTTGAAGAGCGTAGGCTTTTATTTTAACTTTTGCCTATTGCGGTATAACTCTTTGATGACCTTAATTAGTTGTTCGCTTATGTTTGTGTTTTTCGACGCTTTCCAAAGTAGATTTAGTGGTATACTATCATATGCCTTCTGCAAATCCACGTAAAGCAGATGCAGCTCTTGTCCGTATGCCATTTTCTTTTCAATAACTTGGGTTATACAAAAGAGATGATCTGAAGTCGATCTACCCGCTCTGAAACCAGCTTGTTCTTCTGCCTCCATGTCTTTATATTCGCTCTCTACTTTATTTCTTATTATTTTACCGTATATTCTGCTTAGCGTACTAGTCACAAATATACCTCTATAATTGTCACATATATCTTTCCTTCCTTTTTTGTATATTGTGGATATATATATGACGTTTTCCACTCAGTTGGGACTACAGTTCCATTTAAATATTTTTGGAAAAGATTCCGTAATCTCCAAAACAGTTCTTCAGTGCCATATTTAATAAGTTCGGCTGGGATATTTCCGGGTCCGGCAGATTTACTGCTTTTTAAGGTAGTGCACACGTTTTTGACCTCAGAGATTGTGAGGGGTACTGGAGATCCCATCGTTCTAATTATATTGTCTCTTGCGTCTTCCTTGAATCCCCCCTCCTGCTCTATCTTCAGTTAAAAGTTTTTTAAATTGCTCATCCCATTCTTTGTCTGGTATTGGTGAAATGATATCTCTGCATGTTTCTTTTTTAATCGATCTTATAGTTTTCCAGCTTTCGGTAATTCTCCTACCTCCTAAGTAAGAGTGTATTTTCTGGCACTTTTGCGTCCCCGAATGAATTTTCTTATCACTGATCATTCTTCTCACCTTTGATTGCGCGATTTTGTATTCTTGTCTGCTTCTATCTGTGTTTTGGGATAAGTAGGTGTGATATAATTTCCTTTTTTCCTCTATTTCTCTTTCAATCTCAGCATCCCACCAGTATGGTTTTCTTCTTTTAGAAGTTTCTTCCACTAATCCTATTACTTCTTTTGCAGTTTGGTGGATGCTTAATGTAATACATTCGTATTCCTCATCTGGAGATGAGAAAAAAGTTAACATGAACAATAAGAATACCAGCACATAAAATACAAAAAGTGGTCTGTATACTTGGCCAGACCAGAATGTGTTTCGATTTGCCGAATCGAAAGGCTTGTGTTTCTCCCAAAATTTTAAGTAAATTGTAAAGACCCTTGATCAAAGTATTGCAATATTGCAGGGGAAAGTTGCAAAAATTGTAGATTTTTAAAGCGAACAATTTACATTTTGGGTTATGCTCGAGACGCAAAGCACACTTTACTTTTTTCAACTCTTAAACCTTTCGTAATAACTGGCATTTTTACAAAAAATCATTCTGACGCCAATGGTGATATTTTAACAAAAATTTAAAAACCGTCTCGGCATAAATGTTCAAACTTCTAATAAACGTCTTTGGCACTTATCTGGATTTGGTGATAAGACGGAGAATTTATGAAAAACATATAATGTTCAAAAAGGCCAACTATTGGCTTGTGACGTAGTAAATTTGGTGGTTATAGGTCAAACCGGGTAGAAACGTCAAACCAAAAATCAGAAAAAGTACAATTTTATAGAAAAAAATCATATCTCGGAGACTAAAGAGAAATTTAAAAAACTGATAAATAACTTTTTCCGAAAAAGTACAATTTTATAGAAAAAAATCATATCTCGGAGACTAAAGAGAAATTTAAAAAACTGAGAAATTACTTTTTTGGGCTTTAGCTGACTGTCATTTTGTATCATGAAATCTCTTTTGGCAGTGAAAACTTTTGCACTTTTGATACACTTGCGTTGTAGCCACCCTGTGAAGCTGCCTGTCAAGCGCAGGACAAAGAAACTAAATATTAGATTATGATCGACGCTATATCACATAAAAAATTGTATGGGAATAGATCGTTTCGTTTAGGAATAAATATATTTAAAAATTTTCCAAAAAATTCGGTTCGGTTCGGTTCGGTTATGAAATATCACTATAGTTGATATATGTATATATGTATGTATTAAAGTGGCACTGCGTCATAGCCATGGTAAACCAAATTTTGCGGCAAAATCTAAGTAAAGAAGCCTTAAAAAATTAGCATTTCAGTTTGTACATGCAGTGTGCGTGCCGCTCGGGGTTTAATGTTCGGCTAGCGGCAAGTTATCTTACTTATCTTGCACCTTGCCTTTAAATTAGGGTTAAAAAGTACTCGAATTTTCCAAATCGATAGTATGTATGTCCTTTTGGACAGCTATTGTCTTAAATCTACCTGTGCTTGTTTTTATACGCCCTGTATATTTCAGGTTACAGACTTGCCTTGGCAAAAGAGTGGTCGACCCATTTTTACCTATGAACCTATGGGTAAAAGTCACCACTGATGGCAGGAGGATGGCAGGGATAGTTGTGGATCTCAAGAAACGTTTACACATGGTAAAAATTTTTTGGAATTTTTATGTTTCTCATAGGTTTGTTTTTACTATAAACGTGAAAAATGGCTAACATATTTTAATTATTTTTTTTAATTTAGTAAAAAAGCTGCATTATATCCATTATAAACCTAGTTAAAAAGTAAAGTTAAAATTTTAATTCAGAGGCAAAAAGACCGACTGAAAAGAGGGATTAAAAAAACCAATTTCGTTCCTAAAACGAGGGACTAAAGTGTCCCCTATTGTACTTCACTATGGAAAGGGAATTTTAAGAGAATGGCAGAAAAATGTGAAAATAATGAAACGCTATTAAACAACTCTCCATATTACTCTATATATAAAATATCACCCTGTGATTGACAGTCTTTCCTAATCAGGGTTGATATTTAACTCCAAATCTGGGTATTTCTTGTCCAGTAAGATTATAATCCCTCGGGATAAAATGATTACTTAAGTTCCTAAAACGAGGGACTAAAGTGACTTCTTTATTACATAAAGTGCATAAAAGCATAAAAATTTGCAAATATTCTGTGGAAAAATTCAAAATTTTTCACCCCCCAAGACCCTTCACGGAAAGGGAATTTTAAGAAAATGTCGCAAAAATGTTTTCAAAACTTATTTAACTAAACATTTTAACGCTTTTTATCCATCCATACCGTAGAGGTATGCCTATTGGGATCGTCAAAGCAAACTTTAATTTTTCACTCACAATAAGATATTTTGGCCTAACTAAAGAACACCGCACCCGTTTACACAGGCCTTATGAGAAATTTTTGGCTGGGTGGAATTGGCTATAATTTTAGTATGTTATAGTAGGATATATAGCTAAAAAAAAAGAAAGTAAAGTTAAGTTTTTCTATGTACAGTTTTTGAGATATAAACGATCAAAGTTCGTTAAATGGTCGTTTTTGGGTACGTTCTAGTAATCATAACTCTTACATCTTGACCGAAAAAAATTAATTTACCATAAAAATGACTTAGTAAAGGTCTAAAGACAAAGCCCACTTATGATGTCATTCTTGTCAATTTATTAAATAATATACGGGGGATAGTCAAAAAAACTTTTTTTTTATATCTGTACTATTACCGAATTTTATAACTAGCACATTTTATTTTGGCATACATTAATATTTTTATATAATATTTAAAGAAAAAAATATTTTTGTTTTTTGGTTGCCCCCACTTTTATAGATATAATTTTTTTTTATTGCAGGTTTTTTTTCTTACTAAATAAAATTGACTTTAGCTGTTTTAAGCTGTTTTCCGCATGACAAAAATTAATTTGTTAAATATTTTGTAATAAAATACAGCTCAAAGAATATCTTTTGGTTGGGTCAAAGAGTCTTTTCAAAAAAATTTTTTATTAAATTTATTTTTAAGTTATTTTTGAAAAAAGTTCGATGAATTTTAATTAAACTTTACCTACTTATTTTTGCAACTTAGCGTCACACTAAGAAAAAAATATAGTTTTTTTCTATGTCTAGTTTTGATGATATTAATTTTTGTAACTCTAACTATTCTTATATTTACAGGATGGCGACAAAAAAAAGGTATTTAACGTCCAATTTTTATTGTACGTACCGCAACTCTAAACAAATAAGAGCTAAAACAGTAGAAAAATAAAATATATAGGGCGTCTCAAGAAATACGTTTATTTAATGCATAAGTTTTATTAGTACTAAAGCAGGAGTTATTTTTTTACTTAACTACAAAATGTCATTAGTACGTAACTTTATGGTAAGCACCAGCTATGGGTGTCATTCTCGGTAATTCCCGAAGTCCCTGTAGACCAGCGTATCCTAGGATACTACTTTACATTAGGGATGGGCTCACGGAGTAGTACCTGTTCTTTTCGGAACAGGTTTTTACTCGGAACAGGTTTGTCAAGTTGTTCCGTTTTGTCGGAACAGTTTTTTCGAGGGGGCGGTAAATCGGCTTTCGAAGAACAAAAAGAGAAAAGTAAAGACCTGATGACCTTTTTTTTTGGACACCCTTTGCAGCATTCGACCCACGCTATTTTAACCAGTTCTGGAGCCGGAACAATTTGTACCTGTTCCTAAAAATACGCTGTTCCGCCCATCCCTACTTTACATGCAGTGTACTATGGTACCTAGGATACGCTCGTCATCAGTGGCATTTAAGATACCCCAGGCAAGGTGTGCTTCAAGATATCTTGATGCCGGAAATAGACCACATAATATTATTCAATAAACATATAAATAGAAAAGGTTATAATATATATAAGATAATTTTAATATAATTTAATTTGTTGAGTTATTTTCTAACTTAATGGTTTCCAGTTTATAGTTTAAAAAAGAAGTTACTTGTTACCATTATTAGTATTAAAATACTACAATAAAACAAACTATTTTAAATATTTTATAAAACCATTTTGGTGAAATTAATAAAAAATGTCTCAATAATAGGCATTTATCTGAGGGCACGGCAGTGCCTCGCCAAGTTCGCGCGCCGTAACCATCTTTTCTGGAAACATTTCAGCCGATACTTGACCTACCTAAAACTCTACTTCGGAATGAGCTACGAATCTCAAACTTTGCACAGTCGTAGTTTCATGGAATTCCACAAAGTTGTAAAGTAGTTACGAAATTTCAAAAGACGTCGAAATTGCCACTCACTCACTGACTCACTCATTTATAGATCATCAATATTCTACTGAACTTCCAGACATGCTACAAAGCTGAAATTTGGCAGACTGATAGAAATTATGACCAAACCCCTGGGAAAAATCAAAAAACCCCAAAAATTTTAATTTACTCCCCTCCCCTATACATTTAAAGTTATATAAAAGTAGCATCGCCCACTTCCAGAAATGCTAGAGAGTTGAGCTTTGGCAGACTGATAGGAACTATGATAAAACTATAGGAAAAAATCAAAAAACCCCAAAATTTTAATTTACTCCCCTCCCCTATACATTTAAAGTTATGTTAAAGTAGCATTGCCCACTTCCAGAAATGCTAGAGAGTTGAGCTTTGGTAGACTGATAGGAACTATGATAAAACTATAGGAAAAAATTAGAACACCCCAAAATTCTAATTTACTTCCCTCCCCTATAAATGTAAAGTTAAGTAAAAGCAACATTGCCTACTTCTCGACATGCTAGAGAGCTGAACTTTTTAAGATTGAAAGACAATATGATAAAACTATATGAAAAAATTTAAAAACACCAAGATTTTAATTTACTTCCCTCTCCTATAAATGTAAATTTATATAAAACTAACATTGCACACTTCCAGAAACGCTAGAGAGCTGAGCATTGGAATGCTGATAGAAATTATGATAAAGCCATGGGAAAAAATTAAAAAAGTCCAATATTTTCATTTACCCTCCTCCCCTATAAATGTAAAGTTATGTAAAAGTAACATTACCCACTTCCAGAAACGCTAGAGAGCGGAGCATTGGAAGACTGATAGGAACTATGATAAAACTAAAGGACAAAATTTAATAACACGACAATTTTAATTTATTTCCCTCTCCTATAAATGTAAATTTATATAAAACTAACATTGCCCACTTCCAGAAATGCTAGAGAGCTGAGCATTGGAATGCTAATAGAAATTATGATAAAACCATGGGAAAAAATTTAAAAAGTCCAATATTTTCATTTACTCTCCTCCCCTATACATGTAAAGTTATGTAAAAGTAACATTGTGTACAGCGTGTCCCATTTTCGATGGGATTAAATGGGAAACTCGGTTATTATTAAAGATATTTATTTTCTGATTGCACCTTACCGTGCTCTTTTTTTGAGCCTTAAAAATGGCGTAATCAGATTTTTGCTATATCCCGTAGTTTCGCTAATACAGGGAGTTTTTGAAAAAAATGTATTTTTAATAATCCCTTGTATCTCGCTTATTTTGCGAGATATTTTTATTCTGTAAAAACCTTTTTATGGAAACTTTTTTAGAAGAAAATAATGACGTTGTCAACTTTTTAAAATATTGTTTAGTTTTTGAGATATGGTATTTATCATAAAAAAATTAAATACGGACCTGGATTTTTTTTATTACTATTTTGATTGGTTTTATGCTAGTATTATCATAAAATAATAAAAATTTAAAAAATTTTTGTTTTATGGCAACAAAAAAAATTTAATATTTAAAAAAAAAATTAGTCCGAACCTGGATATTTCCAACATACAATATAAATTAAAAATTGCTAGTTAAACAATTTTTAGTTTAACTGTTTTGATACTTAGCATATTAAAATGGTTTTAAGTTAATTTACAGATTTATTTGAAACAAGGTCTACGAAAAATACAAAAAAAAACACATTACAAAAAATAACTAATTTTTCTGATTACCATTATGTGCAAGACATAGTTAGCATTTTTGAGTAATTTTTCTTAACGCATTTTGCATCAAAATATTTCTGCCATTTAAATATTGGGATTTTGTTGCTTGAATGAAGCAGTCAAACATATCATATTTTTCAAAATCTGGATATGGGCGATTTCTAGCCAGTTTAAAATAATTGTAAGCCCAAAATGACAATGTCAATTCCACGCTTTTGTTTTGTAAATTTCACGACCTGCAGTGCTACCATCAAATAATTAGTATGATATTATTTTTGTAACTTTTTAACTTTTTTTACTTTATTTATAAATCTTTTAATTATCATTTCAAAACAGATAAACTAAAAATCGTTCAACTAGTGTGTCTTGCAATTTTTAATTTATAATTACGTTGGAAATTTCCAGGATTGGACTATAAATTTTTTCTTCAAATATTAAATAGTTTTTTATAACCTTAAATCAAAAAAATATTAAAGTTTTATCATTTTGAGGTAATAATAGCATGGAACCAATCAAAATAGTTATTAAAAAAATCCAGGTCCGTATTTAATTTTTTTGTGATAAATACCATATCTCAAAAACTAAACAATATTTTAAAAAATTGACAACGTCATTATTTTGCTCTAAAAAAGTTGCCATAGAAAGGTTTTTACAGAATAAAAATATCTTGCAAAATAAGCGAGATACAAGGAATTAATTAAAATGCAATTTTTTCAAAAACTCCCTGTATTAGCGAAACCACGGGGTATAGCAAAAATCTGATTACACCATTTTTAAGGGCTCCAAAAAAGAGCACGGTAAGGTGCAATCAGAAAATTGATATCTTTAATAATAACCGAGTTTCCCATTTAATCCCATCGAAAATGGGACACGCTGTACTTTCAGAAATGCTAGAGAGCTGCGCTTTGGAAGGCTAATAGGTACTACGATAAAACCATGGAAAAAAATTAAAAAACCTCAAAAATTTAAGTAAGGCATTGCAAAAGTTTGAACAATATTCCGCATATTTTACTACTTTAAAAATTAAGTATTATCCAATTCCTTTAAAAAAGAAGTGAAATCATAACAAAAACATTTCATGTAAAAAAAGGCCAAGTACGCGAAAATGGCATTCCGTAAAAAGAATTGAGATAAAAGTAAAGCCAAGTTTTCCAATACAAATTTCAAAATGAAAGGTTCTTACTAGTTTGGAAATATTTTTCTAATTGGCTATTACGGCTGTAAATGACTCTTAGGCACAGTGCTAAATTGAACATAAAGAAGTTTGGCTGTCATAGCAAAGTTTAAAAAAATATTTCCAAACTATTAAGAACCTTTCATTTTGAAATTTGTATTGGAGAACTTGGCTTTACTTTTATCTCAATTCTTTTTACGGAATGCCATTTTCGCGTACTTGGCCTTTTTTTTACATGAAATGTTTTTGTTATGATCTATTATTTTGCTATTTTCGGTACCACTACTATAATAATCATTTCAACGAAATACATAAAACACAACCCAATAACTACACATTTATTTTTTATTTAGCTATGTTCAGTATTCCACCAGTCAGGCTTTTTTTAATTGTAATATCGTCCCCTTAATGCAACAACTAGATAACTTGAAATTGATAGTTTTGAGAAAATCTCAATAAGTCTTTTCATAAAATTGGCATTTTAGGAGTTCTCTATTTCTTGTCACTTTTTAAACAAGTTTTGTTGTTCGTACAAGATATGTAGATGTTGCATTAAAAAGAGAAAAGATGAAAAATAGGTCAGCTTTAACTGGATTACTCAAAATGCATAAATTTAGAGTTATCTAGTTGTTGCACTAAGGGGGCGATATATTTTATTTTGGAATAGGTTATGCATTTAAGTTAGTGGATAAATAAATCAATGTTAATTTAGGAACATGCTAGTCATTTAAGGAATGTTTAACAAAAGTATCTGACTGTCGGTATACCAATCACAGTTTTTTTTATTTAGTTCAATAATTTCGCCTTAATTTAAATATTTTATGAATTATCTATCTATCTCTATTTTCTATAAGTCTATAAAAAGGCGTTTTCATGTCCAACGGCATTCACCCATTTTTGGCGGAACTGAAAGTAATTAAAGCGTTTTTCATAAAAAATATTTCTATAAAACAAGCTTATGTCACTGTATACATACTTAAAGCAATGCTTATATTTAAATATATATTTTTACTTACCTGAAAATTTCTCGGGAATCTATGAACCCGGTGAAGCCATTTTAAATAAAGATCTTACTTAAAATACGCAAGAAATTAAAAAAACAAACATTTATGAATGACAAAACAAATTGAAAAACATAAAAAGTTGATAAATTTGACAAGTTTGACGGTATAAAAAAATTATACCGGGAGATAGCAACAGCGTGGGTTAAGAATTAGGGGCAAGAAAATTAGTTTCCAGCTGGATAGTGGATACTGCATATATCTGTTAATCGAAGCACAGAAAGAAGCTAGCTGGTGTCAGAAAACTCTAGACCGCTTTGAGGCAGGAAACTCGAAAAACGTGTACAGCATTTTCAGTGGTGATGAATCGTAGATTTACTCATGAACCCGAAAATCAGTCGTCTGTTTGGGCGTTCCAAGTTGAAGAAAAGGCAACAAAATGCATCCGTTTTCGAAGTGTATCCAGAAAGATGGTCGCCACATTTGTCTTAAATGCAGGTCATGTAGCATACAGGGACTGTTACTGCCGATTGGTATGTACATCATCATTTGTTTGCGGAAGTCATCGCTGAGTTCCGAAAAAAGAACCCCGAACGACAAATCCTCCTCCACCCAGATAATGCAAGTTCGAACAAAGCACAAAAAAACTATTGAATTTTTAACCCAACAAAACGCTGAATTGTAGGACCATCCTTCATACAGTCCTGACCTAAGTCCCAACGATTTGTATACTCTTCCGAAAATTAAAAATAGACTGTGTGGTCAGAGATTTCAGTCGCCAGAGGAAGCAGTCGTCGCCAACAAGAATGCAATTTTGACAATACCAACAAACGAGTGGAATTACAGCTTTGACAACTGATTTGAGCGCATGCAAAAGTACACTAATTTTCGTGAAGAATACTTCGAGAAACAATAAAGTCTTTAAAAGTTATCTACTATTTTATTCCACCTGTATATGCAAAACTTAAAACATAAACCTCGTACGTACCAAACTGAGATTTGAATTTCCCCCTGAATTTTATCTTTTTACAATAAAAATAATATTTGAAAAAATATTTAAATAAAACTAAAAATCCCCTTAAAATTCAAAGTCAACTTAAAAATATGATGATTTTTAAAAATGAAGAAAACAATGGCAAGAATTATAAAATTAATTAATTTTTTGTTTGAATTTAGGCCACTGAGACCACAGGTGTTACCTTATCATTTGTGCTAGCTATACTGGGAATAATGCCTGAAATTCAGGTTAGTATTTAGTCCAAAAGTTTTGAAACTGAATAAAAATTATTTTTACCTTCCTAGCCCGCACAGCAATGGCTAGAGAAGGTATTATTTTCGACAATTTTTTTTTGAGATAACTCCGAAGATGTGTTATTTGGGTGTATTTTGACCTATCTATCTTTCTATCTATCTATCTATTTAGCCTTTTTCGATCCATCTTTGGACATTGACCTCCCCCAATATCTTCCACTTTTCTCTGTCTGTCACCCTGTTCATCCATCTAGTCCCCGCATGTTTCTTCAAATCGTCCGCCCATCTCATTTGGGGTCTTCCCTACTTCTTTTATTTTCCCAAGGTCTCCAGTCTACAATGCATTTGTTCCAACGATCGTCTTTCTGTCTGATATTATGACCGGCAAATTTCCATTTTAATTTTGCTACCTCTCCGCTGACATCCCTTACTTTTGTTTTATTTCTTATCCATTCATTCCTTTTTCTATCTGTTAGCTTTACATGTAAGATTTGTCTTTCCATTGATCTTTGGGCTTTTGTTACCTTATCCATGTTTGATTTTGTAAGCGTCCAGGTCTGGGATCCATATGTGAGCACAGGAAGAATACAATGGTTATACACTTTCGTTTTAAGATACTGATGATATTTTTTATTTTTTAATATGTAGCATAATTTACCGAATGCTGCCCAGGCCAATTTCAGCCGTTTGGTTTTCTTTTTCTAGTTTAATAATTTGTCCGAGATATATATATATATATATATATATATATATATATATATATATATATATATATATAAAAACGGAGTATACTGAAACAAAACAATTAAAGAAGAAAAATAAAGTTTCATTTTAAGATCAAACGCTGCGTTGAACTAAAAATAAATATTTTAATTCAAAACAAATTGTTTTAAGGTAAACCAATTTATTCAAGAAAAGAACGTGTATTAATTGTAGACAAAATCTTTTACCGTGAAGAAAATGATTTTTCAAGTGTTTTTCAAACTATTGTTTTTGATTATATTTATTATATTATATTATATTATATTATATTATATTATATTATATTATATTATATTAGATTATATTATATTATATTATATTATATTATATTATATTATATTATATTATATTATATTATATTATATTATATTATATTATATTATATTATATTATATTATATTATATTATATTATATTATATTATATTATATTATATTATATTATATTATATTATATTATATTATATTATATTATATTATATTAGATTATATTATATTATATTATATTATATTATATTATATTATATTATATTATATTATATTATATTATATTATATTATATTATATTATATTATATTATATTATATTATATTATATTATATTATATTATATTTAGCAAAAAGTCTACGATGAAGTCATTGCAACAGTCCAGAACAGACACATAAACGTAGAAGATATTCCAAAGCTTAAGTATACCGAAATGGTAATTCTGGAGACTTTAAGATTGTTTCCATCTGCACCAATAATTGGAAGGACAATTGGGGAAGATATTGACCTTGGTAAGCTGTTTTTACAAAACTTTTTGCTTTCTTTGTAACTTCTGCTACTTCCAAACTTTTGAACTTTTTATTATTTTTTTTTCTTTCCATCATGTATTATAATTTAGCCCGTTTAAATGATAAAATTCTGAAAATTGATTATTGCACCTCTTATTGAATTACAAGTCCAACATAACAAACGATTATAATGCCAATAGTTCGAAAACTGGTAGGTTTTCATCGGAAAAGCGTTGCTTTAAAGACATTTTCAGAGTCTCCAAATAAGGTATTAATAAAGATTTTTTCCAGTGCTGTGGTGGATTATTTTGCGGAAACGTTTCGGCAGGTAATGTGGTTAAGCTTAGATAGTATTTATGACTTCTTCTGCAGATTCGCCATGATTAGATCAATACTCTTTTAATGTGATTTTTCACATTGCGATAAATCGAAATTTTTACTGCTAAAAATAATAAATACCGGCATTGTTAAAGCACTTTATGCTGAAATGCCACATTTCTAGTTGCAGAATTGCCGTTTTTTGATAGCTTTTAAACGCTTTTAAAGATTCCCAAAAAGCTGTCTTTAAATACATCAATACTTTCGTATTTTTGAGGCCATCATGTGTCTCACAAAAGGGGAGGAATATTTACATCATAAGTAGTAGATATATGTTCCTTCCAACTCAAAATGAGGGGGGAATGACGTAATTTCCGAGAAATCCCATTGTTCTATTGTTCTTTTGTATGCAGGTGACTTTTTAATAAGAGGCGAACTGTCTGGGCGGTCTTTTTACCCATAGTCGAATAGTGCGTGTGTTTTTAACAATAGGCGAAGGGTCATTGTCTTTTTAACAATAGCTTTATAGTGCAAGAGTTTTTTAGAGCATAGATGAAGAGTACATGTCTCTTTTTGACTTTGATATTACAATTTCTATGGTTATGGGAGCTTTTGTTTTTTTGACAATAGCCGAATAGCGCAACTAGTTTTTTGGGCATAGGCCAATAGTATGAAGGTAATTTTGTATGAGGAGGAGTTTGGACGGGTTTTTTAGAGCATAGGCCAATAGTCTGAATGGTTTTTTGACTTTGATATTACAATTTACAGTTATGTGTGTCTTTGTCTTTTGTGTGCAGGTTTGTCTTTTTTACCATAGCCAAATAGCGAGGGTGGTTTTTTGGCTTTCATATGATATCGTATAGTTGCGAAGGCCATTATCTTTTGTGTACAGAGGTGAGCACTGTGGGTGGTCTTTTAACATTGATATGTAAATTAATGTGTGTCTTTGTCTTTTGTGTGTAGGTGTGCAGGTGTGAGTGACTCTTTCTCTTTTGTATGTGGCGGCAAACGACAAAGGGTGTTTTATTGTCATCGACAATGAATGGTCTTGAGCCCAAATTTATTACCCAACAAGTCAAGACAAGTCTAAGTAAAGATTGCATTCTCTTGTTACTAATTACACCAGGCGTTCATTCATTATGCTTTATATGCAGCTGCAAAAGGTGTGTGTGTGTGTGTGTGTGTGTGTCTTTGTCTTTTGTGTGCAGGTGTGCAGGTGTGAGTGGCTCTTTGTCTTTTGTATGTGGAGGCGAACAACGCCTTTGTTTGACCCTGAGACTTGCCTTGAGCTAAAATCAATACTTCAAAGCCGACCATTCATTACACATTAATGAGTCAAAGTTGATATATTTCACAACAAAAGGTGTTATATTTTTGTATGCAGAGGCTTATAGTCTGAGAGGTATAATATATTTCACCCGACAAGTCAAGACACGTTTAGGTCCACACCACATATATTGTGAAAGAGTTGGGGTTAAGCCAGTTGTCAACCGACAAGTCAAGACAAGTTTGAGTCAAGATCGCATATATTGTAAAATAGTGAGTTGTGTGTGATTCATACCAGATGTTTGATTTTTGTATGCAGAGGCTTATAGTCTGAGAGGTATTATATTTACCACCCAACAAATCGAGACAAGTTTAAGTAAAGATCGTATTCTCTTGGCACTAATTACAATAGGTGTTCATTCATTATGCTTTATCAAGATTTGGAATGCTGCAAAGTGACATTATATTATTAAAATTTACATCAAAGAACGGCTACAGCTTGTAATTTGTGATCCAATTAATCATGAAGATGCATTGTTGGAAAAAATACTCTGCCGGTATATGGGCACCTAAGCTCACACTTACTATAGTTATAGTATATGTGTGAGCCAATATAACTAAAAAACTGAAACATATTTTATTCAACTCCAGACTCAATTACATTTCGTTTGATACCACACAAGCTATGTTTTAACTTAAACTCGACACAAAACCCAGCCCAGGTACCAAATTTTACTCAAATCAAGCAAGCTGTTTTTGGGTTATGTGACAGACACACAGACATACAAACACACACACAATAGGTGGGTGTGCTTTCGGGCTGTTCGGCCGTCGTCGTTGGAAATTCGTTCTCGACGTTTCGCAACCAGTCTTCGAGAAGCCGACAAACAGTCAACATCTCCTGAAGATGCCATCCACTCGAGATGGCGAAACGTCGAGAATGAATTTCCAACGACGACGGCCGAACAGCCCGAAAGCACACCCACCAATGGACGATGGCCGCGAAAGCCTTTCACAATTTGTACACACACAATAGTATACGTGTGAGCTAATATAACTAAAAACTGAAATATATTTTATTCAACTCCAAACTCAATTACATTTCGTTTGATACCACATAAGCCATGTTTTAACTTAAATTCGACACAAAACCCAGCCCAGGTACCAAATTTCACTCAAATCAAGCAAGCCGTTTTTGGGTTATGCACGTTGGTCGTTACAGACAGACAGACAGACATACAAACACACACACAGACAGACGGCGCGACAAAAAAAAAGTTTCAAAATCATCTGAAACACAAAGATATATAGTATATTATATTTACTACCATCGAAGAAATAGAGTCGGTAAAGCTGGAGGGACCATGATAAGGGGCGCAAAAACAATTGATGTCATTAATTGTTACTAATTTGTTGCTAATTTGTTGCGACAAAATTAATTTTGTTGCTGTAGCCGTTTACGAGAAAATTGTGGTCTCCTCAGGTTTACCGTAAAGCTAGGGGGACCATATCTTCAATTTGGGCCCAAGTACAAAACTAGTTTTTATGGCATTAATTGTTGCTCTGAAGGCCCAAGAATAATCAATAATAACATTTTCAAAAAACTTACAGTATTTCTTCCAATTGACAAAAAACTGTTTTTTTTTCAATAGAACTGCTCTTGCCACCGGCAGCAAATTTTTTTTACTGGCATATAATTCTTTCTATTTGTTGCTAATTTGTTGCGGTAAAACGGACTTGGTTGCTGCAGTGGTTATTATAAAAACGGCGGTCCCTCTAGCTTTACGGTAAAGCTAGGGGGACCACGCGTATCTCCGATTTGATAAGGAGTAGAAAGGTCAATTTTGCGGCATTATTTGTTGCTCGGAAGGCCCATCAACAATCAAAAGTAATATGGTCAAAAAAGTTAACCGTTATTTTTTTATAGGCAAAAAACCATTTTTTTAAGTAAAGCTACTGAAACCAGCCATATCTCGTCACTGGATTGAGCTATCGAGATGAAACAAAAACTGTATTTTGTTGCTCGCGTAGTTCGAATTTGTTGCGGCAAAATCCATTTTGTTGCGGCCTTATCTTTGAAAAAGTTGTTATTTCGTAACATTGTAGGGGTCATAACTCAAAAATGAACTAGGGGTCCCAAGAGTTTCATATGTTGTCAGATAGAGGGTAACGAGTACTAATTAGTTTCGGAAGAACCAATTTTGTTGCTGTAGCTGTTTTCAAGAAATATGCGAAAAACATGTTTTAGTAAAGTTAGGGGGACCAGCCATATCTCGTCACTGGATTGAGCTATCGGGATGAAACAAAAACTGAATTTTGTTGCTCGCCTAGTACGAATTAGTTGCGGCAAAATCCATTTTGTTGCGGCGTTATTTGTGAAAAAGTTGTTATTTCGTAACAATTTAGGGGTCATAATTCAAAAATGAACTAGGGGGCCCAAAAGTTTCATATGCCGTCAAATAGAGGGTAACCAGTACTAATTAGTTTTGGAAGAACCAATTTTGTTGCTGTAGCCGTTTTCGAGAAATATGCGAAAAACTAGTTTTGGTAAATTTAGGGGAACCAGCCATATCTCGTCACTGGATTGAGCTATCGGCATGAAACAAAAACTGGTTTTTATTGCTCGCCTAGTACGAATTAACGCCACATAATAAGCGCACACAGTCGAACATACGGTAATTTAAGTTCTTTAGAACGACAAAAATTTTAGCTTACACGTATACTATAACGAATGGTCACGTTAATTAAGCCCTACGAAGAACAACCAATGAAAAAATACAAACAATGAAAAAAGACAAACATGGGCCAACTAATATCCTTAAATGGTTTTTTAGATTGAAATATTTTCTTTCCTAGACTTGAACGTTTATCCATCTTCACCAACATTCCAGCAAACTAGATTCATGTTTACCATAACATCAACTTTTGAAAAACTCTTGTTTGTTTATTTTTCATCGAGTTGATTTGGCTTGGAGGCAAATAAAATAGATGTGGTAATGTTACTTATTTAAATGAAAGCACATGTTACGCAATTTCAACTTTGTCATAAGTAGAACCGCAATAAAAATGAATTTTGGCGCAACAAATTAGAACTAGCAAGCAACAAAATCCAGTTTTTGTTTCATCTCAATACCTCAATCCAGTGAAAAGGTATGGCTGGTCCCCTAACTGTACCAAAACTTGTTTTTCGCATATTTCTCGAAAACGCCTACAGCAACAAAATTGGTTTTTCCGCAACTAATTAGTACTGGTTACCCTCTATTTAACGGCATATGAAACTCTTGGGCCCCCTAGTTCATTTTTGAGTTATGACCCCTAAAATGTTACGAAATAACAACTCTTTCACAAATAACACCGCAACAAAATGGATTTTGCCGCAACTAATTCGTACTAGGCGAGCAACAAAATCCAGTTTTTGTTTCATCCTGATAGCTCAATCTAGTGACGAGATATGGCTGGTCCCCTTAACTTTACCAAAACTTGTTTTTCGCATATTTCTCGAAAACGGCTACTGCAACAAAATTGGATCTTCCGCAACTAATTAGTACTGGTTACCCTCTATTTAACGGCATATAAAACTTTTGGGCCCCCTAGTTCATTTTTGAGTTATGACCCCTACAATGTTACGAAATAACAACTTTTTCAAAAATAACGCCGCAACAAAATGGATTTTGCCGCAACTAATTCGTACTAGGCGAGCAACAAAATCCAGTTTTTGTTTCATGCCGATAGCTCAATCCAGTGACGAGATATGGCTGGTCCCCCTAACTTTACCAAAACTTGTTTTTCGCATATTTCTCGAAAACGGCGACAGCAACAAAATTGGTTCTTCCGCAACTAATTAGTACAGGTTACCCTCTATTTAACGCCATATGAAACTTTTGGGCCCCCTAGTTCATTTTTGAGTTATGACTCCTAAAATGTTTCGAAATAACAACTTTTTCACAAATAACGCCGCAACAAAACGGATTTTGCCGCAACTAATTCGTACTAGACGAGCAACAAAATCAAGTTTTTGTTTCATCCTGATAGCTCAATCCAGTGACGAGATATGGCTGGTTTCAGTAGCTTTACTTAAAGAAATGGTTTTTTGCCTATAAAAAAATAACGGTTAACTTTTTTTACCATATTACTTTTGATTGTTGATGGGCCTTCCGAGCAACAAATAATGCCGCAAAACTGACCTTTCTACTCCTTATCAAATCGGAGATACGCGTGGTCCCCCTAGCTTTACCGTAAAGCTAGAGGGACCACCGTTTTTATAATAACCACTGCAGCAACCAAGTCCATTTTACCGCAACAAATTAGCAACAAATAGATAGAATTATATGCCAGTAAAAAAAATTTGCTGCCGGTGGCCAGAGCAGTTCTATTGAAAAAAAAAAACAGTTTTTTGTCAATTGGAAGAAAAACTGTAAGTTTTTTGAAAATGTTATTATTGATTATTCTTGGGCCTTCAGAGCAACAATTAATGCCATAAAACTAGTTTTGTACTTGGCCCCAAATTGAAGATATGCGTGGTCCCCCTAGCTTTACGGTAAACCTGAGGGGACCACAATTTTCTCGTAAACGGCTACAGCAACAAAATTAATTTTGTAGCAACAAATTAGCAACAAATTAGCAACAATTAATGACATCAATTGTTTTTGGGCCCCTTATCATGGTCCCTCCAGCTTTACCGACTCGAAGAAATAACTGGATAGATGTTATATGTTCTCTGTTACTACCCAACAAATCAAGACAAGTTTAAGTAAAGATCGTACACAAGCCATGTTTTAACTTAAACTCGACACAAAACCCAGCCCAGGTACCAAATTTCACTCAAATCAAACAAGCTGTTTTTTGGGTTATTAGACAGACAGACAGACATACAAACACACACACAATAGTATACGTGTGAGCTAATATAACTAAAAACTGAAATATATTTTATTCAACTCCAGACTCAGTTACATTTCGTTTGATACCACACAAGCCATGTTTTAACTTAAACTCGGTGTGTCGCATTAATATGCGGTTTTCGGAAAAATAGAGAAACACAACACAAAATTTCAGTATCCATTGAAAATAAACTAATTTTACCATATTAACCCCAATTTGTTATATTTTATTAATCATCCTAGTGCAATAATGCAAGATACTTAAAAAGTTAACAAAATTCCTAATTGTTCTTTTTCCTAAATAAATTTACTAAAGTTGTTTGGTTTAATGATAAGAGTAAAAAAATAGTTTTACAAACTAATTGACTAAGACCTAGTCTCAACTAATCAATTGATTTGCTTATATGCTATTCAATCAAAAAATGACATGAGTGTTCTAATTTAATTCTTTACTTGAAAAATCACCAGTGCCTGAGACAAAGTATATGATCTAAATGTGAAAGGCAGAGAAAGCAAACAGTGTGCATTTCATAAAAAGGCGGCTAAAATCCTTTATTATTTTCAAAACTTGTAGTGACTCGCCCAATTACGTTAGACTATATTTTTCACCACTCTTCTTGTTGATTGTTTTCACAAAATAACTTTGTATTGTTTCTAGAACTTGCTTGAGTAAAAACACTTTAAATGTATAATAAGTCTTATCAATCAACATAACAAAAATTGATGTGTGTGTGTGTTTGTGTGTGTGTAAAGTCATAGGTGTAAATACGAATAAAAATTTTCTTTTGTAAAATCACTCCATGGTTAAAATTTGATGTTTTTTCCGAACCCTCAGCTTGTAGTTTGCTTTTTTCCACATCTAAATGTTTGCATAATATCAATTTTTAAAGTATTGCATCATTTTTTAGTTTACTAACTAAATTACACAGCCAAACTTTTTTATCATTTCCCTTTACAAACACAGTTTTGTTTTGAATTAAACCCTTAACAAAGAAAGATATATTTTCCATTGGTAATTAACTGAAATCAAAACTATTTCAATTTATACCATGATGATTGTTTGTGTTTCAGTCAGCTTGACGTTTAAAGTCTTGATGCAGACAGATGCACTTTATGGGTAAATTAGCCATATGATGCCAACCATCGTTACTATGGGTGTTTAAAATCGCTATTTCCTCACATACAACATTTTTTTTCTTTAAACTACCCTTATGGTATTGGTCAGAGGGTTGTATTTCATAAGTTGATCGTGCAATATTAAACAGTATGCTATAATTTTATCAGGTACAGTTTTTTTGCTTCAACTGCACCACCTTTGAGCGCGTCTTTAATCTGTCGAGAGTAGTCAATAACTACTAGTGGAGAATTTTTTCCAAAAATAACGCTCTGCAAATCATAAGCAACATACCAAAGTCGAATTTAAAACCTAGACTTTTATTTATCTATAATTAAAGTCGACAGTATTTATTTTGATTCGTAATAGTAAACCAAATCCTTATGTTGAAAGATTAGCTATCATATTCCAATGAAAAACTGTCAAAATACGGCCTGACACTAAGATTGCATGACTTTATGCCAATAAGTGCCTAATAGCACACTGCGATATTTTTAGTGTATATATTTCTAAGTATAGCTTTAAAATATTCTTATTTTTTAATATTCTTGGAATTTTTTAAAAATATTTGTTAATATTCATATTAAACGAAAAAATGCCTTTAGCCGGTTGTATTTAAAGGACCAACCTACCAGGTAGAAAGTATGGATGGTGAACCAATACGAAATGCTTTTTATGAATGAGAACTTAAAAAAACTAAAACACACGGAATTTATGTGGTAGAAAAATTTTGAAGAAGAACATGAATAATAATAAGGAGCAATATTTTATTAAATGGCTCGTGTTCTCCGACAAATTTAATTCTTAGATAGCCCACTATGATGTTGTTGTTGCAAAAAATGTGTGTTTATTATTTATATTATATACTATTCATTCTACAACATTATTTATTGTTATTTACATTGAAAGATAAAAAATGCTTAAGAGTATACTTCATTACACTAATAATCAACAAATTCACATGAATTTTCACTAAAGCCGGAATCTTCTTCTTCCTCGCTAAGCTCCCCCTCGTCTTCATTGACATGTGCTTGAGGATTTAAGTATTCTGCAAAACATATCTCAATATTGTTAACATAATCTTGTAATCCCAAATCATTTAATTCCACAAAAAACGCATCGTGAGTCATAAATCCAACAATGTATCGAGCAGTTGCCCATGCCGCTGTATAAAATTTATCTGCGTCTTCATGATTAATTGGATCACAATTCAAAACTCTTTCAAGTTCTTGATTAAAATTTTGATGAAGATCTAAAAGATATCTTTCTAAATCACCTTCCATCTTATAAAAAACTTCTTTGATGTAAATTTTAATAATATAATGTCACTTTACTGCATTCCAAATTCAAATAAAGCTTTACTGTTTTTCAAACTTGTAGCGGCTTGTCCCAAATATGTTAAGGTATAGTTTTCACCACTACTCTTCTTGTTGACTGCTTCCACAAAATCACTTTCTATCGTTTTAAGAATGCGTTTGGGCAAAAATACTTTAAATGTATTAGTCTCATCAAACAGCGTCTATTAACTATACGCATTTCCTTGAATAGGTAGGGCCTGCTGATTTGTAGAGAACCAATGGATTTTAATTCGACTATTTGGTCATTATTTATTTCAGAGTTAATTTGTTGAAGCACGTTTTTTGTAGTATTCATAATGCTGTTTTAAACGAATTATTTCACTATAACAACAACAACGACATTTTGAAATTTTAAATAAAATTTGCTTTTACTAAAACGAAGCTCTTAAAGTGGGTATTGACTTGCAACAAAACACTACAAACACTCCAAACATTTTCGCCGAAAATGTTCGCTCAGTGAGTACGTGTCTATGCAATGCTTATGTAATTTTGCAATCTGGGAACACAGCGCGCATCAAACACTACAAACAGGACAAACATTTTCGGCGAAAATGCGCGGAGCGTGTGTGAGTGAATACGTGTACTTCAAAAGCACAGACCGCGCTGCAACAAATTTTTCAAGTCAATACGTCACGGCGAACGCGCAAAACATTTTCCGAGGCTTGTCGGTAAATCGGAATACCACAAAGAGATTTATTCCTTCTTGTTTGTTCAGTGGGTGCAGTCGTTTTTTTTTACTTGGCAATTAAAAAATTGAATGGACCATCCATCTCCCGCACAACGCTCAAAAAGTATTGAACCGTCATATCCTTAATTTCAATACGCATCTGATTATTCAGCTGACAAAACATATGTAAACTACGACATTGAGGAAAATTTTTTAAATTAATTTATGCGGTTCGGTTCATTTAATTTAGTTACTAAGTAAAAAAAACTTTACCACTAGTTAATATGTTTGAATAATAATAAATAAATATTAATCTTATTTATAAAAAAATAAATAAAAAAAACACCAAACTGCTAGTTCTACTTGTGCCTACTATAGTCGCAGTTGAGTATAAAATTGTTAGGTATCACAAACTGTAATAGATATACTTATAATGTACGATATGCTTCAATCTTTAGTTAGTTTTGATGCCCAAAGCGCACTTACAAAATTATACAGTTTTGTATTTTCATGAATTAGGTTTTTGGGTAATTTTAGCAAGTAGATTTAGCAGTTGGGTGTTTTTTGTTAATTTATTTTTTACATCCATTTTTTAATTCTTATTCAGCCTTATAGAAAGAATGTATTTATCATTCATTTAGCATTACTCGTAGATAGGTGCGTTTCTACAAACATTGATTCAAGGTGGGGGAGGGAGAGGGAGAGGGAAGTAGTAAAATGCTGTTGAAAAATTCTTAAACCGTGTGCAGAAAGAAGTTTTGAAATCGCTCCATATTTGTGAAAGTTATGCGAATATGGTTTTTGAAGAGGGTGAGGGGGAATGACAGGCGGCGAGATGGCTAGGACGACATATTTTAAATAGAGACCCTGTATGTATGACATATTTAAAATATGTCATACATACAGGGTCTCTAGCTAGGACCAGGGAGGACTACAAAGTAATTACAGCAAATTTTGTATGCCTTAACTCCTACATCATGTGACAAAATATGTACCTCATATATATGTAAAAAGTGCCGTTTACAAACAACCAAAAGTTTTTTTAATTTTAGGGATCTGTGTCATATTATTTTTGTATGTCTAAAGTTGTAGCTATTGACAGAACAAAAAAGAAAACAATTGAATCAGCTCAAGATTTTTTAGTAGCACATTTATAAAAAGTGGGCAGTACCCGGTCTACCCTACCTTTGATTCTGTGTGCCATCTTGGAATTTGATAGCGGACAAAAAATATTTTTGGTCAAAACCCAGACCAATTCGTTCAAAAGTGATAATAAAAATCATTTCATGCCTTTTTTTGGGCCACCCGGTATATTTACCTTTATTTCATATTTCAATTTTTCAATAAGGGCATTGCAGGTCTCTATAACTATAAAACCAACTCGTTGTTTTGATATTTTAAATAGGTAGTGTAGACTAGTGAAAGAGTCCCCTGTTACTAAAAAACGTAGACCAATAGCTAAGCGATCTTGAACAGGTATAGCATGTCGAAGTTGGGTATCTTTCTTGAATATTTTAGGACCCACTAGACAAATTAAGTTTTCAAAATCCTCTGCAGATATTCTGGTAAAGTTTTTGAAATGTAATTAGTCCATATCTCTCAGTAAACTTAAATTTTGTCTTTGTAAATACAGACGTCTGGACCATTCTTTTCGCTGCTCTTTTTTATTTTTTCTTCTCAAACTCTCAATAATCAGAAGAGCGCCGGCGCTACAACCGCGTCGTCATCGTCCATCACGGTTGACGGTGATACTGACTTAAAATAGCGAGAATACAGGACGCAGCAAATGCTATGTACCAATTAAAACCGTAATTTCAGAAAAATGAGCCAATCACATGGCATCTGTACACCTGGTGCATTGCAGATTTTCACTCCACGTGGACTACGATAACCTACTTGCTATTAGGGAAGTGTTGAATTGATTAAGAATCACTTTTCCTAATTTCCACTAAATTTGACTTGTGCAGCGTTAAAAATCAATCGGTGTGTGGGCAAGTTGAAATATTGTTTGCCACCATGTCATTTAAGAAAAGTAAACTACTAATCCGATTATAATGAGAATTTTAAAAATAGTAAATAAAGAAAAATAATCAAAAATAATTTGCAAATAAAATACTCTCCCAATTTTTGGGCACCTAAGCTAACACAATTAATGTATGTATAATATAGGTAATTTTAACTAATTTTGGTCCACAAAAAAAACCTCTTTGCGACACCCGGGGACCCGACCAGTGGACCAGTGTAATACCAAGTATAATGTTTTAGCTCACACGTATACTATAAGTAGGGTGAGCTATGGTGTCTGTCTGTCCGTCTGTCCATCTGTCCATCTGTCCGTCTGTCCGACTGTCCGTCTGACCGTCTGTCCGTCCGTCTGTCCGTCCGTCCGTCCGTCTTTTTATTTTGCAGTTATTGTGTTATCTTTATTATTTAATATTGTTATTATCCTTTTACCAATACCTACAGTTTTATTCTAAATGACTCTAAATATTGAATAAACTTACTTAATTTAGATATATATATATATATATATATATATATATATATATATATGTCTGTATTTCTGTATGTCTGTATGTCTGTATATCTGTATGTCTGTATGTCTGTATGTCTGTATGTCTGTATGTCTGTATGTCTGTATGTCTGTATGTCTGTATGTCTGTATGTCTGTATGTCTGTATGTCTGTATGTCTGTATGTCTGTATGTCTGTATGTCTGTATGTCTGTATGTCTGTATGTCTGTATGTCTGTATGTCTGTATGTCTGTATGTCTGTATGTCTGTATGTCTGTAGGTCTGTAGGTCTGTACGTCTGTACGTCTGTACGTCTGTACGTCTGTACGTCTGTAGGTCTGTAGGTCTGTAGGTCTGTACGTCTGTACGTCTGTACGTCTGTACGTCTGTACGTCTGTACGTCTGTACGTCTGTACGTCTGTACGTCTGTACGTCTGTACGTCTGTACGTCTGTACGTCTGTACGTCTGTACGTCTGTACGTCTGTACGTCTGTACGTCTGTACGTCTGTATGTCTGTACGTCTGTACGTCTGTACGTCAGTACGTCTGTACGTCTGTACGTCTGTACGTCTGTACGTCTGTACGTCTGTACGTCTGTACGTCTGTACGTCTGTACGTCTGTACGTCTGTACGTCTGTACGTCTGTACGTCTGTACGTCTGTACGTCTGTACGTCTGTACGTCTGTACGTCTGTACGTCTGTACGTCTGTACGTCTGTACGTCTGTACGTCTGTACGTCTGTACGTCTGTACGTCTGTACGTCTGTACGTCTGTACGTCTGTACGTCTGTACGTCTGTACGTCTGTACGTCTGTACGTCTGTACGTCTGTACGTCTGTACGTCTGTACGTCTGTACGTCTGTACGTCTGTACGTCTGTACGTCTGTACGTCTGTACGTCTGTACGTCTGTACGTCTGTACGTCTGTACGTCTGTACGTCTGTACGTCTGTACGTCTGTATGTCTGTATGTCTGTATGTCTGTATGTCTGTATGTCTGTATGTCTGTATGTCTGTATGTCTGTATGTCTGTATGTCTGTATGTCTGTATGTCTGTATGTCTGTATGTCTGTATGTCTGTATGTCTGTATGTCTGTATGTCTGTATGTCTGTATGTCTGTATGTCTGTATGTCTGTATGTCTGTATGTCTGTATGTCTGTATGTCTGTATGTCTGTATGTCTGTATGTCTGTATGTCTGTATGTCTGTATGTCTGTATGTCTGTATGTCTGTATGTCTGTATGTCTGTATGTCTGTATGTCTGTATGTCTGTATGTCTGTATGTCTGTATGTCTGTATGTCTGTATGTCTGTATGTCTGTATGTCTGTATGTCTGTATGTCTGTATGTCTGTATGTCTGTATGTCTGTATGTCTGTATGTCTGTATGTCTGTATGTCTGTATGTCTGTATGTCTGTATGTCTGTATGTCTGTATGTCTGTATGTCTGTATGTCTGTATGTCTGTATGTCTGTATGTCTGTATGTCTGTATGTCTGTATGTCTGTATGTCTGTATGTCTGTATGTCTGTATGTCTGTATGTCTGTATGTCTGTATGTCTGTATGTCTGTATGTCTGTATGTCTGTATGTCTGTATGTCTGTATGTCTGTATGTCTGTATGTCTGTATGTCTGTATGTCTGTATGTCTGTATGTCTGTATGTCTGTATGTCTGTATGTCTGTATGTCTGTATGTCTGTATGTCTGTATGTCTGTATGTCTGTATGTCTGTATGTCTGTATGTCTGTATGTCTGTATGTCTGTATGTCTGTATGTCTGTATGTCTGTATGTCTGTATGTCTGTATGTCTGTATGTCTGTATGTCTGTATGTCTGTATGTCTGTATGTCTGTATGTCTGTATGTCTGTATGTCTGTATGTCTGTATGTCTGTATGTCTGTATGTCTGTATGTCTGTATGTCTGTATGTCTGTATGTCTGTATGTCTGTATGTCTGTATGTCTGTATGTCTGTATGTCTGTATGTCTGTATGTCTGTATGTCTGTATGTCTGTATGTCTGTATGTCTGTATGTCTGTATGTCTGTATGTCTGTATGTCTGTATGTCTGTATGTCTGTATGTCTGTATGTCTGTATGTCTGTATGTCTGTATGTCTGTATGTCTGTATGTCTGTATGTCTGTATGTCTGTATGTCTGTATGTCTGTATGTCTGTATGTCTGTATGTCTGTATGTCTGTATGTCTGTATGTCTGTATGTCTGTATGTCTGTATGTCTGTATGTCTGTATGTCTGTATGTCTGTATGTCTGTATGTCTGTATGTCTGTATGTCTGTATGTCTGTATGTCTGTATGTCTGTATGTCTGTATGTCTGTATGTCTGTATGTCTGTATGTCTGTATGTCTGTATGTCTGTATGTCTGTATGTCTGTATGTCTGTATGTCTGTATGTCTGTATGTCTGTATGTCTGTATGTCTGTATGTCTGTATGTCTGTATGTCTGTATGTCTGTATGTCTGTATGTCTGTATGTCTGTATGTCTGTATGTCTGTATGTCTGTATGTCTGTATGTCTGTATGTCTGTATGTCTTTATGTCTGTATGTCTGTATGTCTGTATGTCTGTATGTCTGTATGTCTGTATGTCTGTATGTCTGTATGTCTGTATGTCTGTATGTCTGTATGTCTGTATGTCTGTATGTCTGTATGTCTGTATGTCTGTATGTCTGTATGTCTGTATGTCTGTATGTCTGTATGTCTGTATGTCTGTATGTCTGTATGTCTGTATGTCTGTATGTCTGTATGTCTGTATGTCTGTATGTCTGTATGTCTGTATGTCTGTATGTCTGTATGTCTGTATGTCTGTATGTCTGTATGTCTGTATGTCTGTATGTCTGTATGTCTGTATGTCTGTATGTCTGTATGTCTGTATGTCTGTATGTCTGTATGTCTGTATGTCTGTATGTCTGTATGTCTGTATGTCTGTATGTCTGTATGTCTGTATGTCTGTATGTCTGTATGCATACATGTGAGCTAAAAATTAAAAAATATCAAAGTGCGAAAAATTATTTTTTTAAATTTTACGCAATTTCAAAAATCATATCGAAAAAAGTTTATTAAAGATTAACTTTATGTAAATCATCATTTCATATTCTACAGAAGCGCACCTTTTGAGGATATGCCCACATACAAGGATCCTGGAATTTCTGTTCGATTTATATTTACCTGTAGTTTATGTGATTTCCGGGAGGGAAGTGTTGGAAATCTTGTTTTCATTTCTTTTTAGTGACGTCGCGGCCTACAAATACTTTGGTCGGACCCGAAAAGAGCCGCGGCTGTTTGTGTCGGTAGGGTTGAAATTATACCAGGAAGATTTTATATGAATTTGGATAACTTTTAAAGGGCAGAATCAAGCAAAATTTCACGAAATCGTTAGAACCCCGTATTAGGAGGTATTTCAAATGACCTTGCAAACACGACGATCTTTTGCGCGCGAATGTTTGTTGCATTCGGAGGAAACAGATCGGAATGTTCGTAGTGTTTTGCGCGTTTGGAGTGATTTGTTGCAAGTCAGTACGCACCTTTAAATGATAATGCTTGCTGTGTGGCCAAGATCGGCCTTTAAAGACAACCCGCGTAACCCCACTCTTGCACAATATATGTGGTGTGGACTTAAACTTGTCTTGACTTGTCGGTTGAAAAAATTTTGAGCTCAAGACCAATCATTGTCGAAGTCAATAATACCTTTTGCAGCTGCATACAAAGAATAATGAATGAACACCTGGTGTAATTAGTAACAAGAGAATGCAATCTTTACCTAAACTTGTCTTGACTTGTTTGGTAATAAATTTGGACTCAAAGGTTGGTTTCTGTAAAAGTGCAAAAAGATTGATTCTGTTTAAAGATCTTAATAATAGGGACTTTTTGGGATGAGGGCATGCAATGACATTATTGTTGTAGTATTTTGACAGATTTACATTGCAGGTTGACAGTTGTTCTTTCAAAATTGATGTACCAAAGTCGAATTTAAAACCAAGACGTTTATTTATCTATAATTAAAGTAGACAGTATTTATTTCGATTCGTATAGTAAAACCTTATGTTGAAAGATTAGCTCTCATGTTCCAATGCAAAACTGCCAAAATAAGTCCCAAATAACGCACTGCGATAGTTTTAGTGCATATATTTCTAAGTAGACCTTTAAATTATTGTTATTTTTTAATGTTCTTAATATGAAGAGAGCATAAATAATAATAAGGACCAATATTTTGTTAAATGGCTGTGATTCTCTGAAAAATTTAATTCTTAGATTGCCAAGACTGAAATTGTTGTTGATATTATCTCCCACTACTACTATACTATATATCTTTGTGTTTCCGATGATTTTGAAACTTTTTTTTTGTCGCGCCGTCTGTCTCTGTGTGTGTTTGTATGTCTGTCTGTCTGTCTGTCTGTAACGACCAACGTGCATAACCCAAAAACAGCTTGCTTGATTTGAGTGAAATTTGGTACCTGGGCTGGGTTTTGTGTCGAGTTTAAGTTAAAACATGGCTTGTGTGGTATCAAACGAAATGTAATTGAGTCTGGAGATGAATAAAATATATTTCAGTTTTTAGTTATATTAGCTCACACGTATACTATTGTGTGTGTGTTTGTATGTCTGTCTGTCTGTCTAATAACCCAAAAACAGCTTGCTTGATTTGAGTGAAATTTGGTACCTGGGCTGGGTTTTGTGTCGAGTTTAAGTTAAAACATGGCTTGTGTCGTATCAAACGAAATGTAATTGAGTCTGGAGTTGAATAAAATATATTTTAGTTTTTTTGTTATATTGGCTCACACGTATACTATTGTGTGTGTGTTTGTATGTCTGTCTGTCTGTCACATAACCCAAAAACAGCTTGCTTGATTTGAGTAAAATTTGGTACCTGGGCTGGGTTTTGTGTCGAATTTAAGTTAAAACATGGCTTGTGTGGTATCAAACGAAATGTAATTGAGTCTGGAGTTGAATAAAATATATTTCAGTTTTTTAGTTATATTGGCTCACACATATACTATAACTATAGTAAGTGTGAGCTTAGGTGCCCATATACTGGCAGAGTATTTTTTCCAACAATGCATCTTCATGATTAATTGGATCACAAATCACAAGCTGTAGCCGTTCTTTGATGTAAATTTTAATAATATAATGTCACTTTGCAGCATTCCAAATCTTGATAAAGCATAATGAATGAACACCTATTGTAATTAGTGCCAAGAGAATCTGTATATCTTTACTTAAACTTGTCTCGATTTGTTGGGTGGTAAATATAATACCTCTCAGACTATAAGCCTCTGCATACAAAAATAAAACATCTGGTATGAATCACACACAACCCACTATTTTACAAAATATGCGATCTTGACTCAAACTTGTCTTGACTTGTCGGTTGACAACTGGCTTAACCCCAACTCTTTCACAATATATGTGGTGTGGACTTAAACTTGTCTTGACTTGTCGGGTGAAAAATATTATACCTCTCAGACTATAAGCCTCTGCATACAAAAATATAACACCCTTTGTTGTGAAATATATCAACTTTGACTCATTAATGTGTAATGGATGGTCGGCTTTGAAGTATTGATTTTAGCTCTAGGCAATTCTCAGGGTCAAACAAAAGACCACCCGCGTTGTTCGCCTCCAAATACAAAACACAAAGACCCACTCACACCTGCACACCTGCACACAAAAGACAAAGACACACTCACACACACCTTTTGCAGCTGCAATGGATGAATGAATGAACGCCTTGTGTAATTAGTAACAAGAGAATGCAATCTTTACTTAGACTTGTCTTGACTTATTGGGTAATAAATTTGGGCTCAAGACCATTCATTGTCGATGACAATAAAACACCCTTTGTTGTTTGCCGCCACATACAAAAGAGAAAGAGCCACTCACACCTGCACACCTACACACAAAAGACAAAGACACACATTAATTTACATATCAATGTTAAAAGACCACCCACAGTGCTCACCTCTGTACACAAAAGATAATGGCCTTCGCAACTATACGATATCATATCAAAGCGAAAAAGACCACCCTCGCTATTCGGCTATGGTAAAAAATACAAAGTTCCACTCACACCTGCACACCTGCACACAAAAGACAAAGACACACATAACTGTAAATTGTAATATCAAATTCAAAAAAACCACTCAGACTATTGGCCTATGCTCTAAAAAACTCGTCCAAACTCCTCCTCATACAAAATTACCTTCATACTATTGGCCTATGCCCAAAAAACTAGTTGCGCTATTCGGCTATTGTCAAAAAAACAAAAGCTCCCATAACCATAGAAATTGTAATATCAAAGTCAAAAAGAGACATTTACTCTTCGTCTATGCTCTAAAAAACTCTTGCACTATAAAGCTATTATTAAAAAGACAATGACCCTTCCCCTAATGTTAAAAACACACGCACTATTCGACTATGGGTAAAAAGACCGCCCAGATAGTTCGCCTCTTGTTAAAAAGACACCTGCATACAAAAGAACAATAGAACAATGGGATTTCTCGGAAATGACGTCATTCCCTCCTCATTTTGAGTTGGATGGAACATATATACTACTATCATACTTTCTTCGTAAACCGTATTCATAGAAAAAATATTAATAAGTCTAAAGTTCTAACTTAATTGATTGATTGTTTTGTTTGAAAATTACAAAATTATTAAATTCTTTGCAACATGCTAGTGTGGCATCACCATACCTGAACACCAAAATGTGCACTAAGTACTTCAACAATCACATAGGTAAGGCAAAATCTTAGGATCCGAAAATGTGGAAAAAATATAAATTCGCTGCTCCCAAGGTTACTGCCTTGTGATAATTGTGTGAGAGAGAGAAAGATATAAAGAAACCAATATTGCAAATATTGATAAAAGTTAAAAATATGCTTTTAGGAACCGGAAAAATTATTCCTAAAGGTTCTAACTTTGTGGTTTCGATGTGGCACCTTCACAGGAATCCAGCATATTGGAAAAATCCAGATCACTTTGACCCAGAAAAATTCAATGCGGAAAATATTACTAAAGTCGTGCCCTACGCCTTTTTACCATTTTCTGCAGGCCCTAGAGATTGCATAGGTTAGTATGACACCATTTAATATATTTAGTATATTTTTTTATTTTATAGTGGCTTTTAAAGTGATATTTCCTAAGAAAAGGTGGACTCGCATAAGGCTTAACCCTAGTATGTCATGGTCCAACGGTTATAAACACACAGGATTGCCTATTAGCTCGAATCTTTCAGCGGTAGGCGGCGCCTTGTTTACGTCACTAGTGGACCTTTGCTCAGCGCACTTCATTTAATACACATTGCAATCGTGAGTTTTTCCCGCTTTTTTCTGGCTTATTTGCAAAGAAATTTTTTATTCGTGTTAGTAAATAAAATTAATAATTTCATTCATTCAAAACAAATGATTTGATAAATCAAGAGTTTGCTCTGAGAGCTGAATTTTCCTACTATATGTTGGAGTTTCTTTTTTAAATAGTTGAAAGTTTTAGAATAGAAGTAGGATTTTTTCTAAAAGTTTAATCAATTTAAATCATTAGATGTATAATATACTGTTTTTGTTGCGGATATAATAAAATACACTTATATTATGTAGTAACAAAAAGGTATTACAGATCTAAAATTGCAATATTTATTATATTATTATGTCAAAAACCAGTCAGTTTTTGGAGAAAACAGCCAAATAAGATGTGTTTTTCAACGTCTTATGCTTTAAATCAATAGATTTTCATAAGTTTTTTTTCAAATGATTTACATTGTTTGTGTTATGAGTTGTTTTTAGCCCACTCAGCGCCCGTTTTCACTCCTTCTCCTGTAACATGTTTCTGAAACCTTCTATAAAGAGACTAAAAAAACTTAAGAAAAAACTGAAACTAAACTTGGAGAAACTGTCTACAAAATAAACTTTCCAATAATCAGTTTAATAAAAGAAGTACGTTTGCGGCATAATTACCAATTTTCTTCAATTTGATTAATTTAATGAGCAAGGAGTTTTCAAAAATCCAAAAAAATTAAAAGTTTATATAAATATGTATAATAATATAAAAGTATATATATTTATATTTCTACACTGAAAGAGGGAACACAATGCTTTTATTTCAACAATAAATTAATGTGCGTTTTTTATATCAATTCACTTAATTCACATTTCTAAAGGTTTATCATAACAAAAACATTTCATGTAAAAAAAGCCAAGTACGCGAAAGTGGTATTTCGTAAAAAGAATTGAGATAAAAGTAAAGCCAAGTTCTACAATACAAATTTCAAAATGAATGGTTCTTACTAGTTTGGAAATGTTTTTTAAACTTTGCTATTCCAGCCAAACTTCTTTACGTTCAATTTCCTAAGAATCATTTGCAGCCGTAATAGCCAAGTTTAGAAAAACATTTCCAAACTAGAACCATTCATTTTGAAATTTGTATTGTAGAACTTTTATCTCAATTCTTTTTACGGAATATACCACTTTCGCGTACTTGGCTTTTTTTACATGAAATGTTTTTGTTATGATTTCACTGCTTTTTTAAAGGATTTGGATAATATTTAAGTTTTAAAGTAGTAAAATATACGGGATATTGTTCAAAACTTTTGCAATGCCTTATTAAAAATGTTGAGTTTTTTTATATTTTCCTGTGGTTTTATCATGGTTCTTATCAGCCTTCTAAAGCTCAGCTCTCTAGAGTTCCTGGAAGTAGGCAATGTTAATTTTATATAACTTTACATTTATAGGGAAGGAAAGTAAACTAAAATCTTAGTGTTTTTAAATTTTTAGCTCACACTACTACTATAAGTATGGTGATCCTAATTTTTTCGAAAAAAAAAAGTTGCTCCGATTTCAAACTTTTTTATATATCTTTGCGTTTCAGATGATTTTGAAACTTTTTTGTTTTGCTGTCTGTCTGTCTGTCTGTCTGTCTGTCTGTCTGTATGTCTGTCTGTCTGTCTGTATGTCTGTCTGTATGTCTGTCTGTAACGACCAACCCGCATAACTCAAAAACCGCTTGTCCGATTTTAATGAAATTTGGTACCTAAGTTGGGTCTTGGGCCGTGATGGTCCCATTTAAAAATGAACAAAATCCACTGAACGCAAGCCAAATAAAAGGGTGGGGGTAGATTCCAAACATTAGAGTTTATGTGAAAATATGGCGTGTGTGATATCAAACGAAAGGTAATTAAGTCTGGAGTTAAAAAAAATGAATTTTAGTTTATTTTTAAAAAAAGGGTGGGGGTAGATGTCAAAAATTAGAGTTTAAGTGAAAATATGGCGTGTGTGATATCAAACGAAAGGTAATTGAGTCTGGAGTTAAACAAAATACATTTTAGTTTTTTTTTAAAGGGTGGGGGCCCAAGAAACATTTATATGACTTACAACCTAATGAGACCTGCACCGACGTCGGATTTAGTGGAATATTAAGTTGCAAGATTGATTATGCGTTGAGCGACGTCACATTTATATCAAAACCGACGTTATTAAATATACGACCGTTTTTTAACGATTTCGCGACGTCAAATATTGCAACGCAATATTCCATTGATTTCCCAACGTCGGTCTTACGTTCGTTTGTTCGACGAAAAACTCTAACCAGCCCAACGTCCAACAGACGTCGGCGTCGGGTACCTCCGGTGAAGACCCTAACCTCAGGCCTAAACTAGCGTTTAGTTTAATTGGTGTATTTTCCGTAACTTTTACTTGACCTATTCGACGTCTGTTCATATGGCCTACGCGTCACATGTACACCCTACTGTCATTTATAGATGCCCATAACCTAACAAAAAGTGCATTTGTTTGGTCAGGACGGCTACATGTCAGGACATGACGCAGTTTTATATCTTTTTTGGATTTTGGAAACCATAATAGCCTATCCTCTTCCCACAGGTGGGGTATCGGTTTTATTTCCCTTAGATTTTTGGTATTAAAACAAACATTTCTAAAAACAAAAAAATATAAAAAAAACCATGATTTCGTCACTTCCTGACAGTTGACAGCGCGGTAGTTAGCTTTGGGACCGTGTGCTTTACCTAATCTAGGCAAAAAGAGCGGACGTTGAATTCTATACCGAGATTTTGGTTAATATGATAGATATAGTTGCGAACCTAGAGTTCCAATCCGTTGGTAGGCCGACGCAAAATCATGCGGGGCGAACGTCCGAATTTAATGGGACGAAATACGTTTGCCAGACGTCAGACTTCCACTCTTTGATTATCTTTCACAACCAAAAGTGGAGACCCGGTCCGAATTGGTATATTATTAGTACACATTAAGTCAGACACAGAAATCCGCCATTCTGAAAAGGTTAGCGTCTGTCGGCCATTATAAAATATTTTTTCTTTTTCTAATTTTAAGTAGAAATGAAGGAATAATTGCAAAATTAGTAACAAATTTGAATTTAGTGAAGCAGCAAAACATTTTTTTTACAAAAATAAAATAATAATAAAAATTAGATCTATTTAAAAAAATATATATATTTTAGTAAATCTTGCATATTTCAGGAGCGCTTGCTTTTTTTGAAAGTATTTTAATCACATTTATCAATAAACATGCCTTCGTTGTAAAATTTTAGTTGGATTCCTGCTTTAAAATATAAATTATTAATATTCTAATACCGCCTTTCATGCATGACTATAATTGTTATTTGTAAAATGCACCCATTTTTATGAGACTTGTTTAATAAGTTTAAAATATTTACTTATCAGGTATAATTTTAGTTACTTGACAGGAATTCTTTTTAGCAAAAACTATATATATTCTAGGCAATGGAAATGTAACCAAACGCAACTTACCTGTTTGCGACTAAATTTAAGTGACGGAAATCCAACGTACAATTACGTTGTTAATTGGTAAACTCTATTACCTATGACGTCGTAGCGACCCGAATTTGTATTCCCCATTTAGGTGCAAACGAGGGTCGTCAGGCGGTCGAAACGACGTCGGCACCCGACGTCGCGTTTATTGCAAGCAACGTATGCGTAACGTAATATGACGTCTAAATGCTGCTTGGGGGGTAGATTAAAAAAATTTGAGTTTAAGTCAAAACATGGCTTGTGTGGTATCAAACGAAAGGTAATTGAGTCTGGAGTTGAATAAAATATATTTCAGTTTTTGATTATATTAGCTCACACTATAACTATAGTACCTAGTGTGAGCTTAGGTGCCCATAGATTGGCAGAGTATTTCCTATAGTTTTATCATAGTTCATATCAGTCTTCCAAAGCTCAGGTCTCTAGCGTTTCTGGAACATAACTTTACATTTATAGGGGAGGGAAGTTAATTAAACTTTGAGTTTTTTTAATTTTCTTTTATAGTTTTATCCTAGTTGCTATCGGCCTTCCAAATCTCAGCTCTCGAGCGTTTCTGGAAGTGGACAATGTTACTTTTACACAACTTTACATTTATAGTGGAGGGAAGTAAATTAGAATTTTTGGGTGTTTTAATTTTTTTCTATAGTTTTGTCATAGTAACTATCCGCCTTCCAAAGCTCAGGTCTCTAGCGTTTCCGGAAGTGGGCAATGTTACTTTTACATTACTTTACATTTATAGGGGAGGAAAGTATATTATATTTTTGGGGTTTTTAAATTTTTTTCTATAGTTTTATCATAGTTCCTATCAATCTGCCATATCTGGAAGTGGGCAATGTTACTTTTACATAACTTTACATGTATAGGGGAGGGAAGTAAATTAGAATTTTGGAGTTTTTTGATTTTTTCCAGGGGTTTGGTCATAATTTCTATCAGTCTGCCAAATTTCAGCTTTGTAGCATGTCTAGAAGTACAGTAGAATTTTGATGATCTATACATAAGTGAGTGAGTGACAATTTCGACGTTTTTTGAAATTTCGTAACTACTTCAGTACTTTTGAGAATTCCATGAAGTGTTAACTCCATGGAGATCTACGACTGTGCAAAGTTTGAGATTCGTAACTCATTCCGAAGTACTGTTTTAGACAGGTCAAATATCGGCTAAAATGTTTCAAGAAAAGAACTTGGCGAGGCACTGCCGTGCCCTCAGATTTACCTCCTAAATAGTCAACCACACCGTCAGATAAATGAAAAAACTAAAAAAAACGAAGGTAAAAACGTCAAAAACACATTAAAATCACACGAACTCTCAATACAAACAAAGCAACTGGTCCGCTGGTGACGTAAGCAGACACTGTTCGTCTCGCTGAGCGACGCTAACATAGAGTTAAATGGAAATAAGCAATCCTGTGTGTTTATAATCGTTGCACGCAGCCAACGATAAAGACCGGCCAGGGTGCGTTATAAGCAAGTCGGCGGTCACGTGATCCTAGGAGTTCCAGGATTTTTATTGTATTGCTTAATATATTATGTGTTTTTACACAATTTAAATAAATTGACAAAAATTTTTTGTTCTCACATAGGCATAAATTGAAAAAAATATTTTGTTGATGTATGTGTTTATTATGGATAAAAGAACTGAATCTACAAAATAAAAAAATGTACAAAATTTGCACTCTAATATCTTCAGGTACATATATTAGGTACATAATATCGTTAGCTACTTCAAATCTATACAAGTCTTTTAAAATTGGACATATCAAACCTAAGCTTTTAGTTTGTTAAGTTTTCTTTGAGTGTCATCATCTTTGTCTGAGTTCTTATTCAAAGATTTATTAGCAGACACTAAATCATTGTGCTTTTTAATAAAATTATTTAAAAAACTTTACGTTTTTCTCTACAAAAACACTCGCTAGAGTTATCTGAAGAAAAATTTTCAATATAAAACATTTTACAATAATTTATTAAAAAGAAACAAGTGATTTTGTAAATAAGTGAGATGGTTTTCACATTCAATGAACTGAATGTAGTGGTCGTCAATAATTTTTTGTATAGATGTATCGGTGCAGTCCAAAAATAAAACTCCTGCTTTTTTGGCAGTTTGTTTTCTGGAATGGACACATTGTTAACATTCGCAAAAAATGACAAATCTCCCTTAACAACCAGAGATGCTAACAGTGATGGATTGTTGCAGTGGCGTATATAGAAAAAAGTTTCGGGGTGGGCCCGGGGCAGTTTTGGGGGGGGCCCGAGACCCCATAAGGGCGTATTTTATGCTATTTTATGTTTGTATTCATGAAATATGTCGAAAATATCTCCCCCCCCCATATATACGCCAGTGGATTGTTGTTCAAAAATGTCATCAGGCACAGGCAGCCTGTGTCACGTTCGTGGGTTAAAATCCAATTTTTGTTTATTTTACGATTAGAACAATAAAATTTTGAAATTTTGTCAATATTTGATAAAACTTTTGATTTCTTGTATTGCAGTTTCCATTTGTTGCCCCTCGACATCAGCTTATCAAACAGTAGATACAGGTTATCTACTGAGTTATTTCGGGACATTTTCAAAAATCGTAGGTTTGCATTTGCATTTTCTGTTAATTTGGGTTTTTGTCTTTTAAAATTTTTTAGCTCTCCATTTAAAACACACTTATCAAACCAAATAATCTGCTCGTTTGGAAAATATTTGATGCAAACTTGTGGACGTTTTAAATTACTTAAATCATTAGGAATTTTTCGCAACCAAATTTCATGCACTTGTTTATCCACTGGCAAATTAAAAGTTGACACATATAAGGTTTCAGTTTTATAGTTGGACCGACAAGAAACAACACGATTACACGTTCGCGGCATTGTTTTTCTTATAGGTATTTTCTTTATAATTTACTCATTAGCCATTAATTATTTTAACGCAGCCCACTACAGTCTTTTTTTCGTTATTTTAATAACTTTGATAAAATTCACATAAAATTCGGGCCCGAATTAAAAAAAAATCGACGTAAACAAACATTCCAACACTGAAAACACATGGTTTATAATGACATCTGGCCGGGAGGCGTTCTTTTGTGACCCTCCTATGGTCACGTGATATTTCCGCGCCCGGGCCGGTCTTTCTCGTGGGGTGCGGTCCCGCAGAAAGCTTTGCAGCTTTGTCAAAGGCAACCTTGATAAATTGCTACAGGCGCACGCGGTCTCACTTGTCAAGGGGCGGACAATCTGAAACATTTTTTTTAGTACGAGAATTATTACTTGACGTCGTCACCGTACAAGAAGTGGACTATTAAAAACGTGAACATTTTATTTGTAAGATTTTATTAAATATGAGATATTTAGTTCCTAAAACACCTAGATCGGATAATAAAATAAATTGTCTGTCTTCAAGAACACTTCAAACGATTTTAACTCCATATGATACACAAAAAAGTATTATTTAACCAATTTTACCTTAAAACAATCAACTTTACTATCAACTTTTCTTGTTGTATCGTTTTTTTTAAATATTCTTTTTGTATTTAAAATATTTTTGCCTGTGGCACTTAAAGTAACATTTCTTCAATATTTTCTGAACATTTTAATTTTTAGTTTAAGAGGCATTACTACTCATAACTATGATATTTGTCTTGAAAAAGTACTAAATGAGATCCGCGGAACTACTTTTGAGGCTCAATACCACCTCTGCCGCCCCCCTAAGACCTCGACCCCCCTCCCGTGTCCTTTAACCATGCTGCATTCACTGTGGTCTACTATTACCTTTGTTAGGGTTAAACAAAAATACATTTAAAAAAAACTAAAATTAAATAATAGTTAGCTTACCCATAGATTGGTAAACTGTGATGTAAAAAAATTGACTTTAGTGAATGTGAAACGAAAATCAATAACAAGAATAATAACATTTTAAAATTCTGTTTGTTTGTAAAAGTAAGTGAATTATTTACGTTTAGGAACAAGGAGAATTTTAAGGTAATATTCTGGTTGTTTACCCCGTTTGATGAATACTTACATAAAACTGAAAAGTTGACCTTTCGCGAACCAAGTAGCGGATTATACTCAGTGGCGGTTTCTCCATAAGTGCACATGTGCACGTGCACTCCCAAATTTTACTTTAAAAAATACTAAAATTTAATTCATAATTATAACAGACGGAATTCACTAAAGACTGGAATATTACCTACAAATTAATACCCGGTATGTATGTGTTTGTATTCGTGTTCAAACCACCTGCGGTGCATGCTGGCGGATGCGCTATTTAGTTAGTTCGAATCTAATTATTCACTTTTATTTGCTCCGTAGATGTTGTATCGCATTCTAATTACGAAATATAGAAAGAGAGGACGACATGTCCCAAGAGAATTTTACAGTACATAGAATCTGAACCTTCCTGCGGCAGTGCCTAGGACAAAATCTGTGCAAAAACTAGCCTCGATGAGAGAGGAGCTCAAGGGCACTTTTAATTAGTGCACTTAGACAATTTGGCATAGTGATGTGCAACGAATACTTTTCCAAGTATTGAGTGATACTTCCTATTCGAGTATTAGATTTAATTATTATTTATATTATATTATCGGTAAATCCAATATAAAAATATCGGTCCAAATGATTACAAGTACTCCAAACTCGTTACTCATACGGCCGATGCCAATACAATTGATACGAAAGTAACACTTCGGCTTCGGTCCCATTCGGGATTCAAGTAACGAGTATTTGGCGTCGAAGGATATTCGATTACTTCGAATGTATCAGATATTCTGCGATGTGTCTGACTGAGTAAACGTGTTTATCTGAGCTCCTGCTTTTTTTGTTATTTATTGAAGTTTTTGTGCAGTAAATGTAGTGATTTGTTGGAATTGGTCATTATTTGTGTCAAGGATTTGACTATATTAAGGGCAGGACCGTACCTGCAGTGGAAGGTAATTAAACGCAATTAATTAGTTTGCACGTGGTTCAAGTGGCTCTATCGTTTCGATTTAGTTGTGGCCATGACTACTCGTAGTAAGAAAAACGACGATCCAGCGCATGTTTCCAGCCAAGATATTGAAAACACAATTAATATTGCTAATACAAGGCTTGAAAACAATTTAATGTCTAAAATCGCTGAAATGATTGGGAAATTGGAAACCAACTTGGATAGTAAATTGGAAAGTTTAAATTCATCCATTAACGATGTAAACACTTTAGCCTCTACTAATAAATCAAACATACAAAAACTGGAGACTAACCATGATAGATTGGAGCAGCTTTCAAAGAAAAATTTCTTAAGGGTTGTTGGCATAACTGAAACGAACAGGGAAAAAGTCCTAAAAACTGTCCTAGACCTCTGTGCTACTAAACTGAAAGTTGAATGTCAGGAAACTGACATTAGTGACGTTTATCGTCTAGGAAAACCTGTAGCTGATAAGACTCGGCCGATCATAGTTCACTTTATATCTACACTCAAAAGAAATGCTGTCTACAATGCTAAAAAGAAACTAAAAGGAACAGGGATTTCCATATTTGAGGACCTTACTACTACTAGATTTAACCAGCTTAAGGAAGCTAAAACTCGATTTGGCGACAAAAATGCATGGTCGGCAGGGGGAGAAATATATTTTTGGAATCTGGAGACTAACTCCAAGGAGGTATTTTATGATGGTCAGTTGCACTCGAAAGATGCCTGATGAAGCCTTGGTCGACCCGGTCCAGCCAATTTATTAACTTATTGAATTGTGTTTCTTATCTTACTTTTTTATATTCACAAATAGAATCGTTTTTTTTTTGTATTTTAATAAAATGAATTATTATCACACTTTTTCTATATAGGTATTTTTTTTTTGCGAATATGCTAAATATTTAATATTTTATATTTCTTTAGGAACATAGCATTTATGCTTTTTGATTTAATATGTTGGTTTTGCACAAAAACATAGTTTATTTTTATTTTATTTTAACGGGAGTTCAGTGGACGCATCACGAGACCGTAAGAATGAAACCTATTGCCTTTTCGCACTTTAACCTTCGTTCGCTGTGCTCACAGTTTAACTTATTTGAAGAGTACATTCTTAGCTCGGGTCTTGACATATTGGGTATCTCTGAAACTTGGTTGACTCAGTACATTCCAAGCTACGGAATCAAGATCGATGGGTTTAAATTGTTTAGGAGGGACAGGAAGGGTAAGGGGGGTGGGGTAGCATTTTATTATAGGGATCATATAAAATTAAAGGTTATTAAAGAGATAGATGAATCTAGTGAAAATGACGGGTTGGAGCAGTTATGGGTGTCTGGCAAGTTTGAAGGAAAAAAGGTGTGTTTTGGCTCTTTATACCGGCCGCTGGATAGTAACTTGCTAAATTGTATTGGTCAGTTAGAACTACCTTGGCAGATATTATTCCACAGTTTGATCTTATTATTTTTGGTGCTGATTTTAATGTTGATATGTTACAAATGGATTCTCCCGCTTACAAAAATTTTAAAAATTGCCTTGCTAGGTATGGCTTGCACCAAATTATAACTGAACCAACCCGCATTACTGATAATACAGCTAAACTTATTGATGTGCTTGTTACCTCAGTTCAGTTTGTAGCAGCCCCAATGTCTTAAAAATGGATGATATTTCTGATCATTGTTGAATTTCTTGCAACTTAAAATTCAAAAAAGAAAAACTCCCTACTATCTTTAAAACGCACAGAGATTTTAGCTCTTTCGACTTGCAGCAGTTTTATGACTCTTTAAATAATATCCACTGGGATTCTATATATGGCATGGAAGATGTAAATAATGTGTTAAGCTTTTTGAACTATAATATAACTTGGGTCTTTGATCTCCATGCTCCCTTAAAAACTGTACGCATCAAAAAACCACCGGCCCCATGGATTAGTGAGAACTCTAGACTTTTGATGTCTCTACGGGACAAAGCACATCTTAGATATAAAAAATCAAAATTAAATAGTGACTTCTTGGAATATACGAGCCTTCGGAATTTTGTTAATTCTTGTCTAAGTACAGAGAGAAAAGCATATCTTAATCATAAGTTTAAGACTGACCCTAAAAATTTCTGGAAATTGCTTAAATTTTTAAAAATAACGAAATCTACAGAGTCTTGCACTGACATCGGAGATACAAATATATTTAACAAATCTTTTACATCTCGTTGTAGCTCTAACAAGAATTTCACTATTGACCCAGCTTTATTAAATAAGTATCAATCTTACGTCTATCCTAGTCTCAGAACTGCATTCACTTTCAAAGAGGTTGATATCCTTACCGTCGAAAAAATTTTAAGAGGTTTAAATTCATCTTCTTTGGGTGAGGATAACATAAGTTTAAAAATAATATTGCTTCTGATACCTTTTTTATCGGCACATTTTACCTTTTTGATTAACAAATGTTTAAATGCGGGTGTCTTTTCTGAGGCCTGGAAGGATGCTAAGGTTATCCCTGTTCCAAAAAAACACGCTCCTTGCAGTGTAACCGATTTTCGTCCAATAAGTCTACTTCCAATCCTTTCTAAAGTTTTTGAAAAAATCATGGTAAAACAAATAAACTCACATCTTCTTTCTAATAATATTTTGTCTCCAACGCAATCGGGTTTTCGGGAATCTCACAGTACAACAACAGCTTTACTAAAGGTCACTGATGACATACTTTCTGCCTCTGATAAAAAGCTTCACCCGGTGCTCATTTTGCTTGATTACAGCAAGGCATTCGACACCATAGTTCATTCTGTCCTTTACTTAAAGCTAAAATACTTTGGTTTTGACCAGACAAGCATTAATCTTTTTAAATCTTACCTCTCGTTTAGACGTCAAAGAGTATTCTTTAATGGCTCTTACTCGGATTATGTCATCTTGGATAGAGGTGTTCCTCAAGGAAGTATTTTAGGGCCTATAATATTCTCTATCTATACTGCGGATTTCTCGGCCTTTTTAAGGTTTTGCATTTCACATCAGTTCGCTGACGATCAACAAATCTACTATTTATTCACTCTTGAAAATGTCAAAACTAGCGTCGAAAACATCAATAGTGACCTCGAATCTATAACTCAACTCTCTGAAGCCCACGGTTTAAAACTAAATAGCTCCAAGACTGAGATGTTGGTCTTTGGTAGCAATAGAGGGCAGCTGTTGAACCACGCTGATTTTAAGATCAGACTTGAAAATACCATTCTAGAAGCCTCAAACTTCTGTAGAAACTTAGGTCTATGGTTAGACTCTGACTTTAGATTTTCTGAACATGTTTCTGTTTTGCTTCAAAAGTCATATGCAAAACTGCGAATTCTATACATTCATAAGAACACTCTTAGTAATGAAACTAAACTCAGATTGTGTGACAGCCTTGTTCTATCACAACTTTCTTACTGTAGCATCATTTTTTGGCCTGCCTTGCATCAGAGAGACAGAAATAGTCTACAGAAGGTACAAAATTCATGCCTGCGCTTCAGTTGTGGTGTTCGCAAGTTTGAACATATTACCGAAAAATTCGCTGAGTCTGGCTGGTTGAACCTGCAACAAAGATTTGAAGTCCAACTTGGATGCTTAATACATAAAATCCTCAAAAGAAACTCACCAAGATATTTAGCGGAAAAACTGGTTAAAACTGGCTCGACACATGGCTGCTCTACCCGCCACGGTGATCTCCTTAGGATGCCGAAACACAGAACCTCACTGTTTGAAAGATCTTTTAGTTATACTGCCGTCAAAATTTTTAATAAAATTCCAAACAGTATCAAAGCAGTGGCTAGTGATGTCAGTTTTAAAAAACACCTCAAAAAACATATTAAAGGCGTTAGTTAATTCATTTTGTCCTTAGTATGCCTCGACTGAACTCAATAAAATTGATTTTTTTAAAATATAATTAATATATTAGTACCTTAATATCTTACTCTATTAATTTTATTAACTGTATTCAAATTTTTTGGTAGGTTTTTTATACATAAGGTATATGTATTGTTATAATCTATATAAATTAGTTCTTATATGTAAAATAATCACTGTATAAATTTTTCTAAAGAGGTGGTTATATGGAAGAGCGTAGTTATACGAATATCGCCACCTCCAAAAAAATAAAGGCACTTTATTATTATTATTATTATTATTATTATTATTATTATTATATTAAAGTCTCGAGTAGATAGTATTTGCACACCACTAATTTGGCATTATCGGTCGGGCGCTGGCTGTTTGTTTTGATTTCAACAATTTGGTATTTACGACAATGGCGGAAGTTTCTAATTCTGATAGCATTAGCGTGCAAAATTTAAAAACAATTAAATTTTCATCTTTGCCATTACAAGAGAAAATATGTAAACTAGGTATGATACATTTATTATTTATTTATAATTTCAATAATAATAGGTAGGTAACTAATAATAATATAGTAACTAAATATCCCATTTTTTAATTATTTGCAAAAAAAAATTCCGCCAGCGCCGCAATTTTTAATTTTTTTTTGGTGTGCGCTCCGAAAGCTTTTTACCACGCGCCGCCACTGATTATACTGATATTTTCGCTAAACTGGCAACGTTGGTCTGTTCTCCCATACAATCCTTATGGCCCCTAGATAAAAGGCTGGCCACGCGGTATTTAAATTAAATAAAGAAACCGCACCCAACTATAGGTGTGCGCCAACCCCAACCAATTTTTCTGAAATTTTGATATGTTGTAGGGTCATGCAATTGCATTATAAAAACCTAGGTTAGAAATTAAATATTTAGCCCCAAAATGACAAACAATTTCTTTTTTTAGACATAATCAATGCCCTATGAGTTTTAAATCCATACTTATCAATGCCCTATGAATTTGAAATCTATAGATACTTATTAAAGAATGCCCTTGTTAATTTAAAAACGTGAACATTAACAAAACCATATACGTAATATTACGTATATGAACAAAACCAAGGCGTTAAATTAACAATATCAACTATAGGTGTGCGCCGACACCAACCGATTTTTCTGCAGTTTTGATATGTTGTAGGATCATCCAAGTGCATCATAAAGGTTAGAATTTCGTAGCCCCCTAGTTTAGGCACAGGGGTGTATCAAAGAAGCACAAAAATACACTTCGAATCTAAATATTTAGCCGTGAAATGACAAACAAATTATTTTTTTCTTAACTTAATGGCATATAAATCCAGCTGCTTTGACAGTTTCATGCAGTGACGTACCTTGTTATTTTATTTTTTGGTAAAAATGGCGTACGCAGCTGAATAAAAATAATCAGAAATTGCTTATTTCACTAGCTATATATAATGAAATCCCAACAGAAGAATGACTAAATATGATGAAAGCATATTTTTATACAAAAAAAAAAATAACAAGATACGCCACTGCACGAAACTGTTGGATTTATATTTCATTAACTTAAGGGCATTAATTATGCCCAAAAAATATTTTTTTTGTCGTTTTAGGGCTAAATATTTAATTTCAAACTGTATTTTTGTGCTTTTTAATACGCCCCTGTGCCTAAACTAGGGGGGGGGGGGCATCAAATTCTAACGTAGCTTTTTATGATGCACTTGCATGACCCTACAACATCATTCATCATCAAAATTTTAGAAAAATCGGTTGATGTCGGCGCACACCACCTATAGTTGACATTTTTTATTTTTGTTTATGTTCACGTTTTTTAAATTAACAATACCATTATTTAATAAGTATATGTATTGTGTATATCATATCATAGAAATGGCTAACATATTATCTATTATTACCATATAGGCATAGATGGCACCTCACTATTACATTTGACACTTATTTCACTTTACTAGTTTAACAAAGTGAATAAAGAATATAGCCTCACGCTCTATATTTCTGGCACTTCTTTTCTCAATTACTTGTTTAAGATAAAAAACATTATCACTACAAGATCTGCCTGCACGAGATCTGCTTGCGACGTCCTATATCCTTATTATATTATCCAGAGACAAAAACCATGTTGCAGAATTTTTGAAATTCTCTAAACTACACTCCAGCCCTTTCTTGTAATTTTTTTATACATATAAATAAATATTTTAATAAAATAAAATATACATAAATACTTTTAGACGGAAAGCCAGCAAAGGGTAACCCTCCCCCTACGTGGGAATTTTCGACACGTTTATTTTTTGTTTCTATTTGAATCTTATTTCATGTTTTACTTGTTTGCCACTTGTCAATTACAGCATATACCCAGGGAGGAGAGGGGGAGGAGCATCTAGACAAAAGTGGTCAAATTAAAAACTTTTTACTAAATCCAGGGCTATCAAAACGCACGGTCCGTAAATAAACCGGTTGTCTGGTAACTCCCAGCCAATAAGCACTCGGCAGCCAATGACGCGGCAATATGCCTGCTCCACGATCAACAAAGAGAGACCTATACGTTATATTATGAGAGAAATAAAGATAGATGCCGTAAAAATACGAAAATTTATTAAAAAATCAAATAATTAAAAAATTTATGATAAAAATTCCAACAGTTTTATAAATATCAGATTCAGCACACGATTATAAATAGTTTTCCTAAGTTAATTCGACACTCTTGTTCATATTCATTTAACTTTTTTCGCCGAACACGGCAGTATTGATTTTTTGGGGGTAGGAGGTAATTAAAATGAGTTTTTTTTTTGAGAAATTTGATTAAATGAATTAAAAGAAAGGAAATTGAAATGACTTTAAGTCAATGGCAGTAAGAGAACATTCATAAATTACATAACACAAGGATTTTTGTTCCCCCCTTCTTAACGCATTTCAAGAAAAATTATAATAAAAATACATTGACTGTAACGCTAATATTCCTTCCCTCCTACTTGAGCATTATACAGGGTGTTCCAAGTTGAGTGTCCACCATTGCTAACTTTTTTATTATTAAAGATAGAAAAAAGTTTAAATTGGCAAGCTAGTAGAATTTTTAATGCTCTTTAAGCTGCTCAAATTGAACATTGAGTTTTCGAGTTTTTTCAAAAAACAAAAATATAATTTTAAATAATTCTACCAGTTTGCCAATTTAGATTTTTTTCTATTTTTAATAATAACAAAGTTAGCAATATGGTGGACTTTTAACTTGGAACACGGTGGACTTTTAACCTGGAACACCCAGTATATATTTTAAGAATGGTCCTCATCAGTCTTCTTTTTAAATCATATTGTAGTAAGTAACAAAAAACTAAACCTATCTAATTATAGAATAGTTACAAAATAATTTTCTTTAACTTCTTTACTGTTTTTCGACTTTCATCAGTACCATCAAGCTTTCATTTCATTGTGGACTCATTTTGCTTTTTGGTATTTATAAATTTGATTCTTATACTTAAGACAAATAAATTTACCAATTTATATGGAATAGAAACTTTTTCAAATATAAATTTAGTGGATCGCTTCACAATTTTATGAACCATTTGTCCATTTTGTTAACATCTTGTTTCCAAGATAGTGAAGGCTCAGTTAAGCCTCCAAAAGAAAAGCTTTGCACCCAAGATGGCATGGCATATGAATGCATGTTGATTTGTTAATTTTCATATGTATAGCAACCAAGGTCAGGGAACTCATTGTGATGTTTTCGTGCTAAAATCCTGCGTTATAAACTAAACCATCTTTTTCTAAAATGTCTTTTAGTTAGTCTTAAATACCCTGTTTCCACCAATGCATGACCACCCCGATTCAAAAAACGCATTAGGTGACGCTGCATTTAAAACTGGTGCAAATCCATGGCCCATCACGGGCGTTTTTTGAATCGGGGTGGGCATGCATTGGTGGAAACAGGGTATAATACATTTATAGCAAGCACGGAACAGGTATGAACACTACGTACAAGACGACAAGACCCAAACTGTACAAAGTTTCCTGGCAAAAGACGAAATTACGCTATAAACATCGTTTGACTGCGGATTGCTAGGAAAACTGTGACGTAGCTCTGACGTCACGGCCGTCATGACACCGAGTTACCAGACAACCGGTTTATTTAAGGACAGTGATCAAAACGGACTGGCCACGATCTACAACTTTGTAAACGTCATAGCGGGGGCTGAATTTCTTTTTGATGGTCACGTCACGCCACAGCTGATTGTGTTTAAAATATTAAAGTTGGAATGACGGTTGATGAATATTGGATTTTTTTTAAAATAAAGCCGGTTTTGAGATAGATTGTTTTTACTATATTCTTGTAAAGCAAGTTTTTTTTAATGTAGAGTAATCCTTAATTTTTCAGAGCCGTTCCATTTCCATTAGCTCACACAAAAATTAAATTTAAAGCAGAAGCGAATGTATTGGTTTCTGCGTGAAACGTAATCGGCTCACCTACACCTATTTGTTTATATTCGACAACTTTTAAAACTTATTTAGATGTGTTGACAAAAATTACCTCCAACATCCAAAAATGATTTTTTTGTAGTGTAATTTGTTTTAAAACGATTAACACTGTTTTTTTTGGATTTTAAATAAACTTTATTAGAAAAATACAAGCAAATAAATAAATGCCATGACAAACAATGACAAAGTAATATAACAGTTGCCGTGCGGTGCATGCATGGCAAAAAAAATTGTCTTAACTCAAAGCAAATTGCTGTGAAGTAAAATAATTTGTGCTTTCCTATTCACCAAGAGAATATTTGCTTGATATAAGTAGTACAAAAAATGTCTTGCCTTTTATTTTAATGTGAAACAAAAATTGTTTTATTTTAAATTGGAACTGAATTATTCTAAGGCACCGTTTTTTCTGGAAGCAAAATATTACTTATATAAAGACAATTTGCTTTGTTACAAAATGGAGTATACTGAAACAAAACAATCAAAGAAGAAAAATAAAGTCTCATTTCAAGATTAAACGCTGCGTTGAACTAAAAAGAAATATTGTAATTCAAAACAAATTCTTTTTAAAGTAACACAATTTATTCAAGAAAAGAACGTGTTTTCATTGTAGACTAAATTTTTTACCGTGTGGCGGGCAATTTGAATTCAAAATAAGGAATGCTAAATCTTGAAGATTTTAATCTTTTATAACCATCTTTCATCCTTACAAAAGTTTGGTGGAATATCGGTATAGTGTCTGGGAACATTTAACTGAAATTTCGCGAAAATCTGTAGTGCCATTTTAAAAATATCACAAATAAACCTCTATCCGCCCATAAGACCCAAGTAAAATTCAACCCCCCTACAACAGTTGATTTTTTCATGGTAGTGGCCTCTATATTTTTGTTGGCCTTGCTAAAATTAATAAACAATTATTCTTAATAAAAATAAAAAAATATATTTTTTTCGTTTTTAGGAAAATCTTATGCAATGATGGAAATGAAAATCATTTTTGCCACAGTAGTAAGAGCCTTGGAAATCCGAAGTGACCACAAATCTGTCAAGGAATTAGATGACTTGTGTATTTCCTGTATTACTTTAAATGTCACTAGACCTTTAAACTGTCAATTTTATAAAAGAAAAATCAATAAGGATAATTAGACAATTTCACCATTTTTAAAAAAAATTTTATCTCTCTGCTCCATAAAATACTGTTAAGACATGCAATAACCGTTTTTGAATAGTAAAAGTAAAGGTTAAATTACCAGATAAATAAATAAAAACATTAAAAAGAAATTTAGACAAAAATTAAATTAATATTTAAAAAAAACGTTAGACCTACTTCGACCACCTCCTAAAACGGCAGGACTGAGTTCTAAACTTCTAACTTCTCTAAAGATTTAAGAATCGTAAACAGGGGTCATTTTTCTCCATCTCTCCTGCATGGAAGTACCCTAATTTCCAAAAAACTAAAAATGTTCAATTTTATATAAAAATATCTTTAAGCGCATTTCAGAAATTTTATGGATATTGAATAGTGCTTTAAAAAAAAATTCAGTAATAGAAATTTAAACGGAAAATCTTTAAAAAGGTACATAAGTGCGTGTTTTAGGTAAAACTTTTGAATAGATACGAGAGTGGATCAAATATAAAAAAGCCTTTGTTTATAAACTAGTTATTTAGAAACATGACACATAACAGAATTTTTATCTACTTTTCTACACATCCCCCTTATCGGTTAATACACTTTTCCCAACGGTTTGACAGTTTCTTAATCCCGTTTTCATAAAAGGAAGCTGGGCGGGTATCTAACCAGTTGCGCACGAATACCTCCACCTCTTCATTGGTCTGAAATTGCTCGCCTCCCAGTGAATCTTTGAGTGGGCCAAACATATGAAAACCGCAAGGTGACAAATCTGGACTGTGTGTAGGGTATTCCAGCACAGTCCAGTGCATTTCTTTGTGTTAAAGCTGCCGTATCAGGTCTAGCGTTGTCATGCAGGAGCAACACGTCTTGGATGGGGTGTGCTTTTCTCTTTTGGCGATAATCAAGCTTTACCTGGTCGAGTAAGTTGCAGTTGTAAGCCACGTTTATTGTTATTCGCTCGTGCCAAAAATCGACCAACAAAACTCCTCTCCAGTCCCAGAAAACGGTCGCTAAAACTTTGCCTGCAGAAATGATGGTGGGTGACTCACGTTGTCGACGCGCTCACGGCCGTCGTGAATTTATTTGCACCAAGTTTTTACAGGTACCCACGAAAGCGTCTTATTTCCGAACTGTGCTCGCCATCTGCATCGAATTTTAGCGTGTTTTACGTTTTCGCGTGTAAAAAATTTAATTATTCTTTGCGTAACACTGCTGTGTACTTTCTTCTCGCTCATTTCGATTGCTCCTGGCCAAATGAGCATCGCGGCACTACCAGCCGCCTACATGCTGCTGAATATCCCTACTCCAAAATTACAACGGCCACGTTCATCTGGAATGACTTTTCCGTTAGTAAGTTTAAAAGGCTTGTTTATATTTGATCCACCCTCGTAGTTGAGAGGGTTATGGTGTCCTGCCGGATAGTTGTAGAATACTTTTTTACACTACGCTAGATCGACACTTTTAAGTCAGCGACTGTTTGCCTCTAATTTGGGTAGGGGAGCGGGTGTGACGTCATAAATCCAAAATGACAGCTTTCTTCATGTTTTTTTCAGAAATTTTGGCTAATAACTTTTGCAAAATTAGTTTCAAAAAAACTAAAATACGTTTTTTTGTTTGCGCTAGAACAGACATTAGGATAGTAAAGAAATAAGCTTTGTCCCCAAAACATAGTAACTTTTTCTTCCCGAAAAAAAACAAGGAAAAATGTTTTAGAGCACCCGCCGGTTGTTTGTCTCAAATTTGAGTAAGAGCGCCTGTGTGACGTCATAAATCCAAGATTGCGATTTATTCTATGTTTTTTTACAAACTTTTGCTTTAAACTTTTGCCACACCTACTTTACAGAAAAAAAAAGAAATCTAAGGCCAGCCTCGGTCGATTAATTTTAAATTGCCGGGTGTTTGCCTCAAATATGAGTAGGAGGGCCGATATGACGTCATAAATCCACAAAGGGATCATTTTCTTCAATTTTTTTTTTTCAATTTCTATTTTTATTACAAACTTTGGCTTATAACTTGCGCTAAATTAGTCTTTAAGAAAAACTGTAAATACGTGTTTTGTTTGCAACAGAACAATAATTATTAACACAGCTTCATATCTTAAAAACAAAAGATAAAAAATATTTTACCCAATTTTTAGCTCACACATATACTATACTATAGTAGTGTGAGCTATGGTGATCCTAATTTTTTCGAGAAAAAAAAAGTTGCTCCGATTTCAAAATTTTTTATATATCTTTGCGTTTCAGATGATTTTGAAACTTTTTTGTTCTGTCTGTCTGTCTGTCTGTCTGTCTGTATGTCTGGAACGACCAACGCGCATAACTCAAAAACCGCTTGGCCGATTTTAATGAAATTTGGTACCTAGGCTGGGTCTTGGGTTGAGATGGTCCCATTTAAAAATGAACAAAATCCACCGAACAGAAACCAAATAAAAGGGTGGGGGTAGATTTCAAAAATTAGAGTTTATGTAAAAATATGGCGTGTGTGATATCAAACGAAAGGTAATTGAGTCTGCAGTTAAACAAAATACAGTTTAATTTATTTAAAAAAAAGGGTGGGGGTATATTTTAAAAATTAGAGTTTAAGTGAAAATATGGCATGTGTGATATCAAACGAAAGGTAATTGAGTCAGGAGTTTAACAAAATACATTTTAGTTTTTGCTTTGTTTAAGGGTGGGGGTAGATTTTAAAAATTTGAGTTTAAGTCAAAACATGGCTTGTGTGATATCAAACAAAAGGTAATTTAGTCTGGAGTTGAATAAAATATATTTCAGTTTTTAGTTATATTAGCTCACACGTAAACTATAACTATAGTACCTAGTGTGAGCTTAGGGGCCCATATATTGGCAGAGTATTTTTTAAGAAATAAAGTTAATTTCTCTGCAATCTTAATTGGTGTTTTCTTGAAAAAAAAACTTTTCTACAGTTTTTGTAAAAACTAATTTAGCGAAAGGTCTAAGCCAAAGTTTGTGAAAAAACATGATAAAAGCCGTCATCTTAGATTTATGACGTCACACAAGCCCGTCACACAAGCTCTTCAAGGGTCTAAAACTTTCTTGCCCAATCTTGATTTTTTATATTTATTTTAGTATTTTAAAAAATAACAATATCACAAAAAAATTTCGTGGCTAAGCAGGCATCTTAGACTTATGACGTCAGACAAGCCCGTCACACAAACTCCTCAAGGGTGGTCTGCACCAAAAACATTGCTTAAATTTCTTTGTCTAAAACTTTCTTGCCCAATCTTGAATTTTTATATTTATTTTAAAATTTAAAAAAATAACAATATCACAAAAAAATTTCGTGGCTAAGCAGGTATAGAAAGGTTTTGTTTCTCTTATATTTTTCCGTGGGCAGCTCGAAAACTCTTTACCTATGGGTTCCAAGATCTAATGGTCACTAGAGTCCCTGTATGTTGACATATTTGGATGTATTCCCAGGTAGCAAGGGGTCATCAAATGACGTCTTTTTTTCGTTGAAAAGTGGTCATTTGGATGACCAGCAGGAGGTCATCTACCAAAAAATGTTGTCTTTAAGGCGTCAGTTACTTGACGTCTTTTCGTAGTGTAGTTTTTGAAGTCTGAAAACCGTCATATATTGGTCACTACTCACACTGCACACTTTGTCCAAGGGACATACCCTCATACTTACATAGATGGTGCCCCAGTCAGTACTTGACCGGATTTATACGGAATGTGGGGGTACGTATGTAAAATAAATTAAATATTCTAGGTATATATTTTTTTTTTACGGGTATGCGCTCTTGCAAGGAGATCCCTATCACGCTCGAGAAGCGGCACGTGCGCGGAAATGTTAGTGTGTGTTGGTTTTGAAACGGTTCAGGTTGTAACCTGCAAGGAAAACTGTCGCAGGGAGTTTATTCCACAGCGATGATGTTCTCCAGAGATATGAATTCTGATATAATGAGGTTCTTGGTGCCTCTATTTTGACAATAAATTGATGGTTACCGTCTGTTTGACGTGTTCGCCTAGTAGGTGCTACTCCCGGGGGGATCATACGTGTCAACTCTTCAGAGCATTTTCCGTGATAATACCTGTAGAAGAGAGATAGATCGCCCACAGGTCTTCGATGTTCGAGACTATCCAAGCTACGGGTAAGTGCGGGGTCATTGATCAGCTTGATAGCTCGTTTTTGCACGGTGTTCAAAAGCATTAAGGTATGTTTGGGTGCAGCAGTCTATTTTGATCTGTACCTCACAGACGAACACCGCTGTACCTGTTCCAGTACTTCCAGGTCTAAGTCACAGAAGAGTCACCTTCTGTGTCTAAGTTTCCTTCAGTGTTCTCAACTGCAGGGAATATTTCATATATTCAGACGAGTTAAAAAAAAGTAATAAATAGATTTGTGTCTTTGTGTGTGTCTAATGTTCTGAATTGGTCCCAAATACGTCATATTGCTGACGTCTTTAAAACGTCTAAAAATGAGGTCATTTTGGGTGTGTCTTTTGAACGTCATTTAAAGGTCATTTACACGTCAGATTAGAGACGTCAATGGTCATTAAAAATGACCTGTTTTTGACGTTTAAAAAACGCGACCTTGCTACCTGGGATTAGAGTCGCGACAAGCCCATCAATGTCTTTTAAAATAAAAGGACAAAACATCGGATGTCTATACTCTAACAATTGTTAGAAAGAGAACGTATCCGCGCTCTTTATCTTACAACGAACGGCGGTAATTTAATTAATAGGAAAAATCGAAAGTCACTCAAAATCGTTGCGCTGATTAAGCGACCTTAAATGAACTGACAAGCGGGGGCGATTCTTCACAATTTGAAAAAATCTGACACAATTTGACATGCCAGAATTTAACCTTAAATCTTGACAACATTGCATCAATTTTCTAAGGATAAATACGATACAATGCAATGTAGAATTCAAATAAGGCATTGGCATAATTTTAATCTGATTTAACACAAAACAACTTGCGGCGACATGCGTGAATCTCATTAATTTGCTTGAAAAATAATAATCTATTGAAATTATAAACACTATTCGCCCTATTATGATAATTAATAATCGGTCCACCTGCGAAACAAGGCCACCAACGACAAGAGGTTTGATTTGAGTGATATAATAATAACAATATTTTTTTTTTAAATATAGATTTTTTAAATGTAAAACCAAGACAAGAAAATACTTATTTTTGACGAAATATGCAGAGACTCAACAAACAAGATATATTGAAGCTACCTGGGTACTATACTGTTACAAAGATACGAACCCTTAAACATCTTCAAAACGATTGTTTGCACATTTTATTCAAAACAAGCCAACTAACATTTTTAAATTTAACTAATTTTGTTGGACACTAAACCCTGGATGCACCGTAAGCACATTTCTTGGATTAGTCACTTAATCGCGATTAAGTCCTTGTTGCTCACATAAAACAACAATGATGGATTAGCTAAGCCTTCTTACGGTACATCTAGGGGTAAGCCTTTTGCGCAAAAAACTATAGTATATAATTTACAACAAAATATTGACTTAAATCATATATCTCTCAGTGCAGATTGTGGGTAATACTTCATTGGCGTCCGTAAACTAAGAACTTTTTTAAAAATCACTATTGTGGTTACGGGTAGGCCTCGTCAGATGTCTATTAGGGGAAATGAATCGACCCCTGCCCTCCGTAGATTCCAGGTACTCTCCGACCCGGAAAGTTAGCACCTGTATAGGGTCCCTTTCCCAGGGTTACGGGAGAAGACCACATCGATATGAAAGGCGGAGAGAATGGACCTCGGTATGGTGATCATAGCGTAGGTGGCAACCCTTTCTTTTAGGGATAGTATAAAAGAATACAGCTGTTGCCTTACAGTATGGCGTTGGCTCGTCAAAGGCTAGAGGAGTAAAACCTTGATTAAAATTCCTGGCCCTCCAAGTAGGGGGTTGAGGCATTAGACTGGTTCTCTAATACTTGTAAAACAAAGCAGTTACCAAAAAGCCTAAACAAAAACTCGGAGCAATGGATGGAAACTCTCGAAGACGAAAAAAGCAAAGACAAAGGACTATGAATATAGCTACATGGAACGTACAGGGACTGAATCAAAAGTTGGACATTATTGCAATCGAAGTGCAGAATTGTAAGATCGATATTATTGCACTCACTGAGACAAAAAAGAAAGGAACAGGTACGAATAGTGTCGGTAATTTTGTCCATATATTCACTGGAGTCCCAAAAGAAAGAAGAGCAGCCAGAGGGGTATCCTTGTTGATAAAGAAAAATCTAAAAAATAAAATTACAGACTACGATTGCATTAGTGAAAATATACTTCGAGTGAACATGAAGATGCTTGGACATAATAAAAGCGTAGTAGCAGTCTACGCACCATCAGATGACGAAAGAGTAGCTACAAAACAAATGTTCTTTGATCAACTTGATGAGACTATCACAAAAATCGGTAATACCAGAGAAATAATTATGCTTGGCGATTTTAATAGCCGAACTGGTAGGCAAACCCAGAGCAAAGTGATAGGACCATTTGGAGAGGAAGTAACAAATGATAATGGCTTAAGACTGATGCAATTGTGTGAAACCCACAACCTAAAAATAAATAATGGTTTTTTTAAACATAAGGATATTCATCGATATACCTGGATTCAGCCAACAAGAAATCTTAAATCAATTATTGATTATGCTATAGGTGGACAACACTCGCAATTAATGTGGTATGATGTGCGAGCACTTCGTGGTGTTACCTGTGGATCTGACCACCATCTGGTAAAAGCAAAAATATTATTCCCTTTAAGAAAAACAAATAAGGACGAAAGTATTAGAGAAAATGAAAACCTAGAATGCATCGAAGACAATCAAAAATACAACTTTAGAAGTCTAGAAATCGAAAGTACTTAAAGATTGTATCAGAACCGATTAGCTGAAAAATTAATAAACACAAATCACTCATTTGAAGAGATATATACAAACATAATAAAAAGCTTGAAGGAAGCAAGCAACGAAGCTGTTGGGTACCAAGATAATAGAAATAACAGGAAGATGTGGTGGACGGACAAAATACAGGAAATGGTCAAAGAGAAAAAACGCACATACTTGAAATGGCTCAGTACTAAGGAGCAAAGAGACCTAGAAATCTACAGGGAAACCAGAAGACAGCTAAGAAATTTGATACGCACAGAAAAAAATGAAATGTTCGAGCGCAAGTGCCACGACATAAACACACACGTAGGAGGTAGGCAGAGTTCTGATGTATGGAAATTCATTTCTACAGTAAAACACCCAATAAAAGAAAAAATAAACATCCAGATAATCACACCAGAACAATGGACAGAACACTACAAGGGACTGCTGCAGGAGACGAGACCCGAATATCTGGCAGCCTCTCCGATAAGAGACATAGAAGTACATGGAGAGGAAGTAATCATCGAGAAAGAAATGATAAAGAATAATATAAAAAACGTAAATCCGGAAAAGCTAGCGGACCTGGGGGAATATATGCTGAAATGCTCAAATATGGATCAGAGAAACCTCTCGAAAATCTCATATATATTATTAATCAATGCATAAACGGACATCCAGTACCTAATAATTGGAAAATTGTATTCATATCCTCAATACATAAAAAAGGAAACAAGCTGGATTGCAACAATTACAGAGGAATTTCAGTAACCAGTACTCTAAGTAGATTGTTCGGTAGGATTCTTAGAGATCTAATAGAGAATGATTTTCATGAACAAAAAGAAGAAGAGCAAAGTGGGTTTCGCGCAGGCAGATCTTGTAGTGATAATATTTTTTGTCTTAAATAAGTAATTGAGAAAAGGAGCGCCAGAAATATAGAGACTCATGTTACCTTTGTGGACCTACAAAAAGCATATGATACCGTTCCAGTAGAAAAATTATGGACAGTTTTAGAGCAAACTAATATTAATCATACATACATAAAAGCGATAAAATTGGAAATAGACTTTCAAAAGAATTCCTGGTAACAAAAGGCTTAAGACAGGGATGTTGGATCTCTCCAACTCTTTTTAAAATATATATCGCAGTAGCTCTAAAAAACTGGAAACGTAAAGTGCACGGCATGGGAATACAACTTAACGACCGATTTACAATATACACACTACAGTTTGCTGACGACCAAGTAATTGTGGCTAATGATAAAGAAGACATGGAGTATATGATGAGAAAGTTAACAGAAGAATACCAAAAGTGGGGATTAACAGTGAACGTGGACAAGACACAGTACTTATGTATTGGAAAGAATCCAGTGAGTTAGTACTAGAAAATGGACAAACAATATCTCCATGCAATGAGTATGTATACTTGGGTGTCACATTTGATAAGACAGGAACAGACTGTAAAGAATTGTAAAAAAGAATAGTAAAAGCAAAAAAAGTTATTGGATGTCTTAACAGTATTTTATGGAGCAGAGAGATAAAAAAGAATGTAAAATTTAACATATATGAAACAATGGTCAAAAGCACGGTTGTATGGACTAGAGAAATGGATGCAATAAGAAGATGAGAGAGAATGAGAATATCTAGAATAGATCATATAAGAATTTTTTTTTTATTTGTCAAACACACTGTGTTTATTGTATTACAATCTAGTCAGTAAGACTAATTAGCAATTTTGTTTTAACTTAATTTACTAGAAAAGTCAGATTTAAACTTAGGGTTCACTCAACAGTTCTCCCCGCTTTGTTTAGTCTGTAACTCACAATTGTGTTTATAGCATTATTTTGTTTTATGTGTAATTCACTTAGTTTACTAGCTCAAACGGCTTCACTCTTTTTAGTCTTCGAACTAGCATAGTATTGTCTAGAAGCTGAATTGCTTCCACATTCACATGCCGATGGAGTCTATCTTCATGGCTTTTTGCGTACTTTTTTATAGTCTCTGCTACAGTTTCGATTTTTAGATCTCGATGAAGGTCACTATTTCGAACGTACCAAGGTGCATTCACAATGTTTCTTAATACTTTATTTTGAAATCTCTGTACAACTAGAATGTTACTCTCTTTAGCACAACCCCATAGTTGAATACCATATGTCCATACTGGTTTCAGTATTTGTCTATAAAGCAATAACTTATTATGAATTGTTAAATTGAACTTCCTTCCAATTAGCCAGTTTATTTTTCTATACCTTATCTCAAGTTCTTCCTTTTTTTTTCTTAACATGTGCTTTCCAGCGCAATTTGGCATCAAGTGTCATACCTAGATATTTTGCCTGATTCGAATATGGTACTGGAATGTTGTTAATTGTTATTTGTATGTGATTTATATTTTTGTTTGTAAAATCAACATGAATTGATTTGGTTTCATTTAATTGTATTCGCCACTTTGTGGTCCAACTGTGAACTTGGGTGACTGCATGCTGAAGTTTTTTCTAAGTGACAATTTTCTGGCTTTGGGATATCACAAGTGAATAATAAGTATAGATAAAGGCCTAGTACGCTACCCTGGGGCACGCCTGCTTGAATTTCTCTTAAATTTGAGTATGAGTCTTCCTGTTTTACTCTAAAATGTCTATCAGATATGTATGATTCCAAAATATCCGAATATTGTTTTGGCTGAAACCGTTTTAGTTTAAAATTAAGGCCTTCATGCCACACTTTGTCAAATGCTTGTGCTACATCTAGAAAAACTGCAGAACAAACTTTTCCTTCTTCTAGTCCTTTTTCTATTATATTAGTAATTCTGTGTACTTGATCTATCGTGGAATGCTTGTCTCAAAAACCAAATTGATGGGATGGAATAATTTCTTGTCTTTCTATGATGGGTTTTATTCTTTTAAGCAATAATTTTTCATAGAGCTTGGATATAATTGGCAGCAAAGATATTGGCCTGTAAGATGACACGTCATGGAGTGGTTTTCCCGGTTTTGGAATCATGGTAACTTCTGCAACTTTCCACAGTTTAGGTACATACCTAAGCCTAAAAGACCCATTAATTAGGTTGCATAGTTTTACGATAGCTTTTCTGGGGAGTTGTTTTATGACTACCCCGTTAATAAGATCATACCCTGGGGCTTTTTTCGAATTAATATTTTTGATTTCTGTTAATATTTCTTTTGGTGATGTAAGCTTAATATGGTCCTCGATTTGATGGGGTTCATTTAAATGAAAGTATTCATCTGGTGCTTCGTGGGGCTGAAATGTTTTTTCTAAATGATTTGCCAAAATATCTGCTTTTTCTTCGTTACTCCTTGCCCTCTGGTTGTTAGATTTTCGTATGGGTGGAATTTGGATAATTGGTCTTTTAAAATCTTTGGTTGCTTTCCAAAGGGAATAGTCGGTATTTTTATCATCTGTAAGTTCATTAAGAAAATGGTTAATAGATTCATTTTTTATTACTAGAATTTCTCGCCTAATGCGCTGCATCATGTTGTTGAGATTTGTTTTGTCCCGAGGATCACGGCTTTGCTGCCACTTTCTTCTTAGTTTCCTTTTTTCCAATATAAGGTCTCTAATTTCCTTTGGATAGTTTTTTCCCTTAAAAATTCTCTTTGGTTTTGGACTGTTTTTCCAAGCTGCTTGTTGAATATTTGTAACAAAATATTCAACTTCTTTATCGATTTGTTCTGGCGTTTGCAATGGTAGGTTTATCTTTTCTGACAGACTTTGTTTAAAACTAATCCAGTCAGTCAGTTTATTACCTAGTGAGATATTTGCTTCTTTCTTTATTATGTTTTTACTATGAGTTAGAATAATAGGTGAATGATCTGAGTGTAAATCAAAACTTTCTTCTATATTTACAAAATTTAATGATATATTTTTTACTATAAAAAAATCAATTAGATCTGGAATTTTTCCTGGATCTGTTGGATAGTATGTGGGCTTACCAGTTGATATCGGCTCACATTGATATTCACTAATAGCTTGCAAAAGTTCTTTTCCTTTAGAATTCGTCAGTCTAGATCCCCAGTAGGTATTTTTTGCATTAAAGTCACCTCCAATTATAAAACGGTTTCCTAATTTTCTGAGAAAATTAAGATATTGATTTTTCTTTAGTAAGTGCCTTGGTGGTATATAGACAGCACTTATGACTAATGTATATATTTTGGTTTTTACACTTACTAATGTAGCTTGAATCTCTATGGTTTTATATCCCATCTCCTCATAGTGTGATATATTTTCTTTAATCATTACAGTACTTCCCCCATGTGCAGTATTGCTAGGGTGAGTTGTATGATACACTTTATAACCTTTAAATTTAATGTGAGACTGGTTAGTGAAATGCGTTTCTGACACAAGACAGACGTCAATTTTTTCTATGTCTAGAATAACTTGCAAGTCTTGCTGATGTTGCAAGAGACCATTGGCATTCCAAGCTAGGATTCTAAGATTACTGACCATTTTGTGGCATATTGGTAGCTCCGTTATTGCTACTTTCAAGTTTAGTTAATCGCTCATCAAGTTTGTTCAATTTCTCCAAAATTAATTGTAGTGTTTGTTCCATAGTATTTTGACTACTGATATTAATATCAGGTATAGTAGCTGTTGCTGCTACTTGGCTGTATGTCCTTGTCACAGAGTTTTGTGTGACTGTGTTTCTTGTCTGTTGGTTTTGTCTATTTGTACTCACGTTTGGTATGAGATTCGGTTTCTTAGGTTTCTTAGGTTTATTTTTCAATTTTTGTATTTCCTTAGCAACAAGGCATCCTCTGTAGTTAGCAGGATGCTTGCCTCCACAGTGGATGCATTTTGGCTCAGATTCTTTTGGTTTGGGGCATTCTACAGTAAGATGTTTCCCCGTGCATTTTACGCAACGTTGTTCTTTAGCGCAATATTTTTGCGTGTGTCCATAAGATTGACATCTTTTGCATTGAGGGACTAACTTTGAGGTTTTTAGTGCTTTTGTTTCCACTTCAATCCCAAGGATACTGGAAATTTCAAAAATTTTGTGATATCTTCATCGTGGCTAAATGTGAGCATAAACATGTTAAGAGGTTGTCTTGTTCTCCATTTAAGTTTGTTGCTGGCCTCCAGTGCCTTAAAACCTTTTTTTTGTAGATCAGCTACAATTTTTTGTGGGTCACATGAGAAGTGTAGCCTATTCGCTATTACTCTAATTGGCCTTATTTGTTTGTTTTCGTATGAGTGCCATTGATGCTTTATTTTATTAAGCATTTTAGTAACCAGCCGATAGCTGTCTGCGTCTTGTACATTTATTTTAATATTTTCGTTATTTAAAACTTTTATTTTAACTTCTTGTATGATATTTAACTTTTCATAAATATCATTAAAATTATTTACGCCATTTACCATAATCGGTGGAGGTAATGGAGCTTTTTTAACCTTAGTAGGGTGTTCTTCATTTTGTGTTTTATTGGAGGCACATAAGAAATGAGATCATAAAAGAAAGAATGGAATCGAGGGAAGCATAACGGATGACATCACTAAAAGGCAACTGATATGGTACGGCCATGTACAACGGATGAACGACGAAAGATTACCAAAGCAGGTCCTAGAATGGCAACCAATAGGGCGCAGAAAAAGAGGGTGTCCTAAACTAGAATGGCAACAGTCAATCCAAAAATCAATGAGTCAAGAGAATCTGACAGAGGATGATTGTCACGATCGAAGGAGGTGGAGAATAGGCGTCGGACAACGTAGAAAAACGGTCTAAACCGACATAGTAGTAGTAGTACTATTGTTTTTTACAATTTTCTGAAATGTATTTAATAATTTATTAGGAAAATTAACTTTGCGTTCAAACAATTGATAATCAAATAGAGACTATTTCACTCCTAACGAGCCAGTGGCATCCATCAATGTGGGCGATTTACAGAAATCCTCGAAAAATCTATTGATTTTTTACATTTTCATTGAATTTTCAACAAAAAAGCTCTTTCAAAAAAAAGTGTACGCTTTATTTAGGCGATAAAATTTATTTTTAGATAAAGTATAACATAATTTGTTCAATATTACGGATAACATTTCATTAGCGTTGCAAAGAAATCTTTTTAATTTTGAAATTTTGCAATTGTCATAAAAACTAAGTGCTGCAAGAAAACACTGATATTACACTTTATTAGGAAGACCAAATTTCTTTTTCAGCAATGTATTTAACATTGTATAAATTTTAATTATACTACGTTATAGACAATAAAAAAAAAAATTTAAATGATTAGACCGAAGGTCGTCATAGGTTATACCTTCCTCCTATGTGGGATTTCCCGACAGATAGATAGATTTTTGTTGCTATTGGAATGTAGTTTAATGTTTTACTTGTTTGCCACATTGTCAACTACAGCCTACATCTAGGGTGGAGAGGGGGACAAAAGTGGTCAAAGTAAGAAACTCATAACGAATAAAGCTTATAGAAAATTACATTTTCTTTCCTAAAAATAGGACGATGATCTGCCGCGTGGTCTTCTTAAGAAAAGAAAAACCGATTTTTGTGTTATCTTCTATAAGTTTTCGTAATGAGCTTTATGCTTTGGCCACTTTTTCCTGGGTGGTCTTCCGCCCCTCTAGGTATAACGACGAACATAACTGGAGGCTCCAAAAATCAGTATTATTTATAATACATACTGCCGTTCCTAAGAAGAAAATTTTATTTTCTAAATAGTGGCAGAAATTATTTTTGCCTAGAGTACTTCACTTTCAAAAAAATTATTCTGCCGTCGCTAAAAAGATTGTCGCATGTAGAAATTCTATGTTTTGAGAAAATCAGGTTATATATAATTTTGAAATAAAAAGCAAAAAATTAAAACCTTCACTTTTATTTTAAAATTATAAGAAAATAAAAAAGTATAAAACTAAACCCGTTTTTCTCAAAACATAAAATTGCTACTAATTTTCTCAAAAATTAAGTACTCTGGTACTCTTTTCGAAAATAAAATTTTCTTTTAAATAATGTACAGATTATTTATGTAAAGATAATTGATGATTCATATGTGAGTGGGTCTTGCAGCCCTTCCACTGCGACCACCAGTGCAGCTGCGGCTCGTGCCGCAGGCGAGGTGAAGCGGTCGTTCAAGGAAAATGTTTTGAAACAAATATTTTTTGAACAAAATGTCATTGAACACCATGCTTTCAAACAAAATGTGATTCGAAAAAGATGTTTTCGAAAAAAGTGCCATTCGAGAAAGATGCCATTCGAACAAAATGCCATTCGAAAACTATATTTTTAAACAAAATGCTTTGGAACATGTTGTTTTCGATTTTCAAACAGGTTACATCGACCTATTACAACATCCTGTGAACGTTCTGGCACGTCCCCTACGACATTCCAAGAATGTTCTTTAAAAGTTCTTTAAGCATGTCCAGGGGAGGTTCTCAATTGTCAATTCTCAAGACATTTCCGGACCGGATAGTAGAACCTAATAAGATATTTAAAATTATTTTTTTGTATCATGAAATAATACTTAATTTCCTTGTTTTTTAATGATTTTATACTGGGTTTATACAGACAAAAATAAAAATTAGAATAAAAACATTTTGCTGTTTATTCAGCCAAAGAAAAATTAAAATTATTTTTTAATACTTTTCTTTTGCAAAAAACAGTGTGAAAGTATTTTTGTATTAAATCACTGGCTTTTTATGGCCCCCATAGTTTATCATAAAAATCAAATAAAAAATTGTCTAAAGATCATAAATAAACAAAGTTATACAAGTTCTATGTTAAAAACGGAATTATTAATAACCGGACATTATCAAAAACGTCATTCTGCAAAACAAGACAAGAGCAAAATCGAAGTTCTGTATAGTCTTTTAAATTATCATAACCGGACAAAATTAAAAAGGACAAAAACATAAAAAGGGCTCGGGCCTAGCTTTTGACGTTCACCTAAAGAAGAGCGGTTCTGATATAACTATGCAATTAAAGCGTCCTTTACTGCAATTTTTTTTACTACCATGCCTAATAAAACACCGTCTCTACATAGTGATTGCTATAGCACATAAGGCGTTTTCATTAAGTAAGGGCCATCTTTAAAAAAGGTCAGGTGTTGGACTCTAGGTTAGGATTCATTTGCAATTAATTGACCAAGAGGGTCGGTTCGGTTCGGTTAACACCAATTTGCCGCCAAACTTTCATGAGACCGATTTGTATGAGAAGAAGAGAGACGGAACCAGTATACATGAAAAGATAGGAGACCCCTTCTTATAATTTTTGTCCTTTTTGATTTTGTCCGGTTTTGATAAAAGACGTTATACTAAACTTCGATTTTGCTGTTGTCTTGTTTTGATGAATGACGTTTTTGATAATGTCCGGTCTTAATAATTCCGTTTTTTTCATTGGACTGTTAGGCCATTTTTATTTAATGATCTTGGATGATTTATTTATGACGATGGATGGGAATTCGCTTTTAAAAGTTGGATTGCTTAAAATGGTACGAAAAAAAAAATACTCTATCAAAACAACAACAAATGTCACGTGACGCGATGTCGCATATGCGCACATCCAGTTCCAGATAAGAATTAAATAACTTTTATTTATATTTTATATGAACCGAACCGAACCGAAAATTGGTCGTTTTGATAACAAAAGTACAAAAATAATCACCACTTACAAATTCTGACCAAGTCCCACTTCAGTCAGAATATCTGGCTAATTTTAGGGACAATATTTGAAATTATTTGACTTTTCCATAAAAACCCGCTAAAAATATAACGGTGGCAATAGCGTGGAGCAAATTCTGTAGCGACCCTTTCACGCACCTTCCACGACATGAACTTAGTGCCTCTTTGTTAATTTTGCCGTGAAAAACAAAGAAGGAAAGTAAACTTAGCTGACCTCATAAAGAAAACGAATAGAAATTACAAATCTGAAAAAATTTGGCGATATTTGAAATGTCAATTTATATAACGATGGGTTTTGGTATACTTACGTATCCAAAATTCCATCAGGCGCTGGATCTGGAGTTGTTAGTATTCAAGAAAAAATCGAGATTAATCATAGTTTCACTAAGATATTTCAGGCCGAAAATAATATTTTTTTTTTGGTTTCAGGCTACTGACACCACTGGTCATACCTTAGCATTTATTTTAGTAATACTGGGAATGATGCCAGAAATTCTGGTTAGTGTTTACTTAGTTATTATATTATATTATATTATATTATATTATATTATATTATATTATATTATATTATATTATATTATATTATATTATATTATATTATATTATATTATATTATATTATATTATATTATATTATATTATATTATATTATATTATATTATATTATATTATATTATATTATATTATATTATATTATATTATATTATATTATATTATATTATATTATATTATATTATATTATATTATATTATATTATATTATATTATATTATATTATATTATATTATATTATATTATATTATATGATGAAGTCATCTCACTAGTACAGGACAGAATCATAAATGTGGAAGATATTCCAAAGCTTAAGTATACTGAAATGGTAATTCTGGAGTCCATGAGAATTTTTCCTTCAATACCAATCATTGCCAGAACGATTGGGGAAGATATTGACCTTGGTAAGCTATTTTTAACTACTCCATTGGCAAAACTTTGTTATTGGTCGTTCTCTCTCTCACCGAACGACAATATATTAAACGGGAGGGGAGAAAGAGAGAGAGAGGAAGAAAGAGAGAGAAACCCATACTATAAATTTTATATAATTTCAGGAAGCAACAAAATCCTTCCTAAAGGTTCCAACCTGCTGATCTCGCTCTGGCACCTTCACAGGGATCCAGCGCATTGGAAAAATCCAGATGAGTTTGACCCAGAAAGATTAAATCCAGAAAATATTACCAAAATAACGCCCTACTCTTTTCTGTCATTTTCCGCAGGTCCTAGAGATTGCATAGGTTGGTATTTAATATCAGGTGATTGAGGGGTATAAAGCCCAGCCTTTAATAAGGCCCACCCTTCACAAACACCTACACCAGTATTTACTTAAGGGTCTACGTGCTAGAATCCTAAGTGTGCAAGTCTAGATTTTAGTTAAAGGTTTAACTTATTTTTCCCGTGAATGCAATTTGCAGTTTTTAATATTTATTTAAATTGCTATCAGTAGCGTGTCAAATTTTTTCGGGGCCCCCCCGCGAACGTTTTTTTGAGGCAATATTATATTTTCCAAAAATAACCCATTATAGTAAATATTTATACACAATATTATTATCTAATAGTTAAAAAACACAGCGAATTTTTAAGTATTACTTTTTCTTAGAGTATATTGGGGGCCCGGGGCCGAAGGCCCCCCCGCGTGGCGTGGTCTGCGGGGCCGTTTGACACGCGCCAGCTTGCGATATTGGTCATCTTTTTTCGTTGTAACAAAGACATTACACACAAAGGTTAGAAATAAATCAAAAGAATATAATGTTTTGCTTTAAAAATAGCAGCCAACGTCACTAGGAGATGTCAAATGAAAACGGTGTAAGTCAGTGTCAGCTATTCGCTGTATTTTACATGTTAATTTTTTAGATAAGTTAGCGATGATTAAACCGATGTTCAATTGTTTTGGTAAATGTGTAGTTGAAAACAGATTCTAATATACTTTGTGCTTTTTACAATATACAAATATTGATACGTATTTAATACCGTAATGCATCTACAGATATATTTTTAAGTTATTTACGTATTATTTGGCTTTGAAAATTTTTATATATAAAGTTTTTTATCAATCATGAATTATCTCTATTGTTTTTCGAACTTTAACCACCCCTCAGGGGTGGTACTACAATTTGAGACTATTTTTAACAGGAATCGTACGACTGCACGGACTAAAGAACATCGCACCCGTCTACACAGGCCTTATGCGTTGGAATTGGCTATAATTTTGGTATGTTATAGTAGGATAGGTAACTAAAAAAAAATTTAAGTAAAGTTAAGTTTGTCTATGTACAGTTTTTGAGATATAAACGATCAACGTTCGTTAAATGGTCGTTTTTGGATATGTTCTAATAATAATAACTTTTACATCTTGACCGAAAAAAACTTATTGACCATAAAAGGAAAAAGTCATTTGTGGTGTCATTCTTGTCAATTTATTAAATAATATACGGGGGATATTTAAAAAAACATTTTTTTTATATCTGCACTATTACCGAATTTTATAACTAGCACATTTTGTTTTGGTGCAGATTAATAGTTTTATATAATATTTAAAGAAAAAAAAACATTTTTGCTCTTTGATTGCCCCAACTTTTATAGATATTAATTTTTTTATTGCAGGTATTTTTTCTTACTAAATAAAATTGACTTTAGCTGTTTTAAGCTATTTTCCGTATGATAAAAATTAATTTGTTAAATATTTTGTAATAAAATACAGCTCAAAGAATATTTTTATTATATAAAAAAAATACTATAGCTTTAGGTTGAATCAAAGGGTCTTTTAAAAAAAAAATGTTTTTATTTTTTTTGCTCTTAAATAATTTTAAAGCTATTTTTGGAAAAAGGCTCGGTGAATTTTAATTAAACTTTACCTGCTTATTTTTGTATCTTAGCGTCACATTAGGAAAAAAATGTTTTTTTTTTCTGTCTAGTTTTCAAGATATTAATTTTTGTAACTCTAACTATTCTTATATTTACAGGACGGCGACAAAAAAAAGGTATTTAACGTCCAATTTTTGCTGTACGTACCAAAACTTTAAACAATAAGAGCCAAAACAGTAGAAAAATAAAATATATACAGGGCGTCTCAAGAAATAGGTTTATTTAATGCATGAGTTTTATTAGGACTAATGCAGGTCTTATTTTTTTTACTTAACTACAAAATGTCAATAGTACGTAACTTTTTATTAAGCACCAGCTATGGGTGTCATTCTCGGTAATTCCCGAAGCCCCCGTTGACATATAAGATACGCCAGGCAAGGTGTGCTTCAAAATATCTTGGATGTCGCATAATATTAATCAATAAACATATAAAAAGAAAGGTTATTTTATTATATATATATATATATATATATATATATATATATATATATATATATATATATATATATGTATATATATATGTTATTACTCTGGGGTGTAAACAGATTTATTAACGTGAAATGGCAAAATAGTAAAAGTACGTCTGTGCAAAAACAAAAAAGCTATAAATACTTTTATCGGACTTCGCTTAATTTTTTAATTAAATCAGCGGACAAAAAGACAAAAAAAGACAAAAGTTTTTTTAGGATCCTTAGTAGACATTATGGTTATTATTTTCATAATTCTTCGAGAACCATATACGACCATAAAAGAAACATATCTTAATTTGATTTTTAATGCTTTTCAAATTGCGCAATATAGAACACAAGTAGAAGGTACTTTATAAAAAATTTACTATGCAAACATTACCTTAATTATTAGGATTTATCACTGCAATACAAACTGTTTAACACATTTGTACACCATCCTGTATAATGTTCTTTATTTACAACTGTAGATTTATTTTATCTTTTATTTTGTAAAAAATATTTATAACCATTTGCACCAAAGAAGATAAGGAATCCTTAGTGTTATTCAGACCTTAAGGTATGAATTTCATTTGCTCCAACTAGAAAACTTAAGCACCGCTCAAGCTTTCCTTTTGAAAGTCCACATCCGCGACCACTTATTCTGACCTTAATCAAACTGAATAGCAAAACATTAGCACCAGTATTTACTACCGAACGAACCGGTTTAAGTGTATTTTTTTAATACTCACAGGTTAAATAACTGCAAATATTTGGTTCACTCTAATGTGAAATATGATAGTACGCATTTCTTAGTGAGTTTCATCTCATATAAATTCCAATTAACTTTAGAAATAAAGAAAAACCACATAAAAATTTTGTAACGAAATGTAATTTTTTGGAAATTTAGTCCGTGCAGTCGTAGGATTCCCATTAAAAATAGTCTCAAATTGTAGTACCACCTCTGAGGGGTGGTTTAAAGTTCGAAAAACAATAGAAATAATCATTGATTGACAAAAAACTTATATACAAAAATATTCAAAGCTAAATAATACATGAATAATTTAAAACTATATCTGTAGATGCATTACCGTATTAAATACGTATCAATATTTAAATACTGTAAAAAGCACAAGATATATTAGAATCCCTTTTCAATTATACATTCACCAAAACAATCGACCATAGATTTTATAGTCGTTAACTTGTCTAAAAAATTAACATGTAAAATATAGCGGACAACTGACACTGACTTACACCGTTTTTATTCGACATTTCCCAGTGACGTTTGGAGGTTTAAATATGGCTACTATTTTTAAACCAAAATATTTATTATTTTTATTTATTTATAACCGTTGTGTTGAAATAATGTCGCAAGGTATTTATGAACAATTTATATAAATATTAAAAACTATTGCATTCACGGGAAAAATAAGTTAAACCTTCAACCAAAATATAGACTTTTAAACCTAGGATTGTAGCACTTAGCAATGTAGATCCTTTAGTAAATACTGGTGTAGAAGTCTGTTCAAAAACAAAAAACGGTATAAATTTTTTTTACAAACACAACTTTTTCTGGGTATTACGCCACTAGTAGATGTAGAGAGCATGATATTATTCCAAAGAGTTTTAGACTAAAACCTCCATTTAGAAGTAACAGAAGTGAAAGAATATTGCAAAGAACAAGTTTTGCTTTATTAAGAGAAAGAATTCAATTTCATAGATATGAAAAATGGTCTTTGAATAATAAGATTCAAAATTTAAAACATGAAATTGAAGAAAACGTATCCTTTTTTGATTATGATCATATTTTAAATTGTTGCTATAATAGTTATTTATTTCATTTTAACCAACAAAAAAATATTCACGTAAATAAATTTATTAATTTAAGAAATGAACAATTAGAAAATCAACTGAATTTTAATATTAATAATAACTTATTAGAACGTACAGTAATAAATATGTCAGACAAAGTTTTAACAGTTTCAGAAAAATCTCTTCTTTCAAAAGGTTTAAATTTTGCTTTACCACCAAAAAATCCTAATAGGTTAGATTTTGTAATAGGTATTGAAGAAGTAGCAAAAAGCTTACCTGAAGAAGTTGCTAATGAATTTAGAATTAGATCAAAATTAGTTTTGGAAAAACCTTTAAAGATTAAACAAAATATTTCAAAAGAAGAAAAACAAGCTTTAGTATCCTTAAAAAATGATAACTCAATAAAAATTTTGCCAGCCGATAAGGGTAATGCAACTGTTATAATTAATAATGACACTTATAATGACAAAATTGAAAATTTAATTCAACAAGGTTCTTATAAAAAACTTAATAAAGACCCTACAAAATCAATAGAGAGAAAAATTTATTCTACTTTATATAAGCATAAAAATTGTTTTCAAGATAGAGAACGTTCTCAGTTAGTTCCTCATTATAGCAAACCACCTCATTTCTATGGCTTACCTAAAATACATAAACCTAATGTTCCATTTAGACCAATAGTAAGTAGTATGAATTCTCCATGTCATAAATTAGCAAAATATCTATTAAACATTTTAAATCCCTTGGTGAATAACACTAATTCTTACATACGAAATTCTCAACATTTTTTAGAGAAATTATCTGAGATTGAGTTTAATAATAATCATTTAATGGTAAGCTTTGATGTTGTAAGTCTTTTCACTAATGTTCCGGTAGATAAAACCCTTTTAATAGTAAGAAATCGTTTAGAAAATGATCAAAGTTTAAGAGAAAGAACAAATTTAAATATTGATGCAATTTTAGAGTTACTTACTATTTGTATTAAAACTACATATTTTCAATGGCAAAATGATTTTTTTCAACAAGATTTTGGCATGGCAATGGGCTCCCCACTTTCTCCTTTAATGAGTAATATTTTTATGGAAGATTTTGAAAATAATATTTTGCAAGAATATCAGTATAAACCCATAGTTTGGTTTAGATATATTGATGATATTTTTAGTATTTGGCCTTATGATGAAAACAAACTAAATGAATTTCTATATTTTATGAATAACAAAGAAAGTACTATTAAATTTACATTAGAAAAAGAAACTGATAACAAACTTCCATTTCTAGATGTACTTATTGAAAAACAAAATACTTTTCAAACTTCTGTATATAGAAAACCAACACATACTAATAGATATTTAAATTTTAAATCAAATCACTCTACTATAATAAAAAGAGGTGTTGTTAAAAGTTTATTTGATAGAGCAAAGATAATTTGTTCTGATAATAACAGATTTTTATTAGAAAAAGAATTAATTAAAGAAGTTTTAATAAAAAATTCCTATCCTATAAATTTTGTTGAAAATTGTTTTCATAGAATAGAGTTTCCTAGAAGAAGAAATGCTAATATAATTGATTTAGATACTAAAAAATTATTGATTCCTTTTATACCAGGTATATCAGACAAAATTAGGAGAATAGCAAATAATTATAATATAAAAACAGTTTTTAAGACAGAAAATAAACTTAGATCTATTCTAACAAAAACAAAACCAATAAATGAAGAGCAGAATTCAAAAAATGTAATTTATAAAATACCTTGTGAATGTGGTAAAATTTATATAGGTGAAACTTCTAGGCCACTTGAAGTAAGAGTTAATGATCATAAATATAATTTGAGAAGGGGTGATTACGAGAAATCCAGAGTTTGTCAGCATTCTTTTGAGAGTAATCATAGAATTAAATGGGGAGAAACAATAATTTTACAAAAAGAATCTAATGACATTAAAAGAAAATTAAAAGAATCAGCATGTATTTATTTAAATGAAGATAACTGTCTTTCAAGTATTTCTATAGATATAAGTAAAGCTTGGCTTCCTATTCTCAGACAAGATTTGCAAAAAGGTTTTTTCAAAATTAATTAATACTGTAATGAAATTCTGATTATTGTTTTTTAAATAGATTTTGATATAATAGTAATATAATCCCACAATGATCATAATTTTGTAAAAATTTCTAAATGGTTATAAAAAAGAGACCTTATTGTTTCTAGTTTTAATGAGTCACCCTGTTCTGTTTATTTTTAAATTTGAAAACAACATTGACTGACATAATGTCTTGAAATAGTATCATGTTACCTTGTGTTTTGTTTAGATTGGTCAATTGTTTTTGATAAACTTCAGAATATTGACAATTTGTCAACGATATAATAATAAAAAATATATTTGAACAAGAAACATTTAAGATTTTGAGACAAAATATAAATAAAAAGCTTGAAAACGATTGTAGATTGACAATCGAAACGTAGCATATTCAAATTCAATTAAAAGATAAGTGGTTTAGGTTTTACTAGGCAACTATTTATTTTTATAGAAAGCCACTGACAAATTAGTGATTTTTATTTTTCTAGGAGAAACGCAGTGGTTTTTTATAATTTTTTAAAGTAATTTTTCCTTACTAGTGGCGTAATACCCAGAAAAAGTTGTGTTTGTAAAATGAATCCGCCACAAACATATAGATTTTATTTATAAATTTTTTTATTGGACTTTGGTTATCTTTTTCTTGGATCCAAATTTTTTTCCAAAGTTATTTATAACAAATTAGTTTTTTTCAGGTTTTCGACTATTAAGCTGCAGTATTAATTCCTCCTATATTAACAAACGGCTACAATGTGCGGCATCGGCAGTTTTTTTCACTTAAGGTTCATTTTTATGCATCAATACAAATGTGTTTTTTTAAGCAGTCCGAATTAAAACAAAATTTTTTTATTTAAATTAATATTTTTTTTTCAGGGAAAACTTTTGCAATGATGGAAATGAAAGTAACAGTTGCTACAGTAGTAAGAGCTTTAGAAATAAGAAGTGGTCACAAATCTATGACGGAATTGAGTGATTTATGCATTTCCTGTATTTCTTTGAATGTCAGTAGACCTTTGGACTGTCAATTTTATAAAAGAAAAGGCAATGACTATAATTAAATTAAAACATAAATTATATTTTAAAAATGTTTTTTATTTATATAAGACAGTCACCATTGGCGTAGCGGAAAACATTAACCCCCCCTCCCCCCCCCCCCCAAATTTTATTAGAGGCTTATCGCGAATATTTATATAGTAAAGCAAAGTATAGAAACAAAATTTGTAAAAAAAAACATTAAGTAGAGATGATAAAGCAAAAAAACTGTAATCGAACATTTATGACAAAAATTGATTTTCTGTAGCGAAACTAACTGTACACAACAAGTGAAATTAAAGAAAGAAGAAATATAAAAAAAAGTTTCCTCCTCGTCCGTGACTCGAACCCTGGATCTCTTGCTCTGTACGCAAACGCTCTCTCATTAAGCTACCAAGGAAGATAAATAAATTTTGGGAAAACTTTCACCTATGCATGTGCGTGGTGTCTGAATACAAGAACGAGAAATTCTCAGGGTATTAACTCGACTAAGCCATTCAACTGATTTCTATAATTCTTCTTTCCCACTGTCAAAGGTATGAAAACTCAAATTAGACGTAAAGTATCAACGTCTGAAAAACATGAGATCTCCTTTTCCTGTGCTAAAATTTCTGATCGCAAAGGGCGATTGCCAAGGACCTAAAACCATTCACAACAAGTGAAATTAAAGAAAGAAGAATTATAAAAAAAAGTTTCCTCCTCGGCCGGGACTCGAACCCTGGATCTCTTGCTCTGTGCGCAAACGCTCTGTCATTAAGCTGCCAAGGAACATACATAAATTTTCGGAAAACTTTTACCTATGCATGTATGTATGTATGTATTCGAAAGTGGTGGCAGGCCCTACTGAACCTCCATGCACTGCGACCACATATAGATCTATTGTGCCTACGTACCTACATACTGAGTTTGACTAAAGAGTTTGACTAAAGTGGCATTTTTTCCACCCAGCACATAAAAAAAACTCTGCAGATTACAACAATAAATGATTTAGGCTTAACACTTTGGCTCAAAGATATACCACTAAGGCCTCTGCATTATTAGCCATAAAGAAAGAAGAATTGTAAAAAAAGTTTCCTCCTCGGCCGGGACTCGAACCCTGGATCTCTTGCTCTGTACGCAAACGCTCTCTCGTTAAGCTACCAAGGAACATACATAAATTTTCGGAAAACTTTTACCTATGCATGTGTGTGGTGTCTCAATACAAGAACGAGAACTTCTCAGGGTATTAACTAGACCAAGCCATTTAACTGATTTCTATAATTCTTCTTTCCCACTGTCAAAGGTATGAAAACTCAAATTAGACGTACGACTGACCAGAAGGTGTATTCTCTGTGTCAAAACTAAATATATTTTGGGATTTGGAGATGGGGGGAAATTCCCCCTTCCGCCCCCCCGTAGATCCGCGACTGTATTGGCCATTCTTAGAGACTCGGCAGATTATTTTCTAGTAAGCTTAAGTATACGCTTCACTATTAAAACTATTTTTATTACTAAAAAAATAAGTTCCTCATATTCAAATCGTCTTTTTCATTTTGCGCCTAACCCCCCCCCCTCCCCCTATTTATTTAAAACACTTTGCTTAGAATTAACAATCAATTATCGCGATGCTGACTAATAAAATAAGTTCCAAAAATGGGGACTTTTTGGAATAAAACCTGACCTTATTTTAAAATCGGCAGTATTGTGACAGATTTACATATAAAAAGTAGCTGCTTACTTTCAAAATTTGGCCTTTGTGGATTTAAGAACCGGATTTATTAGTGACTGTTTTTACTTAATGAAAGTTAGCGACTTTATTTTTAAATTTGACTGGTATGTGAATTTTAAGAGGTCAGCTGTCAGTTTTCTTTGTAAATCTGTCAGAATAAAGTCGACTTTAAAATATAGCCAGGTTTTATTCGTATAAGTCCCTAATATTCACTGCCTTCCGTCCTATTAGTAACATTATAGGTATTTAAAAAAATATATTATAAATCTATTAACATAAAGTTCGGTTAAAAAGAGAAAAGTTAGTTTTAATTATCTTATTTTAATACAAAATTAAATAATTGATTTTAAATTTATTTTAAAGAATATGAGTCAGACGCTAACTTTTTTACTTGTGGTTGCACCTGCTTTTAGTACCTAACCACAGAAGATAATTTTTAGTGCTACATTCATAAATTTATTTTCCAGGAAAGCTCATTAATTTATTGTTCAATATTTTTCAAAACTTTGGTCCTAATTTATTTTCTACAATAATCAGATTTTTGTTAAGTGTGCATGATATAATAAGAATAATAATTATTATCACTTTTAAGGAATTTTTAACTCAAAAAATTTTCAAAATGGTTTTTTCGGTATCCCTACTGTTAGTATTAACTGTTATAGCGGTGTATTTGTTGTGGTTTTTTCAAAAGAAATTTAAAGTTTGGCAGTTTTCAAGAACATTAAGTGGTCCTCCATTCTTGCCCGTAGTTGGAAATGTATATGTGCTACTTGGAAAAAATGGTAAGTAATATTTTTGAGGTATATAGTTAAGGCAAGATTTGGGAAAATCCACTTTCTAGAAGAGAATGGGACAATTCGCCGCGGCCGATTCGCCGCAGCCGATAGGCCGCGGCCGATTCGCCGCGGGGACAATTCGCCGCGAGATTTTTTTTATGATATTACCATTGGCAATTGTTTAAACATTTTTATTTAGCTTGACTTCATATAATATATTTATTTATTAGTTTGGTTATAACTGGTTGGTGGTTAGTATACAATTCAACTTTTTTTTTATTAAAAAAATAAATAAAATGGTGGATTTAAAATGGCGGATTTTCCCATTTATGAACTGATTTGCATCAAACTCGGAACTTTAATATCTTTCAGGTCGCTGATTATTATTTTTAACTTAAATTTATAAAAGTCAAAATGGCGGATCCAAAACGGCGGACTTTCTCATTTATGAACCAATATGCATCAAAATCGGAACTTTGGGGTGTTTCAGGTCGCTAATTATGATTTCTAACTTAAACTTTAAAAAATCAAAATGACGGATCTACAATGGCGTACTTTCTTATTTATAAACCGATTTGCCTCAAACTTGAAACATCGCAAAAATAATAAACTTATATATTATATGAATTCAAGCTAAATAAAAATGTTTAAACAATTGCCAATGGTAATATCATAAAACAAAAAATCTCGCGGCGAATTGTCCCTGCGGCGAATCGGCCGGCGGCGAATTGTCCCCGCGGCGAATCGATCGCGGCAAATCGGCTGCGGCGAATCGGCCGCGGCGAATTGTCCCCTACCCTTCTAGAAGCATTACTTTTTAACAAATGGTTAATTCCCACTATTTCATCCCCGTTCAATTCGAATATCCCTGTTGCCATCTCGAAATGTTGAGAGGGGTTGAGATATTCAAAGCACCGAGTGGCAGTGTGGTGAGGCCATAGAGATGCCAAAAAATCGCACCCTGATTTAGGCTTAAAAAAAACTTTATTAAGCGAATTTTAGGGTAGGTAATCCCATAAGACCAAAATGGCCAAACTTTAAAAATTCATATTTTAAAAAATATATAGTTTATCAACAAAAGCACTAAGTTACAGTATGGTGGGGACATAGAGTTGCGAAAAAACGGTACCCTGAGTTAAGATTCGAAAAAACGTCATTTAACGAATTTTAGGATAGGGAATCGCATAAGACCAAAATGGCCAAATTTTGAAAATTAATATTTTAAAAACTATACAGTTTATCAACAAAAGCACCGAGTTACAGTGTGGTGGAGCCATAAATCTGCGAAAAAACCACACCCTAAGTTAAGATTTGGAAAAACGTCATTTAGCGAATTTTAGGGTAGGGTCCATAAGACCAAAATGGCCAAACTTTGAAAATTCGTATTTCAAAAAAATATACAAGTTATCAACAAAAGCACCGAGTTGCAGTATGGTGAGGCCATAGTGATGCTAAAAAACCACACCCTGAGTAAAGATTCGGTATAACGTCATTTAGCGAATTTAAGGGTAGGGAGTCCATAAGACCCAAATGGCCAAACTTTGAAAATTCATGTTTCAAGAACTGTTCAGTTTATCAACAAAAGCACCGAGTTACAGTATGGTGTGGCCATAGTGATGCTAAAAAACTACACCCTGAGTAAAGATTCGGTAAAACGTCATTTGGCGAATTTTAGGGTAGGGAATCCCATAAGCCCAAAATAGCCAACCTTTGAAAATTCATATTTTAAAACTACATAGTTTATCAACAAAAGCACCGAGTTGTAGCAAGGTGAGGTCATAGTGATGCGAAAAAATCATACCCTAAGTTAAGATTTGGAAAAACGTCATTTAGCGAATTTTAGGATAGGGATAGGGAATCCCATGAGACCAAAATGGCGAAGTTTTGAAAATGTATATTTCAAAAACTATACAGTTTATCAAGAAAAGCACCGAGTGGCGGTAAGGTGGGGCCATAGAGATGTGAAAAAACCAGACTCTGAGTTAATAATCGGAAAAACGTCATTTAGCGAATTTTAGGGTATAAGAACAAAATGGTCAAATTTTGAAAATTCATATTTTGAAAACTATACAGTTTATCAACAAAAGCACCGAGTTGCAGTATGGTGGGCCGATAGAGATGCGAAAAAACCATACCCTGAGCTAAGATTCGAAAACACATAATTTAGCGAATTTTAGGATAGGGATTGTAATAAGACCAAAATGGCCAAATTTTGAAAATTCATATTTCAAAAACTATTCAGCTTATCAACAAAAACACTGAGTTGCAGTATGGCGGGTCCTTAGAGATGTGAAAAAACCACACCCTAAGTTAAGATTCTGAAAAACGTCTTTTAGCGAATTTTAGGGTAGGCAATCCCATAAGACCAAAATGGCCAAATTTTGAAAATTCATATTTTAAAAACTATACAGCTTATTGACAAAAGCACTAAATTACAGTATGGTGGGGCCATATAAATGCGAAAAAACCACACCCTAAGTTAAGGTACCTAAAAAGGGAAAATTCCCTGCAGTTGGGAACACTGCACCCGCCTTTGGATACCATAAAACGTCGTTGATCTTACAAACTGACGTATCTCAAAAAAATGCAGTTTTGAGAAAACCATAATACTACCTTATTTGTGTCGTTCTTTCATCTCACAAAGTGTCGTGACTCATAAAAATCCTTTAAATAGCACAAAAATCATTAGATCCAAGAACATTTTTAGTGAAATATGTACATCCAATATAAACTTTCACTAAAACCTGAAATTGCTGTCTTGTAAAATTACAATAAATGAGTTACGTCAGTTTGTAAGATCAACGACGAAAATATCGAAAAACATCGCTAACAGTTTTTATGTGTTTTTTTTTTAGTTACCGATGTTTTAACAGCAGTTAAACTTTTTGTTCAAAACTACGGCTACAAGGACAGTTTTTGGATAGGCCATGACTTTTACTACATAACTACTGACCCTCAGGAGTTGAAGACCGTCTTTAATCACCCAAAATGTATGAATAAAGGAGCGGCTTACGAGGATTTTAAGATATTTTTTAATAATTCGATAATATTGTTGCCATGTAAGTTTATAAGTAAGGTATACCGGCCTTACTGGATCAGCTGATCTAGTAGGGCCGGAACATATTCTGTCACGTCATTACATTACTTAACAATTGTCAAAAATTTTTGGCTATGTCTATAATTTTTTTCTAAAAACTAGTTGATTGGGTGAAATATTATCAAATTTTGGATTAAAATTATAGTTTTTCTAAAATTAATTGTGCAGAATTATTGTGGACACCATGAAGAGTGTTTAATTGCATCTGTAAACCACTCTTAACTTATTAATAACAAATTATAAAGAAAAACGCGCACTTGAAAACATACTTCGAGTGAACTTGAAGATGCTTGGACATAATATAAGCATAATAGCAGTGTACGCACCATCAGATGACAAAAGAGTAGCTACAAAACAAATGTTCTTTGACCAACTTGATGAGACTATCACAAAAATCGGTGATACCAGAGAACTAATTATGCTTGGCGATTTTAATAGCCGAACTGGTAGGCAAATCCAGAGCAAAGTGATAGGACCATTTGGAGAGGAAGTAACAAATGATAATGGCTTAAGACTGATGCAATTGTGTGAAACCCACAACAGTAGCTCTAAAAAACTGGAAACGCAAAGTACACGGCATGGGAATGCAACTTACCGACCGATTTACCATATACACACTACAGTTTGCTGACGACCAAGTAATTGTAGCTAATGATAAAGAAGACATGGAGTATATGATGAGAAAGTTAACGGAAGAATACCAAAAGTGGGGGTTAACAATGAACGTGGACAAGACACAGTACTTATGTTTTGGAAACCAATCAAGTGAATTAGAACTAGAAAATGACAAACAATATCTCCATGTAATGAGTATGTATATTTGGGTGTCACATTTGATAAGACGGGAACAGACTGTAAAGAACTGGAAAAAAGAATAGTAAAAGCAAAAAAGGTTATTGGTTGCCTTAACAGTATTTTATGGAGCAGAGAGATAAAAAAGAATTTAAAATTTAACATATATGAAACAATGGTGAAAAGCACGCTATTGTATAGAATAGAGACTTGTCGCGTAACAGAAAAATACAAAGCAAAAATGGAAAGTGTCGAAATGGATGCAATAAGAAGATCAATGAGAATATCTAGAACACATCATATAAGAAATGAGATCATAAAAGAAAGAATGGGAATCGAGGGAAGCATAACGGATCACTAAAAGGCAACTGATATGGTACGGCCATGTACAACGGATGAGCGACGAAAGATTTCCAAAGAAGGTAATGCCTGGCTGCGGCACACCATCTAGACTATAAAGGTTTTTAAGATCCACCTACGTAAGTTGAAAAGAGTTTTTTTTATAAAGTAGCTGTCATATAGGTCCCGTAAGTTTAAAATAACTATGCTGCCCGACCTCCATTTACTATAAGCTGGGCACACCAATAGGGCGCAGGAAAAGAGGGCGTCCTAAACTGGAATGGCAACAGTCAATCCAAAAATAAATGAGGCAAAAAAACCTGACGGAAGATGACTGTCAGGATCGAAGGAGGTCGGATAACGTAGAAAAACGTTCTAAACCGACATAGTAGTAGTAATTTTACATATTCGCCGCATTTTTACGGGGATTATGATAAAAGTAATCATTTCTTATAAAAGTGTTCAATTTAACAACGATGCGCTGGCGACACCGATTCCACTTTGGCTCTGACCAGTATTGCCATTGTTGCCAAATCTAAAAATCGGATATGGATATTTTAAATGGAATTACTATTAAGCAAAACATTATTCTTCAAAGTTCGGTTCGGTTTAGTTACACACCCTCTAGGATCCCGGAAAAGAAATAAGGAATTTTTTTTTCCAAAAAACTATGTATTAGCGATATTTTAAAACGCGCTATTTTGATCTTTTGTCTTTCGCTCTCTTGTACTTTCGATCTCTTGTCTTTCAATCGGTCTCTCTTTTAATCGTAATCGTGCTTTCAGTAGTCTTTTAGGCCTCGTGTAAGGCGGATTTATTTTTCGATGCTATTTGGCCGTTACTTTTCGGGTTACGCGTGTGACTGTACTTACACTTTGCAGTAGTATTTTTAATCACAAAAAAAAGCTTCGGTTCGGTCTGCCGGGCTGTTTTTAATCTCGGGCTGACTACACGTGTTAATATTGCAGTGGCGGATCCAGGGGGGGGGCACTAGGGGACTTGCCCCCCCCCCCGAGAATTTTTTGAATATACAAAAAATGAGTAAAATGAAATGTTTTTGCTAATAAAAATTCAAAATTTTTGCCTGCGGCGCATGAAAGTGTCTAATGTTATTATCATCGAAATTACAACCACTGACTAATTCAAATAAATGCTACTTAAAAAAATATATACCGTTTCTTACCAACAGAGAATGTCACATAAAGTGCCCCCCCCCGAGAAGCACCTCTGGATCCGCCCTTGTAATATTGAATAATGGCTGGTTTGCTTGAGCGTTTTAATTCCAAGCTGTTTAATATTATGAAGAATAGGAAGACAAACAGTGGCTTTCTAGCGAAAGAAAAATATGATGACTGTCACAATACTGCCGGGCACAAATAAAGCCAGGCTTTATTCCAATAAGTCTCTATTGTCTGCTAAACTTTACTATTACACTATATAAGAGTATTATTCTGACCCAATAACTATAAAAACGTACACTATAATATGCTACTGACTCAAACATTCAAGCTATTTATTATATTCACCATTACGAGTTGGGAATTATGTAAACTCGCCGGGTAATATGGATAAATTTCAATTATTTATCATATTCACCGGCATTACTGGTAATTATATAGTATAATAACCGGCAGTTATGCATAATAACCTATTTATTACATTTACCATGGGCGCACCCAGGGGGGGGGCGGGCCCGGGCCCCCCCCAAGCCTAAGATTTTTGTATATATTTTCCACATATTTCATGAATAAACACAAAAAATAGCATGAAATAAGGCCTCGGGCCCCCCCAAGACATATTCCTGGGTGCGCTACTGCATTTACCGTAACACATGCACTTAATAAGGACAATGCCTTCTGGAGGCTAAAATTCAAACTTCTCAGCGAAATTTACATTGTCGTCTGAATTGTTTTCGGTTGTACATGGAATTCAAATTGTACACAGAAAAAAAGGAATTATTAAGGTAAAAAAAATTGGTTGACTTAACCAAATAATATTGTTATATTATTTACAAACGAATGGTTTCTTAAAGTTAAAAATATCTAACTAACTACAGCTTGATAAATATTGTTAAAATAACAAAACATTTTTTAATCCTGCCAGGCTGATTCGACTAACCTAATTATGGATTGTTGTTGTTAAAATTACTAAGCTGTATTTTTAAAATGATTTAATAAAAGAAAATTTTGTCACTAATTTTTTTCCGAGGCAAATTTCCATAGAGACAAGTCTTGCAAAGCTACTAGGTATTTGGAATAAGCAAATATGTAGTAGTTTTGCCCATTAGCAAACAAATTCCCTATATGTGGAACTGGTAGAACACCATGGTTTTAGAAAAAGACACGTCCTTAGAAAATGACACAAATCTAGAGAAAAACAGAAATTTCTCTGGCATACGCGGCTGTCCCAAGGAAAAACACAGTAAATGACATTAGGAATAGATAGATCATGGAATAAACATTTCATTGTTAATTTACTCAATGAAAAATTTTTACAAAGGCATAGAACAAGTAATTTTCAAACAAGGATGGCATAGAGATTTAGTACGTATACTTGCTCTATGCCACATACAAATTCCGTAAAAAATGATATTATTAAAGGCCAATCAGGTTCGGTTCATTCCTAGATTTGTGCGAAATTCGAGAATAGTACGTGCTACTGTCACGGATCACCCAACAAATAATCCATGCTACCGGTCTATTGGAGCTACAGAAGAGCTAATTACAAGCGGTGCGTGGTCAGAACTGAACAAGATCGAACTTAGTTGTTAAAAGTTTTTTAACAATTTTTAGATGAACTTTGGAAACCCAGACGCAAAGTAAATTCACGATGCTTCAAATCTGGTGTTCTAAAAACCTACGTACCAACTTTTTACGAAAGTAGTGTTAAACTTGTCCAAACTTTAAAGGAATTTCGAGAAAATTTTGATCTGATACATACGTTGGATAAGTTTATATTTATGACATTTTTTGGTGAGTAATTACATATAAAAGTATGAGGAGAACATAGGTTGGGTACCATTATTTTCTTCAAAAATATAGAAGGCAAATCCCACACGAACGCCAATGGTCGAAATAAAAAAAAATGCCTCTTGGTGAAAAGAAAGTGTGCACCACGTACGTTTTAAATATATCTGTACTGCTAAAGCCTATTAAAACCATTAATGGATAAATACTGGTAAGTACAAGCGTTTCGCCATGCTGCCAAACGTCCCACATAGCACAAAAATCACTTCAACGTTAAATTAACGTGAACAAAAATAACAAAGTTTTTTTATACTTGAAAACAACCTCATACCATGTAATATTTATTTTGTTAAATCTGCATGCTTAAAAATAACTTAAAAACAAGGAGAAATCAAGCTATAAAAATGTACTTTTTGCTGAAGTTTCTGGTGCTGTGTATATAACGTGTTTTTTACCCTCGTTAATTTCATATACCAAATTCACACTTGAAAAGTCCTCCACAACATGTTCTAAAACGCCATTAGATTAAGACTTCTCAAACCTACAAACTTTCTGCGTCTCTTTTGGTCACATTTTTTTAATAACATTTGTTTAACTTAAAAGAGACGCGAAAGGAAGTTATAAAAGTTTACTAGTTTAAGACTACAACACTTCAAGACAATTTTAAAGATGGCGCTCAAGGCAAGACAAAATATCTATATATCTATCTATATACATTATGTTTTTTTTTAAAAGCTAAACAAGATTTTTTAACAGTAAACCCTTTCACAGAATATTAATGTGTCTTTATCAGGTTAATAACAGATGCGTCGTGATCGTGAAGGATCAGGGATCTAAAAGGTTTTTGGAGTTTAGAGGCCAAAGCACTGCCTGATAGATTTGGTTAAAGTGAAAAATCCCGAAAATAGGTGGCGCTGCTGCTAGTAAAATCTAAAAAATATTCAGTAGAAAAGCCATGCAAGTGGCGTTTTAAAATTCGTGTAGAAAAGGCGTAAATCTATTGTGATTTTAACGTAAAGATCACTTGAAACTAACGTAAAAACATTGCTGTTTTAATTTTATAATGGCGTTATTACAACGCAGTTTTTAGCAACGTTATTTTTTATAACTTTAATCAATTACCTATTAAGCTTGTTTTCATATATGAAATAAACGTGTTTTTCTAGCCGCTTTTAAAATCAACGTTTTTTTTTCTCACGCCTTTTTTACGTGTTAAACACGTGATTGTGCTATGTGGGGTATTGGTTAGATTAAAAAAGTAGACGCTTTTAAAACAATTTGAAATGATTCTTTTAAATGACGTTGACAATTTGTCAATGCGGTGATTTGATATTGTCAAAATGTTGGTAATTTCAGGGCTATCAAAACGGACGGGCCACTATCTACAACTTTGTTGACGTCACAGCGAAGGCTAAATTTCTCTTTAATGGTCACGTCCAAAAACATTCAACTGTTCCTTGAATTTCTTTGGTCACGTCTGATTGTCTTTAAAATAGTGAAGTTGGGATGACGGTTCACGAATATTTGATTTTTTTAAAATAAAGTCTGTTTTTAGAATGTTTTTACTATATTCTTGTAAAACAGAGCCGCATCATTAGCTCATACAAAAATTAAATTTAAAGCAGAAGCGAATGTGTTAGTTTCTGCGTGGAAAGCAATCGGCTTGCCTACATCTATTTATTTATATTCAGCACTTTTTAAAACTTAATATAGTTATGTGTTTACAAAAATTAGAACATTAAAAAAAGAATAGTGTAGCCTAATTTTGTTTTAAAAAGATTAACACTCGTATTTTTGGATTTTAAATGAATTTTAACAAATATAGTTTTATACAAATACGAATTTTTAATTTACAAAGTCAAATCCCTGTCAAATATATTAGTTGGCGTGCGGTGCATGGCGAGAAATTTAAAATTAAATTTAAAAATAAGGAATGCTAAATCTTGAAGATTTTAACTATTTAATCATCTTTCAACCTTACACAAGTTTGGTGGAATATCGGGATAGTGTCTGGAAATATTTCATTGAAATTTCGCGAAAATCTGTAGTTTAATTTTAAAAATACTACTACTATGTAGGTTTAGAACGTTTTTCTACGTTGTCCGACGCCTATTCTCCACCTCCTTTGATCCTGACAATCAACTTCTGTTAGATTTTTTTGACTTATTGATCTTTGGATTGACTGTTGCCATTCTAGTTTAGGACGCCCTCTTTTTCTGCGCCCTATTGGTTGCCATTCTAGGACTTGCTTTGGTAATCTTTCGTCGTTCATCCGTTGTACATGGCCGTACCATATCAGTTGCCTTTTAGTGATGTCATCCGTTATGCTTCCCTCGATTCCCATTTTTTCTTTTATGATGTCATGTCTTTCTTCTTATTGCATCCATTTCGACACTTTCCATTTTTGTTTTGTATTTTTCTGTTTTTATTCCATACAACAGTGTGCTTTTCACCATTGTTTCATATATGTTAAATTTTACATTCCTTTTTATTTCTCTGCTCCATAAAATACTGTTAAGACATCCAACAACCTTTTTTGCTTTTACTATTCTTTTTTCCAGTTCTTTACAATCTGTTCCTGTCTTATCAAATGTGACACCCAAGTATACGTACTCATTGCATGGAGATATTGTTTGTCCATTGTCTAGTTCTAACTCACTGGATTCGTTTCCAATACATAAGTACTGTGTCTTGTCCACGTTAACTGTTAATCCCCACTTTTGGTATTCTTCCATTAACTTACTTATCATATACTCCATGTCTTCTTTATCATTAGCTACAATTACTTGGTCGTCAGCAAATTGTAGTGTGTATATGGTAAATCGGTCGTTAAGTTGTATTCCCATGCCGTGCACTTTACGTTTCCAGTTTTTTAGAGCTACTGCGATATATATTTTAAAAAGAGTTGGAGAGATCCAACATCCCTGTCATAAGCCTTTTGTTACCAGGAATTCTTTTGAAAGTCTATTTCCAATTTTATCGCTTTTATGTATGTATGATTGATATTAGTTTGCTCTAACACTGTCCATAATTTTTCTACTGGAACGGTATCATATGCTTTTTGTAGGTCCACAAAGGTAACATGAGTCTCTATATTTCTGGCGCTCCTTTTCTCAATTACTTGTTTAAGACAAAAAACATTATCACTACAAGATCTGCCTGCACGAAACTCACTTTGCTCTTCTTCTTCTTGTTCATGAAAATCATTCTCTATTAGATCTCTAAGAATCCTACCATACAATCTACTTAGAGTACTGTTTACTGAAATTCCTCTGTAATTGTTGCAATCCAGCTTGTTTCCTTTTTTATGTATTGAGGATATGAATGCAATTTTCCAATTATTAGGTACTGGATGTCCGTTTATGCATTGATTGATAATATATGTGAGATTTTCGAGTAGTTTCTCTGATCCATATTTGAGCATTTCAGCATATATTTCCCCAGGTCCGCTAGCTTTTCCGGATTTAAGCTTTTTAATACTATTCTTGATCATTTCTTTTTCGATGATTACTTCCTCTCCATGTACTTCTATGTCTCTCCTCGGAGAGGCTGCCAGATATTCGGGTCTCGTCTCCTGCAGCAGTCCCTTGAAGTGTTCTGTCCATTGTTTTGGTTTAATGATCTGGATGTTTACTTTTTCTTTTGTTGGGTTTTTTACTGTAGAAATGAATTTCCATACTTCAGAACTCTGCTTACCTCCTACGTGTGTATTTATATCGTGGCATTTGCGCTCGAACATTTCATTCTTTTCTGTACGTATCAAATTTCTTAGCTGTCTTCTGGTTTCCTTGTAGATTTCTAGGTCTGTTTGCTCTTTAGTACTGAGCAATTTCAAGTATGTGCGTTTTTTCTCTTTGACCATTTCCTGTATTTTCTCCGTCCACCACATCTTCCTGTTATTTCTATTATCTTGGTATCCAACAGCTTCGTTGCTTGCTTCCTTCAAGCTTTTTATTGTGTTTGTATATATCTCTTTAAATGAGTGATTTGTGTTTATTAATTTTTCATCTAATCGGTTCTGATACAATCTTTGGGTACTTTCGATTTCTAGACTTCTAAAGTTGTATTTTTGATTGTCTTCGATGCATTCTAGGTTTTCATTTTCTCTAATACTTTCGTCCTTATTTGTTTTTCTTAAAGGGAATAATATTTTTGCTTTTACCAGATGGTGGTCCGATCCACAGGTAACACCACGAAGTGCTCGCACATCATACCACTTTAATTGCGAGTGTTGTCCACCTATAGCATAATCAATGATTGATTTAAGATTTCTTGTTGGCTGAATCCAGGTATATCGATGAATATCCTTATGTTTAAAAAAACCATTATTTATTTTTAGGTTGTGGGTTTCACACAATTGCATCAGTCTTAAGCCATTATCATTTGTTACTTCCTCTCCAAACGGTCCTAACACTTTGCTCTGGGTTTGCCTACCAGTTCGGCTATTAAAATCGCCAAGCATAATTATTTCTCTGGTATTACCGATTTTTGTGATAGTCTCATCAAGTTGATCAAAGAACATTTGTTTTGTAGCTACTCTTTCATCATCTGATGGTGCGTAGACTGCTATTATGCTTATATTATGTCCAAGCATCTTCATGTTCACTCGAAGTATGTTTTCACTAATGCAATCGTAGTCTGTAATTTTATTCTTTAGATTTTTCTTTATTAACAAGGATACCCCTCTGGCTGCTCTTCTTTCTTTTGGGACTCCAGTGAATATATGGACAAAATTACCGACACTATTCGTACCTGTTCCTTTCTTTTTTGTCGCAGTGAGTGCAATAATATCGATTTTGCAATTCTGCACTTCGGTTGCAATAATGTCCAACTTCTGATTCAGTCCCTGTACGTTCCATGTAGCTATATTCATAGTCCTATGTCTTTGCTTTTTTCGTCTTCGAGAGTTTCCATCCATTGCTCCGAGGCTTTGTTTAGGCTTTTTGGTAACTGCTTTATTTTACAAGTATTAGAGAACCAGTCTAATGCCTCAACCCCCTACTTGGAGGGCCAGGATTTTTAATCAAGCTCTAGCCTTTGACGAGCCAACGCCATACTGTAAGGCAACAGCTGTAGTCTTTTATACTGTCCCTAAAAGAATGGGTTGCCACCTACGCTATGATCACCGTACCGAGGTCCATTGTCTCCGCCTTTTATATCGATGTGGTCTTCTCCCGTAACCCTGGGAAAGGGACCCTATATAGGTGCTAACTCTCCGGGTCAGAGAGTACCTGGAATCTACGGAGGGCAGGGGTCGATTCATTTCCCTTGATAGACATCTGACGAGGCCTATCCGTACCCTAATGTTATTATCAGTAGTGTAAATTGATCCTATCCTGCTTATAGCAGTTATTTTTAGAGGCATTTTCCCAGTACAGATATATTTAAGATGTACGTGGTGTGTACCAAATTTCACAAAATTATCTAGAACAGTATCAAATATATTAATAAAAAAGGATATTTTTTGAAAATCATCCAAGTTAAGACGTTTAGAACATTATTTATTTATTTATTTGGACGGTCATGCCATTTACCACAAAGTAAAATAGCCTATATTTTTTGTGCATTTACACAGCATAAAACAAGGATCAATGTTTGGAATCAGCGGCGTATATAAGGGAAGCTAAGGTTTTTTGGATAATTTCCACATATATTTCCACATATTTCATGAATACAAACATAAAATAGCATAAAATACGGACTCATGGGGTCTCGGGCCCCCACCGAAACTGTTCGGCCCCCCCGAATAATTTTTCTATATACGCCACTGTTTGAAATGATACTTTTTTAAATGCTGGTGTTGTTGCCCTATGACGTCACAAATATAGCAAAACTGGCGAAAGTGGTAATAGGGACTTATTGGAATAAAACCTGACTTTATTTTAGAGTCGACTTTTTTTTGACACATTTACACAGAAAACTAACAGCTGACCTTTCAAAATTGACATAGCAAAGCCAGATTTAATAATAAAGACGCTAACTTTCATTTAATAAATACCGACATTAATAAATCCGGTTTTTAAATACACAAAGGCCGAATTTTGAAGCAGAGCAGCTGCTTTTTATATGCAAATCTATCACCATAGGGTCGCTGTTAAATAAGTTTTATTCCAATAAGTGTCTAATATCTTATTGTTTATCAATTTTCTTTGCAAGGAGTAAAAGTATCATAGAAATTTGGATACACCATAAAGTCAGGATCAATGTTTGGCAGGATACTTTATTAAGGTCTGTAGCTTAGTGACGCTACGACGCGACGTCACAAAGCAGGCGAAAATGGTAATATACCAATTTAAGATACGGTTTCATTAGAAATAAAATTTCGGACTTCCATTGTCTTTATTTATTTTAAAAACACGACGTTTCGGTTAGTAAGTATCTCTAACCGTTATCAAGTGTAAACTAAACAATCTAGTCTCTAGGCTACTACTTATACTACTTGGTGTGCAGTCAGGTGTGACGGCCCGCCCCCTTTTTAATCGTAAGACGCCTGTTTTCCTTAAGGAGTGGTTTCCATATGTTTGGTATGTCCGTGCTTGGTTGACTGAAAACTTCTTTATTCTGCATTATAAACTTTCGTTTTCGCCAATGCGCCTCCTTATGTAAAACTTTAGCTTCTGACCACTGAATCCTGTGATCATTTGACCATGCATGATCTGCTAAACCAGATTTTTCAATATCCCCTAATTGGGTACTTTTTAGATGTTCATTTACTCTAACCTGAAGAGGGCGTTTCGTTTCACCTACATATGATTTACCACACTCACACGGGATTTGGTAAATACATTCCTTATTATTTGAGGGATTGTCTGGTTTTGTTTTAGTTACAAAACTTCTTATCGTATTTCCCGAAGAAAATACTGTTTTTATATTATAGTGTTTAGCTATTCGTCTTATGTTTTCTGAAATCCCTTGAACATATGGAATGTTAATAACACCTAACCGATTATTATTTTGAGAATTTGGTACATTTAGTTTGTTTTTAATTTTAAATATCGTTGAGTTTATTAATTTCTCGGAATAACCACTCTGTTGTAAGTCCTTTTTAATGTTGTTAATTTCTGTGGTTAATTCTTCATTATTACTACAAATATTTACAGCTCTTAAATACAAACTTCTTATAAATCCTTGTTTTGTTGCAACAGAATGATTAGACTTAAAATTTAGGTACTGTCCCGTGTGTGTAGGTTTCCTATATACAGTGGTTTGAATGTTTCTGTCTAAACGTTTGACAAGAACATCCAAAAAAGGTAAGGCCGAATCTTTTTCAATTTCCATGGTGCACTTGATTGTTGGTCGAATACCGTTTAAATGGTGTAGAAAATTTTGTAGTTCGTCATCATTTTCCGGCCATATAATAAATGTGTCATCCATGTATCGTAGCCATAGTTTTGGTTTGACTCTTGCTGTGTTGATCGCATGGTCCTCGAATCACTCCATGTAGATGTTTGCTACCACTGGCGAAAGAGATGAACCCATTGGGAGTCCATCATTTTGCGCGTAAAACTTATCTTTCACTTGAAAGTAAGAGTTACGGAGACAGAGCTCCAAAAGATCCATCACCCCCTCCACCGATAGCGTTGTTCTCTCATGAAGTGTATCATCAGTTTGTAATTTGTTTTTGATGATACTGAGTGACTCATTTATTGGCACGTTGGTGTAGAGACTTTCTACATCAAAACTTACAAATCTATCGCCGGGATCTAATTCGATACCTTTTAAAACCTCGACAAAATGTTCCGAGTTTTTGACAAAAGATTCGGACTTACCCTGTTTTCGTTGAATTATGTCCAACAAAAACCTCGACAAAGTGCTGGTCGGTGAGTCCCTGGAGCTGGTAATTGGTCGCAGTGGTATATCCTTTTTATGGATCTTTGGTAATCCATAAAAATGTGGTGCCTTACTGTAGTGTGGAGTCAGGCGGGATCTAACAGCGTCCGGGATATTTTCAGCATACTTCTTCAAAGTCCTGTAGATGCGTCCTTCTATGATGGTGGTTGGATCTTTGGGCAGTTGCTTGTAGTCTCCTTTCTCCAGAACTTCTTGGATCTTTTTGTCGTAAGTCTCGACATCCATGATCACCGTCGCGTTTCCTTTGTCGGCAGGTAGAATCTTGATTGATTTGTCAGCCTGCAGGTTCATGATTGCCCGTTGTTCTTGACTGGTGATGTTTGTCTTTTGTTGCTTCTTTCTGTCCAACGTTGTTCTTACTTTATGGCGAAACTCATCAGCTTCGGGTTGAGGTAGACTAACGGTCTCTATTGCCGCAATAATATCTAGTGTCGGTGTCTGTGCCGGTGCAATGGCGAACTTAAGTCCCTTACTGAGTACCAATTCTTCGTTGGTGCTCAGAGTCCTTTTGGAGATGTTCACTATAGTGCTTGGTGTTGTTGAGTTTGTTCTATCTTGAGTACGTGTCTGTAGTTTCTTCAGTTTTTCTCGGTGAGTTGATCTTATCTTCTGTCGTTCTCTGTTGCACGTACTGTCAATTTTACTCAGTATCGGTTCGAAGTCTTCCTCCCATGTGTGTCGTCTAATTTCGTCAAAACGCTCCTCCATGTCGGTGTTGAAGTTGGCTTTTCTCCATCGATGGAACTGATTTGGGATCGGATTAGTGCTTGGCTGGTCCTCTCTAAGATCTTCTTCGTTCTCACTCCCGGAAAGTTGGCTTTGAGGCGGAAACCAACCGGAATGACACCACTGTCGCGCGCCTCGCACAAGAATGAAATGTGTTCTTCTTCCTTTATCACTTTAAGTTTGGTCTTCTCGTAGCCTCTGAATAGATTGTTGATTCCGGGTCCGTACCGTTCTTCAACTCTTTGTTTGAAACTCGTAGACAATGATTGTGTAGAAATAAAATTTCGGACTTCCATTGTCTTTATTTATTTTAAAAACACGACGTTTCGGTTAGTAAGTATCTCTAACCGTTATCAAGTGTAAACTAAACAATCTAGTCTCTAGGCTACTACTTATACTACTTGGTGTGCAGTCAGGTGTGACGGCCCGCCCCCTTTTTAATCGTAAGACGCCTGTTTTCCTTAAGGAGTGGTTTCCATATGTTTGGTATGTCCGTGCTTGGTTGACTGAAAACTTCTTTATTCTGCATTATAAACGCAGCTTCAATAAACTTTCGTTTTCGCCAATGCGCCTCCTTATGTAAAACTTTAGCTTCTGACCACTGAATCCTGTGATCATTTGACCATGCATGATCTGCTAAACCGGATTTTTCAATATCCCCTAATTGGGTACTTTTTAGATGTTCATTTACTCTAACCTGAAGAGGGCGTTTCGTTTCACCTACATATGATTTACCACACTCACACGGGATTTGGTAAATACATTCCTTATTATTTGAGGGATTGTCTGGTTTTGTTTTAGTTACAAAACTTCTTATCGTATTTCCCGAAGAAAATACTGTTTTTATATTATAGTGTTTTGCTATTCGTCTTATGTTTTCTGAAATCCCTTGAACATATGGAATGTTAATAACACCTAACGGATTATTATTTTGAGAATTTGGTACATTTAGTTTGTTTTTAATTTTAAATATCGTTGAGTTTATTAATTTCTCGGAATAACCATTCTGTTCTAAGTCCTTTTTAATGTTGTTAATTTCTGTGGTTAATTCTTCATTATTACTACAAATATTTACGGCTCTTAAATACAAACTTCTTATAACTCCTTGTTTTGTTGCAACAGAATGATTAGACTTAAAATTTAGGTACTGTCCCGTGTGTGTAGGTTTCCTATATACAGTGGTTTGAATTTTATTTTATTTCTACACAATCATTGTCTACAAGTTTCAAACAAAGAGTTGAAGAACGGTACGGACCCGGAATCAACAATCTATTCAGAGGCTACGAGAAGACCAAACTTAAAGTGATAAAGGAAGAAGAACACATTTCATTCTTGTGCGAGGCGCGTGACAGTGGTGTCATTCCGGTTGGTTTCCGCCTAAAAGCCAACTTTCCGGGAGTGAGAACGAAGAAGATCTTAGAGAGGACCAGCCAAGCACTAATCCGATCCCAAATCAGTTACCATCGATGGAGAAAACCCAACTTCAACACCGACATGGAGGAGCGTTTTGACGAAATTAGACGACACACATGGGAGGAAGACTTCGAACCGATACTGAGTAAAATTGACAGTACGTGCAACAGAGAACGACAGAAGATAAGATCAACTCACCGAGAAAAACTTAAGAAACTACAGACACGTACTCAAGATAGAACAAACTCAACAACACCAAGCACTATAGTGAACATCTCCAAAAGGACTCTGAGCACCAACGAAGAATTGGTACTCAGTAAGTGACTTAAGTTCGAAATTGCACCGGCACAGACACCGACACTAGATATTATTGCTGCAATAGAGACCGTTAGTCTACCTCAACCCGAAGCTGATGAGTTTCGCCATAAAGTAAGAACAACGTTGGACAGAAAGAAGCAATGTGGCCTATTAAAATGCGTTGGGTGACATTTGTGGCAGCTTAAAGACGTAGCCGCCAATTTGGGACACTGTAATTAGAATAATAACAATTTGCCAACTTGTGACACAACAAAACCACTGAATAATTAAACAAATATCTGGAAGCAGAACTGTATTTTCCAGCTAGGTAAAACATTGATATGCCCGGTAACTTTTATACAGGTGGGGGGGTTCAGAAATAAGAAAATTTTACGTGTGCCACAGTGTTTTAATATCAATGTTTTACAAAGAAGATCTTAATTAAAATACAGTTCAACCCAAACGTTGTAGCCAAACAATGAAATTCTACCTACTTCCGAGGCTTCCAGAGTATTTGTGTAATTAAAAAAACCAAAAAAATTGACTAATAAACAAAATAAAATTTAGAGATTCCCAAATGAATCAAAATGACAAAACTAGAAGCACTTTACAGGTAGATGGACTCCTTTAACAGGTCATAGTGTACCTACATCTGAGTCAGTAGTGTGAGACTCAGTTATATGAACGATTGGAAAAGATAAATATACTTCCAAAATTATTCTGCCATAGGGGAGATCTGGACCAAATATCCGCTGTCATCATTCTACGTTAGGTAGAATGAAACAGACAGCAACCCAGTCCGAGATCCACCCCATGAGGTAAAACAGTGCAAAGAAACCGCTAAAAAAAAATATAACCTCATCTCTCTTTTGTCGCTGCAAAGTTGGTTCATTGGGTTGTACAAATAACACAAAGATTTAGTTCATCTTGTATAATTCAAATTGAAATCTAGGGGTAAAATAGAAATTATCATAGGTAAAGACAAAATAAGGATGAATCCAAGTTGGAACAAACTAGCAGGGCTTTTTCAATTGTTCAATAAAAATAGTTATGCCGCAAAATGGTGGTCATGACGTCATACCTTTATCTTGCGTTCACAAGAAGTGTTAAAATTATATTGAAAATTTATATGGAAAGATTATGTCTAAATTATATTGAAAATTTATATGAAAAGATTATAACTAAATGTCTACTTGCTCCTACCTTGGTCCTGTGATTATCTTGCGATTAAATAAAAATGTGTTTTATTGTGTAAACCTGGAAGTGGTGTACTCCGACATTCCTCTAAAACATGGTGTTCTCGTGCTACTCTCGGGTCTCCTGCTCTGCTCGCGCCTCCCCTAATGCCCGCTTAGCACATCACGCTAGGGCAGCACACGGTGGTCAAAATGTTGTTGGCTTCTTGCCCGAGCGTAAAACCCTGTGGAAAATGAAATGTTTCAGTTTCCTGGAATTCGTCTATTTTGCACGAAGTTCCCCTACACCGAGTAATTTAATCAAGAACCCCATGTCGACTCAATAAAATAAAGTAGATTTAAACAGATGAACTAAACTAATCCTAACGTACCTTTCCCAGGGTTACCAAGCTACACCCGGCTTCACACCAGCGTCCAGCCCAACTGTCCCGTTGATGGAATTGACAGGGCTGTAGACAAAGGAGAAAAACAATATATAGTTTTTATCCAAAAACGTGGTCTTAAAAAAAAATAAAAAACTCCAAAAAATTCCCCATGTCTCTTGTCGAAAAAGTACATTTTACACGAAAAATAATTACAATCTGGGAGGCAAATATTATCTTGAAGAGTCCTCAAATAATAAAAAAAATGAAAAAAATAAAATCGAACTTACCACTGCTCTTTCCGTAGAAACGGCATAGGCCGACTTAAATCCCCTTCACAAGGGTGTGAGCGTCACTCTAGATTCGCCTAAAACACGACGGACTCACTCTTCACAGTCTCTGGGACAGAACCTGCAGTTTCTGCAGTGCCACTAACCAAAAACAATGGCGATCCCAGAGACCTGTTGCCGACCCAGCCAAAATTCGTTAGGAAAAGAGACCAGGCACTTTGTCGAGAACACCAAAATAATGAGGCCACCGGAAACCGTTCGTAGATTTGGTGGGGACAGTAAAACGCAATACCAACCTAATTTTCCCGGTTAGATTCAAATAAGGATGCAAACCTATTTATAAAAAACGCTCTCAACGAAAAAAACACTAAATGCGGTTTGCAACACTCGAGGAAAAGACCCACGGTTTCCAAACTAACCAATGAGGAAATACACCAATATTTCCATACCGGTATATAGGGGGCAGCACCGACCAAGGGGATAGAAAATACGTAAAACGCACACTGAGGTGTTGTCGGATCTATTTCCACGGTTGGAATTTTTATAACAAGGACGTCGAGACACCCTCCATACATAGACCGAACATTTGCCTACCGGACCCCTGCCAACATAGCAAGTAGGAGGAAAATAACCAGACGGACTATAAGAAGCTCAGCATTGAAACCATCAACTGTAAAATCAATTACTGGCGATCAGAGCTTGTATCAAACCCAGGAATATTCGAACACTCAACCAATTCCCATATGAGTAAAGCTGTACTAAGTGTAGAATTTCGTTGTATTTTAGTTACAGTTTTAGTCAAAAGTTTCCTTTGCTCTTTATATATGTTTTCTTTAAGATTCATATGGTTTGACGCCATTTTTGTAAAACATTTCTACATTAATAAAGTTGTTTCTAAACTTGAACCTAAAATACACATTGAACCACTGCTCAAACCCGGCCTAAGAGTGTTCAGATGTTAAGTTTGCTCCCCACTAGCTAGCCCTACACAACCCTTCAATCCGACTGAGTTAGTTATTAACTTTATTTAACTATGATTATATATAAATTTATATAATATAAAGATACGATTTTGTTTATTCTTTTAGTCCTGGTTTTATTCCTCGTTTATCTCCTATTTACAAAAATGCATAACTCGTATTTATTTTATCTTCTCCTTATCAAATTAATAAAGATATCAAAGTGGGCGGAGCCTCGGTTGTTACTGGTCAAACCGTGAACCTAAATATGTTTTCGTGCTATCAAAACTAGCTAATCCGTGAAGGATATGGGGTTCGGATTGTCCCAATATCCTCGAAAATAAACATAAGCGAATGAACTGTTCATCTAAATGTTTCCTCCCTGTTACTGAAACCATTTGTGATGCGGCAACGCCGCCATTCCCCAGCTGTTTATTCTCATGAACGTCAAAGAAAATTACGAAAGTGCAGATAAACAAAACAATCGAAAGTTTTTATATGATTTTTAAAGAACTGTGATCTTAAATTCCAATTACGATGTCCAGATAATACGATGTGCGTAGTGTCCACAGTAATTCGATGGAATGTCTCCTTTATAAGGTAACTTTTTGGACACTATATAACCTGATTTTTCCGAAACCTGTGATCCTAAATTCCAATTACGATGTCCAGATAATGCGATGTGCGTAGTGTCCACAGCAATTCGATGGAATGCCTCCTTTTAAGGTAACTTCCTAGACACTATATAACCTCCAAACCTAGCTCTATAAAATACCCTTAATTTGTGTACAGAAAGACGAGTCGAAGAGCCTTGATTATTTACCTAAATAAACAAATATGTAACGTTGCCTTAAACGTAAAAATGACACGTTACATAATCCCCCCCCCCCCAACTAATCGGAGAGGTCCGCTGCCGACTTAAGGTCTTTGGCATGCCAACTCCCTGGCAGTACTTTACCCGATGGTTCCTGAAGCTCAAATATCCATGCAGAAATTTTATTCCTAATCACATAAGGACCAACGACGGTGCTAACTTCTTCGAGAAAAACTTCGCAGCATCTGACAACACATAATTTTTCTTCCAAACACGCTGACCCACAGCAAAGTTGGGTACCCTTGTACGCAAATTATACTGAACTACGTTTTTCTCTCCCGCCACCTCTAACCTTCTCTTAACATCAGCATAGAGCTTCCGGAAACCTTCGTTCTTACTTTCAGCTGCGGATTGTACACCATTCTCTTCAGATAACAAAACTGGGTTGGAGTAATCTTTTCCTGATAAACACATATTCCTACCAAAATTAACAAAGAAAGGAGACATCCTGGTTGTCTCATGGGTTGCAGTACGAATCGCGCAGGCAAGTTTATGTATTTGTTCGTCCCACTTCCTGTGGTTGTCTTTCACATAACAACATAACATGGTTTTTAACGTACGATTCGTCCTTTCTGTTGGATTTGCTCTGGGGTGATAGTACGGATTATACTGAATTTTAACCTGATTACTCTCAGCAAAACGCTTAAACTCGTTACTTTTGTACTGAGGGCCATTATCACAAAGTATCAAACGGGGTACTCCGAAGACCATAAATACTTGCTCCTCAAGATGCTTAACAACAGCTTGAGTAGGGGCTGTTCGCATTGGAAAAACTAGGGAAAACTTACTCAAATAGTCCGTAACGACGAGAATCCAGCAATTACCCTTTGTCGAACGAGGTAGGGGTCCACATAAATCTGTTGAAATAATTTCCCAAGGACGAGTTGGTTTTGGGTGAGATATCATCTGATCAGATACACCTTGTGTATCACCTTTATGAGCTGCACAGACAAAGCATTTCTTTACAAAAGTTGCCACGTCCTGGCGCATTTTTGGCCAATAATATTTTTCTGCCAGTCTGTGGAAGGTTTTATACACACCCATATGTCCTGCGGTAGGAGGATCGTGAGCTTCTCCAATAATTCTACGCCTATGATCTTTAGGGACTACCTCTTTCCAATATTCGTTAGATGGTGAAAGTTGAGGGTATTCTTGTTTGACATATTTATACAACTTATTATCAGTGTATCTCCAATTCATAAATTTTAATGGTGATTCTACGACCCTCTTTACCATCTTTTGGTACCATCGATCTTTAATTGCTGTTGAAACGTCTCTGGGCTGCGAAATTGTATCAATCATGGGTACTGCGCGAGACAACATGTCCGGGACAACTAAATCTTTCCCTTTCCGATGGATTACTTCAAAATCATATTGCTGCTGTTTTACAGACCAACGAGCAAGTCTTCCACTGGGCTCTTTTAAGCTATGAAGCCATTTTAAGCTAAAATGATCTGTTATGACCTTAAATGAGATCCCCTCAATATAAGGCCGGAGCTTCTCTATCGCCCAAACCAATGCCAAACATTCTCGCTCGGTGGTCATGTAAACACGTTCTTGCTTAGTCAAAGATCGACTCAAATAGCATATGACTTTGTCTCCTTCAGGATAAGGTTGCGTTAAACATGCTCCTATTCCATATCCTGATGCATCTGTTTGAATGACAAATTCTTTGGTATAATCTGGACATGTAAGAATCGGTGCAGTCACTAAAAGTTCCTTAATCTTAATAAATGCTTTTTCGCAGTCTGGAGTCCAATCGAACTTTTGATTTTTCTTAGTTAGAGCTGTAATTGGAGCTATTATCGCTGAAAAATTCTCTATGAAACGTCTATATCAGGAAATTGTCCCTACAACTCTACGAACTTCTCTGACAGTTCTTGGCCTCTGGAGCTCTAACATGGCTTTAATTTTATTAGGGTCAACTCGGATGCCTCGACGGTCCACTACGAAACCTAAATAAGTCATTTCTGGCCTACACAGTTGGCATTTTTCCCAACTTACCGTTATCTTTGCATTCTGCAATCTTCGTAGGACTTCCTCAAGAATTCTAAGATGTTCAGAAAAGCTCTGTGTGACAATTACGAGGTCATCGAGATATACGTACACGTAGGGGTCTAAATCGTTTCCTATGATGCTATCTATGAGTCTCTGCCAAGTTGCAGGTGCATTATGAAGACCAAATGGCAAACGCTTAAATTGGAAGAGACCTCGTCGACAGATGAATGCTGTTAGTGGCTTCGATGATTCTTCCATTGGTACTTGCCAATAAGCGCTTTTGATATCTAAAGTTGACAAGTATTTAGCATCTTTCAACTTGTCCAGAGTCTCGGATACGAGTGGTAAAGGATAACTATCACGCGCCGTCACTGAGTTCAATTTGCGGTAGTCTACACAGAAACGATATTTCTTTGTGTTTTTCTTTTGTACCATTACCACTGGTGAAGCCCATGAACTACTACTCCGTTCTATAACATCAAGTTTCAACATTTCGTCGATTTCGTCATCAATAAGTTTCTGAATGACCGGTGAGACCTTATATGAACGTTGTCTTATCGGTGCTGCATTTGTTGTAATCTTATGCTCTACCCTGTCTGTACATCCTAGTGAGTCACCCATAATAGTCTTATATTTAACGACCAATTCCTCTAGTCGTTCTGATTCATAAGGTGTAAGAGTTGTTTGTTGGTCTGATGTTTCTAAAGAACAAATCACATCTTTATTATCGGCAAAGTGCCACTCATTAGTACTTAAGTTCGGTACTATACCCATCGAAATCCAAAAATCTAATCCCAAAATCAAAGTGTGCGGCAACTCAGGAACGACGACGACCTCTATTTACCTAAATTTATCCTGAACTCGCATAGGAAGCTGCACTGTCCCAATACTACTCGTGCTTTGACCATTTGCCACAATACAACTCGTCTTCTTTGTCGTATCAAGTGAAAAACCAAACCTCTCGATGATTGACCAACCATGATTCCCTAAAAAGGTACGTGAAGCCCCGGAATCCAACAAACCTAATAACTTATTTCCGAGCACATCCACTTCTAAATAAGGCCTCTCATCTTTACGAGCATGACTTATCACATAATCTAAGACGTACGTTAGCCTATCGGTCGATGCTTGTTCAGGCTGACTGGAAGGTCGACCACCTACGAGCGGCTGGGTCCGTTTCCCTGACGATTACAATTTCGACATTCTCTTACTGTTACCCCTGCTCGTCCACACGAAAAACACTGCCTACCTCTAGGTAATGCGCACCCGATTGCCATGTGCCCTGTTTGGTTGCATCTATAACAAACAACGTCCCTGGTCGCCCTACCAGATCCAACACCCTGTGGTGGTTGTACATCCCTGTCACTTACGCTAGACTGACCACTAGCTGGTTGATGTCTGTCTCTATCAGCTCTAGCAGCGAAACTGCTTGCTGGCTGCTGCCTATCTCTGTTAAATCTATTATCAGGAATATTCAAATTCTGTTGATTTGATGTCCCGGCACCTGATATTTGAATTGCATCAACCCCTGTTGGAAAATCGTCAAAATCGCTCTCTACGTCAACGTAGGCCAAGTCAGGTTCAATAGATTGGTTTCTTCTAGGAGTAAAATTCTCCTCCTCTAACCCATATCTCTGGTCTATTCTACGACACGAATCTTTTAAATGTGATAGGCTATTGACCTCAGTAGCAATCAACCCTTTCTTATAAATGTCCGCGATATTTCTGAAGACGATAGCTAATTTCGCCTCTTCAGAAACAGGACAGCCAAGTCTTTGGAAATACGTGTTCATGACAGCAATATAGGTCCCTATAGACTCTCCAGGGCCTTGTTTACGTTTTTGGATCTCCTTCAATAGCTTCTCGCCATATGAAGAAGGAAGATACTCTGCCATGAACCTCTGTTCCAGCTGTTCCCATGTATGAACTTCTCTACGAACATCTTTATAAAAAGTATAGGCTGACTTTTCAAAAAGATCAATGCCTGAGTTCAGTAGAACCATTTTACTAACTCCTCTAGCCTGACTCAACTCGTCCACTCTCTCAAAAAATGCGGTGACGGAGATTGTACCCCTCTCGCCTGTAAACGTTAAGTTCCACTTATGCGGAGGTACAGGTGCAACATGATATGAAGTACCAGGATCACTTGACATTGGTACTGGCGACGAACATGAAAATGGTCGTGACTGAGCAATTGGTGCAATGCTACTTTGGAGGGCAGCTAAACTCAAAGAAACGGTAGACGGTTGTTGATACTGAAAAGCTGTTGTACCGTAATTCTCAATCGGCATAGGGAGTGGTGCTTGTACTGATGTTTGAGTTGGGTTTGTAAGCACTTGCATTTGCAATGGAGCAATGACCGACGGTTGATTTGTGGGCTGTTGAGCTGTTCTTTGTGTGCTCGAGTGCTGTGGTTGCGGGAAATGAGACTGGTTAGGTGTGTTGCCAACACTTGTTGAGTGGTCTGAGCTTCGACTCGTTGATTGGGTTTCAGATGCTTCATCATCATCTGAGGTAATGCCAACTCTTAGTAAATCTGTTGCTTGGCTCTGCAACCAGTATGCCTTTCGTTTGACTTTCTTCAAAGTTAGACGGATTCATGTTGTTAATCCTGGCTAGCACGTGTTCCAACCTTACAGCGATTTTCCTAAACTCTCCCCCTTTGCTCGTACCAGAGAACTTCTCTACCAGCGGTACCAGACTATCTAGCTTCTTCATGCAGCTAAAAGCATCCTGGCCAAACTTAAAGGGATACGGAGGGTATCTCATACTTGTATCAGTCTTTTCTCTTTGCTTAATCAGCATAAGCTGTTGTTTCATTTCTTCCACCGATCCAATGGCTATGCCTCTCCATGTTAACTCATAGATTAATTCGTCCTTGACTAAGTACCTTATGTCAGACAACCGACTCACAGAAACAGCCATGGTGCCTTTTATATATATTAAAACTTTAAACTTTAAAACTCTTAATTATACCTCCCAATTATAAAACTAAACCACGCAATAACAAACACAAAGTTCACTTTCAATTCACTAGTGAAAATCACTATAAATTTTCTCACAACTGTAGAAAATATAAAACTTAAATACGGGCAGACGTGAACAAAATCGAAGAACACCGGAGCAGTAAGAAAATAAAATTTAATTGCATTTAAAAACGTAATCATAGTTTATAATAATTATTTGCACAACCAACCATGACCAAAGGTTGGACCTTGCAGAGAGAAGTAACTACTTAAATCCTAAATTAGAATTAACAAGTAGCCATAAAAAAAATTTAAAAATAAAAGAGAGACAAGAGTTTTGGCAGTGTTCAGGTCTTATGTTCCACTCCTGCGTGAGTAAAACCCAAAAAAAAATAATTGCGCTTATCCTAGCTGAACTGGATTAAAATTAAACTTAAGTGATGTTTGTTTACCTCAACAACCGAATAGGTAAATTTATCCCTAAATGGAACGTACAACAGACTACCTATAACAAAAAATCCCAAAGCTGTTGTACACAGTTAAAGCTAGGGTATACTCCTGCTATTGCAGAACGGCTCCACTAATAAACTCCTCAAAAAAAACCCAAATCGCCGTATACAATGATTTTTCTAAAAAGAAAAAATCAAAACCCACTTTAACCTGCTTACCTATTCTGAGTCTACACGAAACTTGCATTCCTTAAGGCAAAATCATCCCTTAATATATAAGAGAACGCAATAAACATCGGAACAGATGTTCATGTTATAGAAATCGTAAAATATGCTCAATTAAAAAAAAATCCGCTCGCTGAAATTGCGTCGAATTAGACTAGTAAGGATGTTGTGTGTAATTAAAAAAAAATTTGAAAAAATTACCGATGGTATTAAAAAAATTTATACAAATAACGTCTTGGTAGGACTGCAACTCTCTAATAATCATTAAAATGAAATTCCCAAAATTTTAACTAAATTGATGCAAACCATGGTCAAGAAGACCCTAGGATCGTACCGAAAGGTGCCCAAAAAGATTCAAAAAATTAATTAGTGGCTCACTAAAATTTTCAAAATATTACTCTACCCTGGTTTGGGGTAGGGAGAAAAAAATTAAAACAAATGATGATAGGTTGTTAAAACGCGAGGGTTCGAAATGAAATTATATTTTAATTCAGAAAAAAAAATATTTAAATAAACTGATAAAACCATTGTAGGGCAAGGTACTACTATGCATCAAAAAGAAAAATTTCCAACAAGAAAATCAAGTTTCCTTCCTTAAAAAAAATATTTAAAAAATATTTAAAAAATATTTTCAAAAAAAATTTAAAATGTTTAAGTGGGGTTGCAGCTCCTATTAGTGAACCTTAAAAAAAAATTTAATAAAATCAACACCAGAAAAATCTTATTCGAGTTGTCATGCAACAGTTTTTGTTCTTTTCCTTTAAAAAAACAGTTGTCAATTCCCTTTCCTCTCCCAAAACTGTGGCAATGTGAAAAGTAAATGAGCTAGAAAAATTAATTTACTATATAAAAAAAATGTTGAAAATTAAATTTACTTAAGAATCATAAGGTATAAAAATCGTAATTGCAAAAAAACCAATCAGTTTAGGAAAAGTTAAAAAAATATTTATGTTCCAAAAAAACAAACGATGTTAGTATATTTGTTTAAAATTATTACTAATAGAAATAAACAACGTGAGTACTTATTTACTGTACCACTATAATAATGTGAACCTAAGTTTTAAACTTTGCACTCAACCCCGTAAAGAATTATCTTGTGTGCACTTTCAGAAAAACAACTATGAAAACAATTCCAAGGTTCACCTATAACGTTGTAAAACTAAATCTGCCTACTCAAGTGTCTTTACACACAACCTCTAATCAAAAAATTTTTTACTGCTTAATGCATTCTCAGATCCTTATTCCTGGTGTTCACGAGATATAAAATTAAGTTGGGCCCTTTCCACAACTATTAGTCAAAGCAAAATTACCAAATGTCCAAGGGCTAATGAGACCCTATCACTTACAAATGACATTTTGAAATGAAACAGTTGGGAATAATCCTTCGTAACAACCAGACAACAAAAATCAAGAAGCCAAAAACTATTGCAATAATTTTAAAAGAGCACAATAACCTCCCGGCCCCAATTAAATTTTTGTTATCTCAACAAAACTCGGCCTAAAACCAAAAAAACTTTTTATTAGACATTTCCCCTATTCCCTAAGTATAATGTCAATAAAACCCAAAAACTTGTGATTTCCATTCCAATCCCATCTGGACTCTATATATTTTTCCAACGGTCAAACGCCCACAGACGAAACAATATCTTATCTATGAACCAACCATGACCAAAGGTTGGACCTTGCAGAGAGAAGTAACTACTTAAATCCTAAATTAGAATTAACAAGTAGCCATAAAAAAAATTTAAAAATAAAAGAGAGACAAGAGTTTTGGCAGTGTTCAGGTCTTATGTTCCACTCCTGCGTGAGTAAAACCCAAAAAAAAATAATTGCGCTTGTCCTAGCTGAACTGGATTAAAATTAAAGTTAAGTGATGTTTGTTTACCTCAACAACCGAATAGGTAAATTTATCCCTAAATGGAACGTACAACAGACTACCTATAACAAAAAATCCCAAAGCTGTTGTACACAGTTAAAGCTAGGGTATACTCCTGCTATTGCAGAACGGCTCCACTAATAAACTCCTCAAAAAAAACCCAAATCGCCGTATACAATGATTTTTCTAAAAAGAAAAAATCAAAACCCACTTTAACCTGCTTACCTATTCTGAGTCTACACGAAACTTGCATTCCTTAAGGCAAAATCATCCCTTAATATATAAGAGAACGCAATAAACATCGGAACAGATGTTCATGTTATAGAAATCGTAAAATATGCTCAATTAAAAAAAAATCCGCTCGCTGAAATTGCGTCGAATTAGACTAGTAAGGATGTTGTGTGTAATTAAAAAAAAATTTGAAAAAATTACCGATGGTATTAAAAAAATTTATACAAATAACGTCTTGGTAGGACTGCAACTCTCTAATAATCATTAAAATGAAATTCCCAAAATTTTAACTAAATTGATGCAAACCATGGTCAAGAAGACCCTAGGATCGTACCGAAAGGTGCCCAAAAAAGATTCAAAAAATTAATTAGTGGCTCACTAAAATTTTCAAAATATTACTCTACCCTGGTTTGGGGTAGGGAGAAAAAAATTAAAACAAATGATGATAGGTTGTTAAAACGCGAGGGTTCGAAATGAAATTATATTTTAATTCAGAAAAAAATATATTTAAATAAACTGGTAAAACCATTGTAGGGCAAGGTACTACTATGCATCAAAAAGAAAATTTTCCAACAAGAAAATCAAGTTTCCTTCCTTAAAAAAATATTTAATAAATATTTAAAAAATATTTTCAAAAAAAATTTAAAATGTTTAAGTGGGGTTGCAGCTCCTATTAGTGAACCTTAAAAAAAATTTAATAAAATCAACACCAGAAAAATCTTATTCGAGTTGTCATGCAACAGTTTTTGTTCTTTTCCTTTAAAAAAACAGTTGTCAATTCCCTTTCCTCTCCCAAAACTGTGGCAATGTGAAAAGTAAATGAGCTAGAAAAATTAATTTACTATATAAAAAAAATGTTGAAAATTAAATTTACTTAAGAATCATAAGGTATAAAAATCGTAATTGCAAAAAAACCAATCAGTTTAGGAAAAGTTTAAAAAATATTTATGTTCCAAAAAAACAAACGATGTTAGTATATTTGTTTAAAATTATTACTAATAGAAATAAACAACGTGAGTACTTATTTACTGTACCACTATAATAATGTGAACCTAAGTTTTAAACTTTGCACTCAACCCCGTAAAGAATTATCTTGTGTGCACTTTCAGAAAAACAACTATGAAAACAATTCCAAGGTTCACCTATAACGTTGTAAAACTAAATCTGCCTACTCAAGTGTCTTTACACACAACCTCTAATCAAAAAATTTTTTACTGCTTAATGCATTCTCAGATCATTATTCCTGGTGTTCACGAGATATAAAATTAAGTTGGGCCCTTTCCACAACTATTAGTCAAAGCAAAATTACCAAATGTCCAAGGGCTAATGAGACCCTATCACTTACAAATGACATTTTGAAATGAAACAGTTGGGAATAATCCTTCGTAACAACCAGACAACAAAAATCAAGAAGCCAAAAACTATTGCATTAATTTTAAAAGAGCACAATAACCTCCCGGCCCCAATTAAATTTTTGTTATCTCAACAAAACTCGGCCTAAAACCAAAAAAACTTTTTATTAGACATTTCCCCTATTCCCTAAGTATAATGTCAATAAAACCCAAAAACTTGTGATTTCCATTCCAATCCCATCTGGACTCTATATATTTTTCCAACGGTCAAACGCCCACAGACGAAACAATATCTTATTTCAAAGAAAGGTGAAGGTATTTTGAAGCACCCTGTGAAAATAGGACAATATTATGGAAAATTGTTCAGATCAGTGTTCTTACTACTTTTTAACCTAAATATATCTAGTTCCCTCATGTGCATGTTACTATTTTAATTCCTATCATAACTAAACAGATTACAAAAATTGTATTTCTCCGCAAATCTGCAAGGTCCTGGAAGATGTGAGATTCAGCCTGTAGGCCAAATTTGGATGTATTTTAATTTAGCGAAAACCGAAGTTGCGAAATCCTAAAAAGATTAGCAGGAAGTCCTCGTTCCTCGATTTCTACACTCCGAACCAAACATTTCTTCCATTTCCACCCAGCTCGCGAGAGAAATAAAACCCTAATTATTGCAATATAAAAGGTAGCTAGCTCCTTTACACCCTGTACAACTATCAGATTTTAAAAAATTAGATGCCCTCATCAATGTTTAGTCGCCTAAAGGAAAACCTATTGTTTTTAACTTTATTCTTAGGTTGAAATCATTTTTTGAAAAAAACCAATGATCTTAAATTTATTGTTTAACCTGAACACTTTCCCATTTATTCCACAAAAGTGTATTGTAATTCAAAAATTTGCTTCATTATTTGAGGTCACCAGTATGAAATTATTTTAAAATTAAAAAAAAAATGAAATAAAAAAAAATTATTTCCCGATTGTCCACAACTTCCAAGTTTTCATCCCTAAATACCTAGGTACTTTCGCAGTCTAACACCATCCATCGTTATCCAACATAACGCTTTAATTTCAGAAGCAACAAAACGAAGATTAAGTGAAAAAGTTAAGCAAGTAAGTTGGAAGTTGCTTTACAATGGGCGCAGATGACAGGCCCCCTTAAGTACACGCCACTGTCCTGAAATGCAAACTAACGAAAAAACTGAAGACTAGCATATCTGCCGTCAAACAACATTAGGCATGAAATTAAAATAATTTCATCTCATACCAGTATCCTCCAAAAACAAAACGTTTTTTACTATAAGACCCAAACACTTAACCAATAAATCTTGTTATTTAAAATTATGATTCGGAAGTAAAAAGATTTATTTATTCCTGCCTGATCAACTAAGACAAAAAAAGTTCCCCTTTTGCAACTCAAGAAGTTCCCGTTTGGTCCCCTAAAAAATATAACCTGTCTGGTCACCCTTTAAAACTACGACCACTATACAAACCGTTTAGACCAAATAAGAATTCGAGAAGTTATGTTTACCGAAAAAAAAATAATATTTTTAAGAAAAATTAAATTATTTAAAAAAAGAAGTAAAATTTTGAAATATTTTTACCAATTACCCCCGCCTAGCATTTATATTTAGTTGAAAGTCTCTCTTAAATTCAGTGACCAATTTCACGGCCTCACAATGACATTACTTAAAAAATTTCTGAACTTTACAAGTGAACTAAAAAAAAATCAAAAAAAACTTATATCTATATCTGTCTCAGTTAAACATTTCTTCTGTGGTATTATATCTAGTTGGGCTTCAAATTCATTTTCTCTGTATTCAATCTGGAGCAGGCAAAACTTCTCAAGGCTCAAACATAAATGTTTGCTATCCATTGGCCATGACCAAGCTATGACCTGAACGCAGAAAAAAAAATACAGAAAAATATAATTGTGAACCAGAAAAACTTTAATTGATAGAAATACCCGTAGTCATTTTTAAAAAAAATGCACTCCAAAGCCCAACGCTGTATTTTCTACCAAAAAAAAATTTGACCAGTCACGAAAACACAACTAGACATGGCAACCAAAGACCTTAAAAACTGTCCTACAAAAAAAATACTCCAAAACAAATGTTAACTGGACCTCTGGCGTTGATCTTCAGCCAATATGTTGCTCTAGGAATTTTAGCCTTGTGTTCCCTAAACTTCCGAGCTAACTATAAGTAGTACCCTCCTCTGACCCGATGTAACTGAGTGACGTAAGATCTTAATTGTCATCAACAGTTACCACCAAAAAACAAGAAAAGAAAATGACAAAGCAAAATAAACTCATTTTTCTTTTCTTTCATTACTGATTAATACTTTCAACTAAACAAAGCTACCAGCTGTTAAGCTATATTTACTTTAAAACAACCCAGCCAAGAAAAATTTGTGTGAAACCCTGTATAAATATTCCAATTTCCAACTGGGGATATCCCATAAAAAAAATTAAAATCACCAAAAAAAACTTGTTGACCTAAATAAATTGACTGCACTAAAAAATAATCTGTGAAACAATTTCTATCTTATCACAAGCAGGAAATAATAACATATAAATAAATGAACCTGCAAAAAAAAATTGTTAGAAAGAACACACTACCTATGTCATATATTTAAAACATAAAAAGACCATGTCTGGAGGTCCATCCACCTATAAATCAACAAAAAAATTGAAGTAAATTTACATTGTTGTATTTATTTTTCTTAAAAAAAAATTTAAAAAATTAAAACATGTTTTTCATACAAAAAAAACTTTAAAGAATTAAGACATGAGTTGGACTCCGTTCAATAAAAACTCCCATGTTTTTTATCTACTTATTCTTCCTTAATAAATAAAAATGAATCTTTTATTTTCCAAGAAAAAACTTGTGAAGATAAGCTAATAAAAAAAACAGAACAACAACGAATTTCAAATCAACGCTTAAATTACTAAAAAAATATTTAAAAAGTGTTATTTCCAAAAACCAATGATCTTGTTTTTTATTAAAAAAAATGATTGGGTGTCAAAAACACCGACAGCCACTGGAAGTCTTTAACCTGGCTATGGCTGTAGCAAAAAAATTTTTAAAAAAAAAAAAATTTCAAAAAATTCAAAAAAAAGTTTTTTCTTTTTTTTCCAAATTCAAAAAAACAAAAAAAATTACATCAGATGTTAAAAAACTAGCCAAAGCCCCACGTTGGGCGCCAATTTGTGGCCTATTAAAATGCGTTGGGTGACATTTGTGGCAGCTTAAAGACGTAGCCGCCAATTTGGGACACTGTAATTAGAATAATAACAATTTGCCAACTTGTGACACAACAAAACCACTGAATAATTAAACAAATATCTGGAAGCAGAACTGTATTTTCCAGCTAGGTAAAACATTGATATGCCCGGTAACTTTTATACAGTGGAGAAGGGGGGGGTTCAGAAATAAGAAAATTTTACGTGCGCCACAGTGTTTTAATATCAATGTTTTACAAAGAAGATCTTAATTAAAATACAGTTCAACCCAAACGTTGTAGCCAAACAATGAAATTCTACTTACTTCCGAGGCTTCCAGAGTATTTGTGTAATTAAAAAAACCAAAAAAATTGACTAATAAACAAAATAAAATTTAAAAGATTCCCAAATGAATCAAAATGACAAAACTAGAAGCACTTTACAGGTAGATGGACTCCTTTAACAGGTCATAGTGTACCTACATCTGAGTCAGTAGTGTGAGACTCAGTTATATGAACGATTGGAAAAGATAAATATACTTCCAAAATTATTCTGCCATAGGGGAGATCTGGACCAAATATCCGCTGTCATCATTCTACGTTAGGTAGAATGAGACAGACAGCAACCCAGTCCGAGATCCACCCCATGAGGAAAAACAGTGCAAAGAAACCGCTAAAAAAAAATATAACCTCATCTCTCTTTTGTCGCTGCAAAGTTGGTTCATTGGGTTGTACAAATAACACAAAGATTTAGTTCATCTTGTATAATTCAAATTGAAATCTAGGGGTAAAATAGAAATTATCATAGGTAAAGACAAAATAAGGATGAATCCAAGTTGGAACAAACTAGCAGGGCTTTTTCAATTGTACAATAAAAATAGTTATGCCGCAAAATGGTGGTCATGACGTCATACCTTTATCTTGCGTTCACAAGAAGTGTTAAAATTATATTGAAAATTTATATGGAAAGATTATGTCTAAATTATATTGAAAATTTATATGAAAAGATTATAACTAAATGTCTACTTGCTCCTACCTTGGTCCTTTGATTATCTTGTGATTAAATAAAAATGTGTTTTATTGTGTAAACCTGGAAGTGGTGTACTCCGACATTCCTCTAAAACATGGTGTTCTCCTGCTACTCTCGGGTCTCCTGCTCTGCTCGCGCCTCCCCTAATGCCCGCTTAGCACATCACGCTAGGGCAGCACATGGTGGTCAAAATGTTGTTGGCTTCTTGCCCGAGCGTAAAACCCTGTGGAAAATGAAATGTTTCAGTTTCCTGGAATTCGTCTATTTTGCACGAAGTTCCCCTACACCGAGTAATTTAATCAAGAACCCCATGTCGACTCAATAAAATAAAGTAGATTTAAACAGATGAACTAAACTAATCCTAACGTACCTTTCCCAGGGTTACAAAGCTACACCCGGCTTCACACCAGCGTCCAGCCCAACTGTCCCGTTGATGGAATTGACAGGGCTGTAGACAAAGGAGAAAAACAATATATAGTTTTAATCCAAAAACGTGGTCTTAAAAAAAAATAAAAAACTCCAAAAAATTCCCCATGTCTCTTGTCGAAAAAGTACATTTTACATGAAAAATAATTACAATCTGGGAGGCAAATATTATCTTGAAGAGTCCTCAAATAATAAAAAAAATGAAAAAAATAAAATCGAACTTACCACTGCTCTTTCCGTAGAAACGGCGTAGGCCGACTTAAATCCCATTCACAAGGGTGTGAGCGTCACTCTAGATTCGCCTAAAACACGACGGACTCACTCTTCACAGTCTCTGGGACAGAACCTGCAGTTTCTGCAGTGCCACTAACCAAAAACAATGGCGATCCCAGAGACCTGTTGCCGACCCAGCCAAAATTCGTTAGGAAAAGAGACCAGGCACTTTGTCGAGAACACCAAAATAATGAGGCCACCGGAAACCGTTCGTAGATTTGGTGGGGACAGTAAAACGCAATACCAACCTAATTTTCCCGGTTAGATTCAAATAAGGATGCAAACCTATTTATAAAAAACGCTCTCAACGAAAAAAACACTAAATGCGGTTTGCAACACTGGAGGAAAAGATCCGCGGTTTCCAAACTAACCAATGAGGAAATACACCAATATTTCCATACCGGTATATAGGGGGCAGCACCGACCAAGGGGATAGAAAATACGTAAAACGCACACTGAGGTGTTGTCGGATCTATTTCCACGGTTGGAATTTTTATAACAAGGACGTCGAGACACCCTTCATACATAGACCGAACATTTGCCTACCGGACCCCTGCCAACATAGCAAGTAGGAGGAAAATAACCAGACGGACTATAAGAAGCTCAGCATTGAAACCATCAACTGTAAAATCAATTACTGGAGATCAGAGCTTGCATCAAACCCAGGAATATTCGAACACTCAACCAATTCCCATATGAGTTAAGCTGTACTAAGTGTAGAATTTCGTTGTATTTTAGTTACAGTTTTAGTCAAAAGTTTCCTTTGCTCTTTATATATGTTTTCTTTAAGATTCATATGGTTTGACGCCATTTTTGTAAAACATTTCTACATTAATAAAGTTGTTTCTAAACTTGAACCTAAAATACACATTGAACCACTGCTCAAACCCGGCCTAAGAGTGTTCAGATGTTAAGTTTGCTCCCCACTAGCTAGCCCTACACAACCCTTCAATCCGACTGAGTTAGTTATTAACTTTATTTAACTATGATTATATATAAATTTATATAATATAAAGATACGATTTTGTTTATTATTTTAGTCCTGGTTTTATTCCTCGTTTATCTCCTATTTACAAAAGTGCATAACTCGTATTTATTTTATCTTCACCTTATCAAATTAATAAAGATATCAAAGTGGGCGGAGCCTCGGTTGTTACTGGTCAAACCGTGAACCTAAATATGTTTTCGTGCTATCAAAACTAGCTAATCCGTGAAGGATATGGGGTTCGGATTGTCCCAATATCCTCGAAAATAAACATAAGCGAATGAACTGTTCATCTAAATGTTTCCGCCCTGTTACTGAAACCATTTGTGATGCGGCAACGCCGCCATTCCCCAGCTGTTTATTCTCATGAACGTCAAAGAAAATTACGAAAGTGCAGATAAACAAAACAATCGAAAGTTTTTATATGATTTTTAAAGAACTGTGATCTTAAATTCCAATTACGATGTCCAGATAATACGGTGTGCGTAGTGTCCACAGTAATTCGATGGAATGTCTCCTTTATAAGGTAACTTTTTCGACACTATATAACCTGATTTTTCCGAAACCTGTGATCCTAAATTCCAATTACGATGTCCAGATAATGCGATGTGCGTAGTGTCCACAGCAATTCGATGGAATGCCTCCTTTTAAGGTAACTTCCTAGACACTATATAACCTCCAAACCTAGCTCTATAAAATACCCTTAATTTGTGTACAGAAAGACGAGTCGAAGAGCCTTGATTATTTACCTAAATAAACAAATATGTAACGTTGCCTTAAACGTAAAAATGACACGTTACAGCAACAAAAGACAAACATCACCAGTCAAGAACAACGGGCAATCAAGAACCTGCAGGCTGACAAATCAATCAAGATTCTACCGCCCGACAAAGGAAACGCGACGGTGATCATGGATGTCGAGACTTACGACAAAAAGATCCAAGAAGTTCTGGAGAAAGGAGACTACAAGCAACTACCCAAAGATCCAACCACCACCATAGAAGGACGCATCTACAGGACTTTGAAGAAGTATGCTGAAAATATCCCGGATGCTGTTAGATCCCGCCTGACTCCACACCACAGTAAGGCACCACATTTTTATGGATTACCAAATATCCATAAAAAGGATATACCACTGCGACCAATTACCAGCTCCAGGGACTCACCGACCAGCACTTTGTCGAGGTTTTTGTTGGACATAATTCAACCACTACAGGGTAAGTCCGAATCTTTTGTCAAAAACTCGGAACATTTTGTCGAGGTTTTAAAAGGTATCGAATTAGATCCCGGCGATAGATTTGTAAGTTTTGATGTAGAAAGTCTCTACACCAACGTGCCAATAAATGAGTCACTAAGTATCATCAAAAACAAATTACAAACTGATGATACACTTCATGAGAGAACAACGCTATCGGTGGAGGGGGTGATGGATCTTTTGGAGCTCTGTCTCCGTAACTCTTACTTTCAAGTGAAAGATAAGTTTTACGCGCAAAATGACGGACTCCCAATGGGTTCATCTTTTTCGCCAGTGGTAGCAAACATCTACATGGAGTGATTCGAGGACCATGCGATCAACACAGCAAGAGTCAAACCAAAACTATGGCTACGATACATGGATGACACATTTATTATATGGCCGGAAAATGATGACGAACTACAAAATTTTCTACACCATTTAAACGGTATTCGACCAACAATCAAGTGCACCATGGAAATTGAAAAAGATTCGGCCTTACCTTTTTTGGATGTTCTTGTCAAACGTTTAGACAGAAACATTCAAACCACTGTATATAGGAAACCTACACACACGGGACAGTACCTAAATTTTAAGTCTAATCATTCTGTTGCAACAAAACAAGGAGTTATAAGAAGTTTGTATTTAAGAGCCGTAAATATTTGTAGTAATAATGAAGAATTAACCACAGAAATTAACAACATTAAAAAGGACTTACAACAGAATGGTTATTCCGAGAAATTAATAAACTCAACGATATTTAAAATTCAAAACAAACTAAATGTACCAAATTCTCAAAATAATAATCCGTTAGGTGGTATTAACATTCCATATGTTCAAGGGATTTCAGAAAACATAAGACGAATAGCTAAACACTATAATATTAAAACAGTATTTTCTTCGGGAAATACGATAAGAAGTTTTGTAACTAAAACAAAACCAGACAATCCCTCAAATAATAAGGAAAGTATTTACCAAATCCCGTGTGAGTGTGGTAAATCATATGTAGGTGAAACGAAACGTCCTCTTCAGGTTAGAGTAAATGAACATCTAAAAAGTACCCAATTAGGGGATATTGAAAAATCCGGTTTAGCAGATCATGCATGGTCAAATGATCACAGGATTCAGTGGTCAGAAGCTAAAGTTTTACATAAGGAGGCGCATTGGCGAAAACGAAAGTTTATTGAAGCTGCGTTTATAATGCAGAATAAAGAAGTTTTCAGTCAACCAAGCACGGACATACCAAACATATGGAAACCACTCCTTAAGGAAAACAGGTGTCTTACGATTAAAAAGGGGGCGGGCCGTCACACCTGACTGCACACCAAGTAGTATAAGTAGTAGCCTAGAGACTAGATTGTTTAGTTTACACTTGATAACGGTTAGAGATACTTACTAACCGAAACGTCGTGTTTTTAAAATAAATAAAGACAATGGAAGTCCGAAATTTTATTTCTACACAATCATTGTCTACGAGTTTCAAACAAAAAAAATACGGTTTCTTTGTTCGTAGTTAAAGTATCATACAATTTGGATACAGCATAGATTCAGGATCAATACGGCAATTTTTCTGACGTCATAGATGCTATAGAATTGTAAATAGTATGATCTCAAACACTAATCCCGGCTTTATGATGTATTAAAATTTGTATGATCAGGATAATCCTGATCGGATATGAAGAGTACACGGGAAAAAGGGGCTCATCGACATTTTATAGAAAATTGGGATATGGTTACACTGTGTAGAATTTTTACAGTTTTATTGCCCCATACTCTAGAAACTAGAAATAACGTACCCATTGCAGATATATTATCGATTAAAATTAAGACGTAAGGGAAAAGAAGGGGCTCAAAAAAAACTTAGAAATTGCTCCCCTGTACCCTTTATATCTTAGCGTTACTTAGCTACAGAACTTTATAAAGTATAATTCTAAACATAATCCTAACTTTATGCTGTATCCAAATTTGTATGATACTTTTACTCCTTAAAAAGAAACCCGTACCCTAGAACGGTATATTACCTTTCTCGCCAGTTTGTCCATCTTTGTGACGTCCTAGCGTCAGTAACCTGCAAAATTTGCTGCCTTCATGAAGAATCTAAATTACCAGGTTAAATAAAGTACCCAGAGAAGAAACCAAAACGTATTTTTTTTACCATCTCTTTCTACGCCTAATTCCTGCAATTTAACACCTGAAATTTCCCAAGCTATTTTAATATCCCTTTGTTTTTGTCAATCGTGTGAATTAATAATGGCTTTTCTCAAATTTTTTAAACTTTCAGCAACGTCCTTTGGAATTCACAAGGAGTTCATAGAAGCCGAAAACTTAGGAAATATTTGTGTGGAGTAAGTTATGTTTCATTGCGTTTTTAGATATATGAGCCTCATGGTTCTTCATTTAATTAATTACTCATAATCCATTGGTGTTAACAACAACAACAAATAAAATGAGTAAATGTCAACAACAATATCTCAATCATAACAAAAACATTTCATGTAAAAAAAAGCCAAGTATGCGAAAATGGCATTCCGTAAAAAGAATTGAGATAAAAGTAAAGCCAAGTTCTCCAATACAAATTTCAAAATGAAAGGTTCTTACTAGTGGAAATGTTTTTTTAAACTTTGCTATTACAGCCAAACTTCTTTATGTTCAATTTAGCACTGTGCCTAAGAGTCATTTACAGCCGTAATAGCCAAGTTTAGAAAAATATTTCCAAACTAGTAAGAACCTTTCATTTTGAAATTTGTATTGGAGAACTTGGCTTTACTTTTATCTCAATTCTTTTTACGGAATGCCATTTTCGCGTACTTGGCTTTTTTTTACATGAAATGTTTTTGTTATGATTTCACTTCTTTTTTAAAGGAATTGGAGAATACTTAATTTTTAAAGTAGTAAAATATGCGGAATATTGTTCAAAACTTTTGCAATGCCTTACTTAAATTTTTAAGGTTTTTTAATTTTTTTCCATGGTTTTATCATAGTTCCTATCAGCCTTCCAAAGCTCAGCTCTCTAGCGTTTCTGAAAGTGCACAATGTTACTTTTACATAACTTTACATGTATAGGGGAGGGAAATAAATTAAAATTGTCGTGTTTTTAAATTTTGTCCTATAGTTTTATCATAGTTCCTATCAGTCTTCCAATGCTCAGCTCTCTAGCGTTTCTGGAAGTGGGTAATGTTACTTTTACATAACTTTACATTTATAGGGGAAGAGAGTAAATGAAAATATTGGACTTTTTAAATTTTTTCCCATGGTTTTATCATATTTTCTATCAGCATTTCAATGCTTAGCTCTCTAGCGTTTCTGGAAGTGGGCAATGTTAGTTTTATATAAATTTACATTTATAGGAGCGGGAAGTAAATTAAAATGTTGGTGTTTTTAAATTTTTTGATATAGTTTTATCATATTGTCTTTCAGTCTTAAAAAGTTCAGCTCTCTAGCGTTTCTGGAAGTGGGCAGTGTTACTTTTACATAACTTTACATTTATAGGGGAAGGAAGTAAATTAGAATTTTGGGGTGTTTTAATTTTTTTCTATAACTTTATCATAGTTACTATCGGTCTTCCAAAGCTCAGCTCTCTAGCATGTCTGGAAGTAGGCAATGTTACTTTTACTTAACTTTACATTTATAGGGGAGGGAAGTAAATTAGAATTTTGGGGTGTTTTAATTCTTTCCTATAGTTTTAGCATAGTTCCTATCAGTCTGCCAAAGCTCAACTCTCTAGCATTTCTGGAAGTGGGCAATGCTACTTTTACATAACTCTAAATATATAGGGGAGGGGAGTAAATTAAAATTTTGGGGTTTTTTGATTTTTTCCTATAGTTTTATCATAGTTTCTATCAGTCTGCCAAAGCTCAACTCTCTAGCATTTCTGGAAGTGGGCGATTCTACTTTTACATAACTTTTAATGTATAGGGGAGGGGAGTAATTTAAAATTTTGGAGTTTTTTGATTTTTTCCAGTGGTTTGGTCATAATTTCTATCAGTCTGCCAAATTTCAGCTTTGTAGCATCTCTGGAAGTACAGTAGAATATTGATGATCTATACATGAGTGAGTGAGTGAGTGAGTGAGTGGCAATTTCGACGTTTTTTGAAATTTTGTAACTACTTTACTACTTTATGGAATTCCATGAAACTTGGAGGGGTTATTAACTCCATGGAGATCTACGACTGTGCAAAGTTTGAGATTCGTAGCTCATTCCGAAGTAGAGTTTTAGGTAGGTCAAATATCGGCTGAAATGTTTCAAGAAAAGATGGTTTAGACGCGCGAACTTGGCGAGGCACTGCCGTGCCCTCAGATTTATTTCGACAACTCAATGTACAAAAAATGGCACTTAAACTCACAACTACGGACATTTTGGGTCGCTTATTTTACACTTTGTTATTACTGGGTCTGTGCATTAGCAGCTTCTCGCTCCTTTTTTGTTATTTACGGTAACGGTGGCCGTCCTTTAATGTTACCGTTATTTTTAAGGTTAGTTTTGTGTAGTTTTTTTTTTAATGCAGTCGAATTCTTTACGAAAATTCGGTAGTTTGGTATGCAAAAGGCCATAAATCTAATAAAAATAAATAAACAAATATAAATAAAGAAAAAGTTGAAGGAGTGTGAAACTACTAAATTAACGTGTGTGTTATGTTTATCTTTAGTGTTCTAAGATCTATCTTATTGGCCCTGAATGTTACCGTTATCCTTAGTAACAATAACGGTAACAGCTGTCAAATTTTCTGTTATTTTAACTGACCCAAAATGTCCCTAATAACTCACTACTCAATTCGGCTTATTCACTTCGTGTTAATATCTCGCGATTTTTACAGTTCGTTATCTCTAACTCGCCCGTCCCGCGATGTTTTGCCGCTTTTATACCCGCTTCGATCTTTCACGAACTATATCTATTATTTTTCGGCGCTAGAACATTCGCGTATATGGACGAGCGTAAGTCATAGATAACGCAACTAAAACCTAGACTAATAATACAACTATAAGAGAAGCCAACCTAATACTACACTAAACCTAAATAAATTCTAACTATAAAATTTAAACAACTAAAATTTGTAACAATATTTTAGGGTTCAAAGGTATTTTGGCAAAAGGATTGTCGACCCAATTTTACCAGTGAAACTATGGCTGAACATCACCACTGAAGGAAGAAAAGTGGCTAGAATGGTTGTGGATGCCAGAAAAGTTTTAGATATGGTAAAATTTTACTAATTTTTATCCGTCCCATACCAAAGGGTGTGGAAGGCTATGGGTCGCCTTTTTTCCACTCAACCCACATAGCACAAAAATCACATCAACGTTAAATTAACGTGAACAAAAATTATAAAGTTATTTTTTACTAGAAAACAACCTTATACCATGTAATATTTGTTTTGTTAAATCTACATGCTGAAAGATAACTTAAAAACAAGGAGGAATCAAGCTATAAAAAATGTAATTTTTGCTGAAGTTTCTGGTGCTGTGTATATAACGTCCTTTTTACCCTCGTTATTTTCATGTGCCAAATTCACACTTGAAAAGTCCTCCACAACATGTTCTAAGACGCCACTAGATTAACGTAAATAACGTAAAACGTACTAACTTTTTGCGTATTATTTTTTCTTGGTTTTTCTCTATATATGTTTTTAATAAAAATACTCTGCCAATCTATGGGCACCTAAGCTCACACTGGGTACTATAGTTATAGTGTATCTACGTGAAAGCTAATATAACTAAAAACTGAAGTATGTTTTATTGAACTCCAGACTCAATTACCTTTCGTTTGATACCACACAAGCCATGTTTTGACTTAAACTCTAATTTTTCAAATCTACCCCCACCCATTTTTTTTAAACTAAAATGTATTTTGTTTAACTCCAGACTCAATTACCTTTCGTTTGATATCACACACGCCATATTTCCACTTAAACACTAATTTTTGAAATTTACCCCCTCCTTTTTTTTAAATAAACTAAAATGTATTTTGTTTACCTCCAGACTCAATTACCTTTCGTTTGATATCACACACGCCATATTTTTTCATAAACTCTAGTTTTTGAAATTTACCCCCACCCTTTTATTTGGCTTGTGTTCGGTGGATTTTGTTCATTTTTAAATGGGACCATCTCGACCCAAAACCCAGCCTGGGTACCAAATTTCATTAAAATCGGGCAAGCGGTTTTTGAGTTATGCGCGTTGGTCGTTACAGACAGACATACAGACAGACAGACAGACATACAGACAGACAGACAGACAGACAGACAGACGGCGCAACAAAAAAGTTTCAAAATCATCTGAAACGCAAAGATATATAAAAATTTTTGAAATCGGAGCAACTTTTTTTTTCTCGAAAAAATTAGGATCACCATAGCTCACACTACTATAGTATAGTATATGTGTGAGCTAAAAAGCGCGAAAGCATGTTCTAAAAGCCCTCTAGATAAAGACTTGTTAAAAGTAACAACTTTCTGCGTCTTTTTTTGTCACTTGTTTTTAAATTAAAAGTGACGCGAAAGGTAGTTCTAAAAGTTCCCTAGTTTAAACACTTCAAGAAAATTTTCAAAGATGCTCAAGGCAAGACAAAATCTCTGTAGATACATTTTGTTTTCTATTCTTTAAAAACTGGTTGACCTGCTGGTCATCCAAATGACCACTTTTCCACGAAAAAAATACGTCAATTGATGACCCCTTGCTACCTGGGAAGCTTGTTATTGTCGTGATTTATTTTATCCGCAGGCTTAAAACCTATGTTTTGCTCCTAAAAGGATTAAAAAAGCAGATTTTATCCCAGATAAAACAAATCAACAACTCTTTACGTTTGGGGGGGGGGGGTGTTAAACTCAGGTGGAAGATAAGCCAACAAAAGGTCGGACCAGTCTTCTTTGATGATTACTCTCGCAAGCGATTGTTATGACAAGGGAACTATAAAAATACTCTGCCAATATATGGGCCCCTAAGCTCACACTAGGTACTATAGTTATAGTGTACGTGTGAGCTAATATAATTAAAAACTGAAATATATTTTATTCAACTCCAGACTAAATTACCTTTTGTTTGATACCACACAAGCCATGTTTTGACTTAAACTCAAATTTTTGAAATCTACCCCCACCCTTAAAAAAAAAACAAAACACTAAAATGTATTTTGTTAAACTCCGGACTTAATTACCTTTCGTTTGATATCACACACGCCATATTTTCACTTAAACTATAATTTTTAAAATATACCCCCACCCTTAAAAAAAACAAAAAACTAAAATGAATTTTGTTAAACTCCGGACTCAATTACCATTCGTTTGATATCACACACGCCATATTTTCACTTAAACTCTAATTTTTGAAATCTACCCCCACCCTTTTATTTGGTTTGTGTTCGGTGGATTTTGTTCATTTTTAAATGGGACCATCTCGAGCCAAGACCCAGCCTAGGTACCAAATTTCATTAAAATCGGCCAAGCGGTTTTTGAGTTATGCGCGTTGGTCGTTACAGACAGACATACAGACAGACAGACAGACAGACAGACATACAGACAGACAGACAGACAGACAGACAGACGGCGCAACAAAAAAGTTTCAAAATCATCTGAAACGCAAAGATATATAAAAATTTTTGAAATCGGAGCAACTTTTTTTTTCTCGAAAAAATTAGGATCACCATAGCTCACACTACTATAGTATAGTATATGTGTGAGCTAAAATACAATCAATTCTACTTGCGTAAGTAACCCCGAAAACTGGTTTCCCTTCTTAATCAGTTTTTTTATTTTTTAAAGGTTTTTTTACATGTTGAAATGAAAAATAATTAAAGCTAACCTAACCTTGTCTGTGTACCCTGAACTAATTTTATTAAATACTACTTACATTAATAAACTTGGAGGGAGCACTTTCGGCTCCCATCACATGCAACTTTCACAAACTCGACACTACGCCCTGCCAAACACCACCTACGGGTGTCTCATTTCTCTCTCATTTTTGGACTGTCCTCGATTTAATTTTATTATGAGAACAATCACTGTTTATGCAAGCTTGCAAACGCTTCTTAAATTGACTGTACGGGGTGATTCATACACAACCCCCTCCCTTAGAAGCGATACGTCCCGAAATGCGAAAAAAAAAGAAATTTATTAAACAAAACGAACGCATAATGAAAAATTACTAAAACCGCGAAAAATTATTGAATCGAAGACAATCAAACCTTTAACCTATTTTACTAAATAACATTTTTTTTAAATCTAATTATTTAAATTAATTTACAAAAAAATATTTCTACAGCTTCATAAAAGTATTGTTTTTTATTATTTAATATAAAGCATTTTTTTTTTGTACAGACACAGTACTTTTATCAATTTTTGACGAAGTATGTTTTCAACATTTTAGCTCACACATATACTATACTATAGTAGTGTTAGCTCACACATATACTATACTATAGTAGTGTGACCTATGGTGATCCTAATTTTTTCGAGAAAAAAAAAGTTGCTCCGATTTCAAAAATTTTTATATATCTTTGCGTTTCAGATGATTTTGAAACTTTTTTGTTGTGGTGTCTGTCTGTCTGTCTGTCTGTCTGTCTGTATGTCTGTCTGTCTGTCTGTCTGTCTGTATGTCTGTCTGTAACGACCAACGCGCATATCTCAAAAACCGCTTGCCCGATTTCAATGAAATTTGGTACCTAGCCTGGGTCTTGGGTCGAGATGGTCCCATTTAAAAATGAACAAAATCCACCGAACACAAGCCAAGTAAAAGGGTGGGGGTAGATTTCAAAAATTAGAGTTTATGTGAAAATATGGCGTGTGTGATATTAAACGAAAGGTAATTGAGTGTGGAGTTAAACAAAATAAATTTTAGTTAAAAAAAAAGGGTGGGGGTAGATTTCAAAAATTAGAGTTTACATGAAAATATGGCATGTGTGATATCAAACGAAAGGTAATTGAGTCTGGAGTTGAAGAAAATCAAAATCAAGTCTGGAGTTGAAGAAAATACATTTTAATTTTTGTTTTTTTAAGGGGGGGGAAGTTTCAAAAATTTGAGTTTAAGTCAAAACATGGCTTGTGTGGTATCAAACGAGAGGTAATTTAGTCTGGAGTTGAATACCATATATTACAGTTTTTAGTTATATTTGCTCACAGGTACATTATAACTGTAGTACCTAGTGTGAGCTTAGGGGCCCATATATTGGCAGAGTATTTATTACATTACCATTCTTCACTGCTGGTGCTTATAAAATTCAGTGGGGATATTATTTTTTGATACTCTTTTACGCTGTGCTTACTCCAGACTCTTCTTTTGTCGTATATTGACTAATACTTTTTTCTTATTTTTAGTATTGTAAGTTAATTTTTTGCAGACTTTAATATGGTTTTTATTCCTTTCTTATTTAAAACATACATACAACCGATATAAAGTAATATGCTCTGTTTAAGATTGAACTATAAAAAAGCATGAGTTGTTAATAACAAAAAAATTACAGAAAACTTTAAAAATTACAAACTTTATTGATCACATTTTTTTTTTAACCTAAAATGTTCAGTCTTTTCTTACAATATTGCCTAAAGCTTGTTAATAATTTAAATTTTTTCCAAAAGAACTGCTCCAAAAATATGTTTGCTTATCAAAAAAATTTAGCTTTACAAAGAAGTGTATGAGCTGTCACAAATTTTTCTACAATCTTCATTCATCTGTCTACTTCATAGCAACATTACCTCAATGATCTATATACAGGGTGTCCCAGAACTAATGGTACATAGTTAAACTGTAGATTCCCTGGGTCAAAATAATATGATTTAGCCATACTTACCTTAGTCCGAAAGTTCGTACTAACCGAGATACAGGGTGTGTTAAACTTTATTTTTTCAATTCGACTTTCTTTAATAACTTTTTTACTAATTAATATTTTTGCAAAAAATAACCAGCGTGTAAATTTTTTTGAAATTGGCAAGACGATTCCGTTGAAAATTTTGATGTACAATGTACGGGGTGTCCCTTGGACCACTACCATTGCATTAAAATCACTGTATTTTTTTGTGCCTCGGTGTATACCAGTTTTTATGTAAAATAATGGTTTCTCCATCCTTTTTATGTAAAAAAGTTATACTGTTTTAAAGTCGCTCAGAGCAACGGTTTCTGAGATTTTTTCATTTAAAGTTTTTATTGCATGTGAGTGAAATGCCTAATTTATGTATAATACTTTCTTCAATTCTTTCTACTAATTAATATTTTTGCAAACACTAACCAGCAAGTAGGTTTTTCTTAAATTTGCAAGATGATTCCGTTGAAAAAGTTGATGTGCAATGTACAGGGTGCTCTTTGGACCATTACCATTGCATTAAAATCATCAGTGTATTTTTTTTTTTGCCTCGGTGTATACTTAAGCAGGTTTTTAAACAGAATATGATTTTAATTATTAAGTAATTTTACAAACAGTTCTGTAGTTTTTAAGAAAGTTTGACAGAATAGACGCAGACAGCAACTTTATTGGATTTTATTGTTTTTTATTTTCAAAGCCTACTATAATAAACAATTTTAAGTTTGATTTACTATTTGTCAATTTTAAAATTTTAACTTTGTTGCTGAGAGCGCCGTGCTTAAGAAATTTTATATTTTTTAAAATAAATAATAAAATAATAATTTTATTAATAATTATAATTTTCTTTCAAAACTATAAAAAAATACTCTGCCAATATATGGGCCCCTAAGCTCACACTAGGTACTATAGGTAGGTATAGTGTACGTGTGAGCTAATATAACTAAAAACTGAAATATATTTTATTCAACTCCAGACTAAATTACCTTTTGTTTGATACCACACAAGCCATGTTTTGACTTAAACTCAAATTTTTGAAGTCTACCCCCACCCTTAAAAAAAAACAAAAACTATAATGTATTTTGTTAAACTCCGGACTTAATTACCTTTCGTTTGATATCACACACGCCATATTTTCACTTAAACTCTAATTTTAGAAATATACCCCCACCCTTTTTTTTAAATAAATTAAAATGTATTTTGTTTAACTCCAGACTCAATTACCTTTCGTTTGATATCACACACGCCATATTTTCACACAAACTCTAATTTTTGAAATCTACCCCCACCCTTTTATTTGGTTTGTGTTCGGTGGATTTTGTATATTTTTAAATGGGACCATCTCGACCCAAGACCCAGCCTAGGTACCAAATTTCATTAAAATCGGCCAAGCGGTTTTTGAGTTATGCGCGTTGGTCGTTACAGACAGACATACAGACAGACAGACAGACAGACAGACATACAGACAGACAGACAGACAGACAGACAGACAGACGGCGCAACAAAAAAGTTTCAAAATCATCTGAAACGCGAAGATATATAAAAATTTTTGAAATCGGAGCAACTTTTTTTTCCTCGAAAAAATTAGGATCACCATAGCTCACACTACTATAGTATAGTATATGTGTGAGCTAATAGTTGCATTAATAAAGTATATGTACTTACCATTTTTAAAAACACTAATACGAAGAAGTTTTTGTTCCTCATTAAAAACATCGCCCTACACAGTTGCAATAACGGACAATAACTTACAATTATTTTAACACACTTATGATTATTCAAGAACCATCCTGTATATTTTTTAACTTAATATTTCTTAAGAAAACATCCAATCTTAAAATGTTAATAAAATTAAAAAATTAATGTTTTTTATAGAATCTTGTATACACCGAGGAACAAAAAAGTTAGACCTATTTTAATGTAACGTTACCGAGCCAGAGAACACCCTGTATAATATTTTTATTTTTTTTAACCAAAATTAAATTGTCCATGCCCAAAAATCACCAAACCCAATTTTTTGTGCAAAATTATTAATTAGTAGAAAGAATTGAAGAAAGTATCATACATAAATTAGCAATAAAAACTTTAAATGCAAAAAACTCAAAAACCATTGCTCTGAGCGACTTTAAAACAGTATAACTTTTTTACATAAAAAGGATGGGAAAACCATTATTTTACATAAAAACTGGTATACACTGAGGCACAAAAAAAATATACTGATTTTTATGCAATGGTAGTGGTCCAAGGATCACCCTGTACACTGTAAATCAAATTTTGCAACGGGATCGTCTTGCCAATTTTAAAAAAACTTACATGCTGGTTAGTTTTTGCAAAAATATTAATTAGTAAAAAAGTTATTAAAGAAAATCGAATTGAAAAAATAAAGTTTAACACCCTGTATCTCGGTTAGTACGAACTTTTGGACTAAGGTAAGTATGGCTAAATCGTAATATTTTGACCCAAGGAATCTACAGTATAACCATGTACCATTAGTTCTGGGACACCCTGTATATACCTATATAACTGGATAGGCCTTTACATATACAGTGCTCGACATCGAACGTTTAGACTTTATGAAAAGCGTATAAAAAAGGATGAACTTATGGAAAACAAGAAGTCAGTGAGGGACCAAAGACGCGCATATTTAGGAGCGTTTGCCGCTGTGACTCAAAATTCATTAATAGTTTTTTATTACTAAACAGGAGCAAGCACAGTAAGATTTCCACTTTTAAAAGACTAAGAAATAGTCATTATTATTTATTTCGTTATTTTAGCTTTAATCAGGAAACATTAAATCGAGAAAAATTCAATTTTTTAATAATTTTTTCTTAAGACAATCACCTTGCTCTTTTATTAAAGTCGCGCTTCGCGCCGTTCGATCTGCTCGCGGCGGCTAACGAAGTCAAGTTGCTAAAATAGTTCAGGCCCTACGGGGTCCGATACTGCGTTTAATGATAGAAGCAACACACTTGGTATGAATAGGCATAAGACTCGCCCGAACATTTTACGAAAGGGAACCCCCCCCCCCCATTCAAGTGTATACCAAATTTGACCATTTTTGGTGCATCTATGCCAGATCTATCGCTGCCTTGAGGGGGGAGCGATATAAATCGTTGGAAAATAAATTTCTTCAGCTTTAAAAACACGTTTTAAAACCAGACATGTGGGACAGTAAAATTTAAGAAAATTAAAAAAATCTAGTTTTTTCCACACCTCTCATTTATTTAAATGCCTATAAAAGGTGCGCCACTGATGTAAGGGGGGCGTGATATACATCGTTAGAGAGGACTTTTCATCTGCCTCAATAATTGTTACTTAGTTATGTTTGCCAAGTTAAAAGTTTGCAAATAATACCACATAATAATAATAATACCACAAAAAATAGATAAAAAATATATTTTAAAAATTTTCCCCTTTTTTCGTACGCTAATGGAATATGCACCACTGCCGTTAAAGGGTACTAAGGTACATCGTTGAAAAGAAAATTGTATTCGCTTGAAAAATGAATTCTAGAATATTTTTGAAAAAGTTGACTGTTTTCGAGTTATTAGCAAAAAACTATCAAAAAGCACGTTTAAGGGAGGGGGTGGTTCCCTTTCGTAAAATATTCGGGCGAGTCTTATGTCTATCCATGCCAAGTGTGTTGCTTCTATCATTAAACGCAGCACATGGCTGTAATCTCGGATGTAGGGCCTGAACTAAAAGCAGAATTACGGATTCGCAGTATTGATTACATAGACGAATGACAGAGATAGACCAGACACTTACACGGTGAGACTTTTATTACTCAATTGGCGCAGTATACCGGGGTGCCGTGAAAAAACCAGCGCCTCTCCAACTTTGTATTCCGTACTAAACATTTACAGGGGTATTTGTAACAATATAACGCTTGCGCAGTTTGTCTCTAAGCTACAGGGTGGCTTTTCAAATTATTGTATACCGGATGCTCATAGCCATCAATGCAATCGTTCTCAAAAGCTACATCTTATAATATGGTGTTTTGAAAAGGTTTTATCAAATTAAATTTTAACACCAAAAACCCATTCTACTCGTCAATTTAATACATAGTGTTAAATTTAAACTTTGCGCGCTGATAAGAATGAGTTATTTTGTGTCAACGCTCAATTTGCCTAAAAACACTCTATAAACACCAATTAGTAAGGAAGCTTAATCAAAGAATTTTTTTATTAATGGCTATTAGCAACAATAAAAAGGAAGGTTGAATTTTTTAAATTAAATCTAAGGTTTAGAAGTTTGTTTCCCATTGATTTAGCTACATAAATTTCCTTGAGAGGATAATAATTTTCTAGTAAAAAAAAGGCTCATTGACGAATATTAACTTAATTATTGCAATGCTTTATACATATATGTTATTTTTCGATCAACTGAAACTTTTTTAATTGTTTCTTAATGAAAAATATAAACTAATGGATTTGGTAAAGGATCAGGCACACCTCTTATGGTATTTCTGTACTCCGTAAAACTTCACGAAATTTTGGTATGTTGTAGACTGAACCTTTCTTATCAAAAGTTTTCGGGGGCCCAACTTAAATTAATGAGCAGTTTTAAAAAGAAAACAGGGTGTTGAAAGTGATAATATCCAAGAAGCATAATGGCTCTTTAGACGGCTTTTCCAAACATATGCGCAATGTTACTATTACATGTATTTACGATTTATTTATTATTTTTAATCTGTACCTTTAAAACCGTATCTACAGGGTGTTTAAGTAAATATTATTCGTGTTATATAAGTGTTAATGAGAAACAAGCGTTAGTGTGTTTTAGGTTGAACCTTTCGTATCAAAAGTTCTTATGGGCCCATCCTAAATTAGTTACCAGTTTTTAAAATACAGGGTGTTGAAAGTGATGTCCAAGAAGCATTATAGCTTTTCAGCAGTGTTTTGCAAATATATACGCAATGTTACTATTACACACATTTACGATTTATTCATTATTTTTTATCTGTACCTTTAAAACATTATATACAGGGTGTTTAACTAAATATTACTCGAAGGTTTTATTGAGCATAAAAGGTCTTTAGACGGAGTTTCCAAACGTATACGAAATGTTACTATTACATATAGAGAGAGTGGTTATTAGTTTTTTAATGGTTCTTGACTTATTAAGTATTTAATACAGGGTGTTTCGGCAAATATCATTTTTTAAATAATATTAATAAATATTTAAGCGTTTTGTACATCTGTACCGTGCCCTGTAAAAAGCTATAATGCTTGTTTCTGAGTAAAAATTTTGACTAATATTTATTTAAACACCCTGTGGATAATGTTTTAAAGGTACAGATTAAAAATAATAAATAAATCGTAAATATATGTAACAGTAACATTGCGTAAGTGTTTGGAAAATCCGTCTAAAGGTAATGCACCCTGTATTTTATAAACTGGACATTAATTTAAGTTGGGCCCATAAGAACTTTTGTTAAGAAAGGTCTACAACATACCAAAATTTCATAAAGTTTGACGGATTACACAAATCCCATTAGAGGTGTGCCTGATCCTTTATGTATGTATGTGATGTAAAAATGTATTTAAATTAAACATTAATATATTATAATTGGGTGTTAAAAAAATGTAACGTAAGCATTTTAAATTAAAGTAAAGCTGCAATTTCGTTGGTTGTTCATTTAATTATACAGGGTCCGGCATGATGATCTCTCATATTTTGCACCCCCATTGTGCCCGAATCACTGAGAGAGCTTAGCATAGTCGTCGGGTAGCTCGATCCCTGCCATTTTCTTGCCATCGTGCCTTTGTTATCGAAACATTTATTAAAAGTAAGTAACGTAATCTGTGATTACGACGCAAAGAACTTTTCGTACTCACTTCGCACTTGGTAGACATGCACTAACAATACGCCAAGGAATTACAGGAATATCGCTTTTAAGTTACTGTTGGAGTAAAACTTTCAGAAATCAGCTTCGAATGTGTATCGAAAAAAATGGCCGCCACATGTACTCTAAATTTCAAAACTTAATGAAAAACAAATGGTATAGAATAGAGTTTCAGTAAAAAAAAAATCTAAATAGCATTTACAATGGCGTTTTTAATGTGTGAGATCATTAAGCCGGACCTTGTATATAAATAAAGTGAAATAAACTATGTTTTTCCAAGCGCGGATTTGAGGGAGGGTAACGTGGTCATTACTCCCCTTACTAATAATTATATTGAAAACAGAAAAATTACCCCCTCCTCCCTTGAAAAAAATGTTAATAAAAAAATATCGTCGATTCTAGCCCTTCCCCCCCCCCCCCCTTGATTTTGACCTAGATCCGCGCTTGTTTTCTAAATATTAAAATTTAAAACTAAACATTTTAAACTCTGTCCTGGTTCAAAGTGTCACACTATATATTTAATGTAAATTTCGTCTTTCGTCAAAGCTAGCCTGCCACTCATCAAATAGCGTGGGGGTCCGTTTGGGAAAGCGATGGCGCTTGCTAACGTTGTCTTCGCACCCACTAACACAACATTGTTTTCTTTTCAATTTCTTAAGCGATGGATCGCCCCCATCAAAACGCGCAAAATACCGATTGGTCATAATTTAGCAAAAAACACCATAAAAATAAGGTAATAAGTCGAAAAATAACGAAAAACTGCATGCACAAACCAAAAATGTAAAATGAAATTACATCACCGTCATATTTTTATCTATTTTGCTAAAGTCAATGTCAGTCATAATCAAAAACAAATTGTCAAAATATACCAAGAGTAGCGGTTAAGGGGGCAAACGTCGCCTGAAAACTTACCATCTGACAACACTGATATCCCATTTTTTGGCCAAATCTTTTTTCTAATAGAACTAGAAAACGAGAAAGCGGCACGCGTCTAAACTTTGAGGGGGCATTTTTAAAGCATTTTTCGCAACTGTATCTTGGCAGTTTTTTGCTAATTTATCTTATTCAAAAGATAAAAAAATATTTATGGCTAAATCCCAACAACACTTCAAAACAAAGTTTGGAAAATCTATGATCTTGCGTCACCTTGTATAAACTACAGCGAACTGCAACAATAATTTCTGGTTTTTCCTATGTTTTAGGTAAATACAAACAAAAACAAAAAATCTAACAAGATACGTTTAACAATTTTGACAAAATCTTTTATATAAACAAGATAAATATATATTTTTTCATTTTCTAAGCGAGATCTATTAGGATTTTTAAAAGCGGAGTAAAGTCGATATCGGAGCGAAAAAGTATACTTCATAATGTTGCTACTAGGGGGCATCACTTATTCACCAGAATTAAAATCACGTGATTCTAATGAATGCAGAACACTAGGTAAATTCGGTAAAAAAAAATCGGTGTAAGGTAATTAGCTGATCACATGACCCGTGTTTTAGTATGGCTTAGAATATTGAACTAGCCATTTTGTAATAGTATTGGTAAGATTTGAATATTTCTTAGATATACATATTGAGATGTTGATCTAAAAATGGTATATTCTTCGATGAATCTGAACGATATATAATAATAATAATGATAATAAAGGTAATTCCCACATTGAATATAAACTCCCAGCTACTTGTTATATGGGACATATACTATTTTCGATTCAGTTTATTTTGCATCACCATTTAAAAAAGTTTGGTTTCTACTTCTTGGATATTCGTTGAGCAGCTGCAAGCTTACCATATACAGGTGTCCCATAACTTAAGGGCCATAGTGCCAGGGGATAGAGGAGGTTATTTCCGAGAAAAAAGTTTATATAACATGGGGGTAAACACAACTGTTTTTAAGATATAGGCTTTTTTAAGTTGTAGAAGTGGAGGGAAAAAGGGTTTTAAAAGCTAATTGTGATTCAAAAATGTGGTATTCTTTTTTTTATTAAACTACAAGTTGAGGAGATACAGGCTGTCAAAATAACCACCAAAAATGTATAAAAAATAATAATTAAAAAAATAATCATTTTTGCTTACTTATTCTTTAAAAAAATATCAATAATATTTCATTGTTATGTCTCGCTGGAGACTATAAAAAAAACATTGAGTTTAATATGACATTTATAAAAGTATATACAAAAAAAAATAGTTTTTTCCTAAAAAAAAATTCTGTGTGTTTAAGACCACACGGCAGAAGTGTAAACTTCAACAAGGCTAAATTAATAATACTGGCCTTCATCTGCATCATTATATCGCTCGCTGAATGCACGGATCACCCAACAAATCTCACAGTTAGTCGACTCGAGCCGGCTTCACCCGAATGAGCGTTACATAGCCGAGACTGACGGCTCAGTTTAATTCACTACCCACAAAAACTGCTAAACGCGTCTAAAGAGGTTTACACTTAAAAAATTAACCGATTAATTTTTTTCACAATAATTTTTATTTCAATTTATTGCTCTTGTTCTAGTACACGACTTTACCCATTTTCATTTTTCTACTGCGTTTTTTTAAAAAGTTATTATCAAAAAAGTTAAAAAAATTGACAACTTTGATGCTCTGTATCTCGACAAAGAGTTTTTACTCATGCATTATAGGAACGTTTTTATCAGACAAGACCTCTATCACCTGGTGGCCTATGGCCCCTAAGTTTTGGGACACCCTATATAAACAAAAACCGGAAATTATTATTTGTTCAAGGCTTTGGAGATTGCATTAGTTTTTACGACTCCAGTAGGTACAAAACAGCGCTGTGCAAAATGGCGCGGAACAAAATAGGGGCGACAAAATAGCACTGCGACAAAATAGCACTGCGACAAACAGCGCTACGATAAAAAGCAAGGGAAAATTGCTCACAGATAAATAAACAAACTTAAAAAAGCGCTACTTTGATGCCGCTATTTTGTTCCGCGCTGTTTTGTACCGGTGCCTATATTTTACCAAGTTTCAATAGCACCAAAGTTTAAAAAACAGGCAGGCTTACGTTATGACACCCGCACGAAAGTCCAAGAAAACGAAATCGAACCGTTAACTATTATGAGGCTAAATTTGTTCGCGAAGTTTTCATAATTATCATATCGGACAAGTCTGTTTGTTCGCAGGTGTCTAGGTCTCAAATTAGTGAACCGATTTAAATGCGTCTTTCTTTATTGAAATCTGGATTTATTGTTGACTAGATATAACAGAAGTTGTTGAGAACTATTTTTGTATTTAATAATTAAATGGCTCATGTTTTTAATTTTCTTAATATTGTTTATTGTTATGAAGCATATTTTACACTAACAATTCCTAAAATAAGTAAATACTAAAAAATGGAATTATCTCCAAACTTAGTGTGCATAGACACTTCGTTTCTCAGGTGGCTGCTAACTTACCTCAAGTGTTAAAAAAGTTTTCAGTAAGGATCGTTTTTTACGGCATCTGCTGGTTTCTCTGAAAACATACAACTAAAACCTGTAAATTATTGACAATTATGCAGGATAAATAGGTTTCTTTTCTTATGTAGTTATTTTAATGACTTCTAATTCGAAATGATTGGGTTTTTTAAGGATATGGTTAATTACTTCAGGTTATGTCAGGTCTAGCCTGACACCTAATTTGAAAATTATCTTGCTTTATTCATATACTCACAAAACCCCGTAACAAAAGAAAACTAAATATTGCATAATTTGTATCGATAATTGTCAGAAACATTATTCTGTTTTAATATTTTATACCGCACCATAAAAAAAATTGTCTTAGATCAAAGCAAATTGCTTTGAAGTAAAATAATTTGTGCTTTCCTATTCACCAAGAGAATATTTTCTTGATATAGCACAAAAAATGTCTTGCCTCTTATCTTAATGTGAAACAGATTTTTTTTTATAAATTAGAACTGAATGAAGATAATTTGCTTTGTTACTAAATGGAATATACTGAAACAAAACACTTAAAGAAGAAAAATAAAGTCTCATTTTAAGATTAAACATTGCGTTGAACTAAAAAGAAATATTTTAATTCAAAACAAATTGTTTTACGGTAAAACAATTTATTCAAGAAAAGAACGTATTTTCATTCTAGACAAAAATTTTTACCGTGGGCGTTTTCATTATTAGACATAATAGTTTACAATATACTTTACCTATCATTATTGATGGTCTCCTTTTTACGTGAATATGAGTGTTCATATGTAATTGTGGATCTGTAAAGAATAATTTTGATATTAAATCTCAAAAAGAAATGGATCGACTAAACTTCTCTCCTAGCTAAGTGGCTACTGTAGAAGTCAATAGAGCTGCTTTAAGTTTTTAAATTAATATGTTTCAAACAGTGGCGAATCCAGGGGGGGCGGATCCAGGGGCGCCCCCCGAGAATTTTTTGAATATACAAAAAATTTGTAAAAAGTAATGTTTTTGCTAATAAAAATTCAAAATTTTTGCCTGCGGCGCATGAAAGCGTCTATTGTTATTATCATCGAAATTACAACCACTGACTAATTCAATAAAATGCTGCTTAAAAAAATATATACCGTTTTTTACCAACAGAGAATGTCACCTAAAGTGGCACCCCCGAGAAGCACCTCTGGATCCGCCCCTGGATTCAAATATCTTAGGAAATAAAGCTTGTTATATTTTATTTAAAATATATTTTCATAAACCTTAAAATACTAAATAAATTTTCTAGCTACTTTTTACTTTATTGAATATATTCAAATAAACAAATAGACTCTCAGGCAGATATACGATAAAATATCCCTAATTTAGGTCAAAATATTTGAAAATAATTTTTTGACGTTATTTATACTTAAAAAAATAAGAAAAACAATAAAAAATTATTAAATTACTCACCCTGTCTCCGTGTGGGCTTTCGCAACTTTTGCTTCTCTTCCTTGGTCCGCAAACTCCTCATCATGAGTCACCAAGGTATCACTAAAATTTAACATGCAATTTTTATGATATATCATACGTGTAATGGTCATCTAGTTCAGTTTCGAGAAAAACCAAATAGTAGGATAACATTTATGTGTAAATATTTAATTATTGATTTTTGCATTGTTTATACAGGGTGTCCCATAACTTAGGAGCCATAGGCCAACAGGTGATGAGGTCATGTCTGATAAAAAGTTTCCGCATGGGTTCATCAAAGTTGGAGATTTTTTAAACTTTTTTGATAATAACTTTTTAAAAACACCCAGTAAAAATATGAAATTGGCTAAAGTCGTTTATTAGAACAAGAGCAATAAATTGAATTAAAAATAATTTTTGAAAAAATTAATCGGTCAATTTTTTTCAGAAAAACAAATTTTTTGGTATAAATTTTTGTAAATGCCATATTTTATTTTTTATAAATTTTTGGAGGTTATTTTGACAGCCTGTATCTTCTCAACTTGTACTTTTATCAAAAAAAATAATACCACATTTTTGAATCACAATTACCTGAGTATTCAGCTGGCTGTGACAGATTTAATTTTTTTTCTAAAACCCTTTTTCTCCCCACTCGTCTAACTTTAAAAATCCTATATCTTAAAAACAGATGTACGTTGACGCCCATCTTATATAAACTTTTTTCTCGGAAATAACCTTCTCTCACGTCCCTGAAAATATTAAGATAAATATTTGTTACAATATTTTTCCATATACTTTACCTATCATATTTAAAGATCCACTTATTCTGCTTTCTTTTGTATGAATAGGAATGCTCATATGAAATTCTGTATCTGTAAAGAATAATTCAAAAGTAAATGGATCAACTACCTTCCTAGCTAATACCCTACTGTAGAAAGCATAGCTGCTGTAAGTTCTAAAAAAATATGTTCAAAATATCTTAGAAACTAAAGCTTGCTAGAATATATTTAAAAAATAAAGGTATGAAAAAAAATTATAAAAAAAATTAGGCACTTGTTCGTGCGTTTTTTTATTTTTTTAAAATCACAGATGCAACTGATTATTATTATCTGCCTACTGTATTAAAAAATAACTACTTACTTATTATGATGATGTTGAAGAGGCCGGGCGAGCTTTTTCTGGCAAGAAAGCGGCATTTCTTTTTGAACAAAAAATTTAAACATTTACTTTGAAACGAACAAAATGCCAAAGTATTTGATTAGTGACTTTAGGTGACACTGTCATCCTAAAAATTCTAACAGGAGGCCTTACTGTACTTTAACCAAATTCGGAACACTCTGTCCTAAGTCGACATCACCTATTACTCTAAACAAAACCACCTACCGGGGGCAATGCTTTACTCAGTAGTGCCACCTTTTCACTGATATTTAACTATTTTGCATTGTTGCCTTTTACGTAAAAAATTGCCTAAATCGAATTTGTCCCCTTAATATATATTGCGACAGCACAGAACTCCTGTCCATAATATTTTTATACCAGGGGTGACGGTCTGTAATGAGCGCCTCTCGAACTTTGTATTCCGAACTTTGTATTCCGAACTAATGTATACAGGGGGTAAGTATAACAGTATTATGACAAGACCGTTGTGCTTTCCTTACTATAAATAATTAGTTTACTGTGATTGATTATTAGTCATACAGATCAAATGATATCTAAGAGATGGCGCAACAGCAATTAAAAACAAGGTGTTTTTTGGATTTTATTAATGGCCGACTTTGGCCTACTCAGCCGGTAAGAGTAACGTCATAAGATCGCGAAAAGAAAACCATTTTCTTGAATTGCTAAATTGACAACAGCGCTAAATTACTTATCTCTCTTAGTGCCATTTATTTAAATAGCGATCTTACTTCAATTCACATATTTTCAATGGCCAAACGATCGTTGACGAACCCTGTATGCAAAGTGAGGCAAAAATATTGATATTTTTTATAGAGAGAGCACGCTGCGCAGAAGCTACCTTTCCTTTTTCAATTTTACTCTCCGATGATATTCTGTAGCTGCGTTCGGTATTTACGTCGGATTAATCTTTTTGATCGAAATTGTTCGTTAATTCCATTTAGATCTAGGGGAGGTAGATCTGAATCGTTCGGTAATTCTGCTCAGACTAGTCGGACGTAAATCTGGTTGCTCCGTACATTTTGATCGACGAAACAGATTAATCTGAGATTGTGACGTATGTTGTGTATTTGTTTTGTTTACAAAAATAATTTTTTTATGTAAAAAGATTCAAATCGAATTATTTGATATTGAAGACAACAAATTATATAAATTTTCGATATTACAGGAAAATTTTGTCAAAATTATAGCTGGGCGTGAGTAGAGTCCCTGTATGTTGACATATTTGGATATATTATCCAAATATGTCAACATACAGGGACTCTAGGCGTGAGTTGCAATATGTACATAATATTTTTGGGTATATTTAAGGTTATAACCATTTATAAAAATTTGATCGATTTGATCTGGATCGTTCGTTAATTCCAATTTGCTCAGACAAGGCCAACACAAAAATAGAGGCCACGACCCTGAAAAAATCAGCTGTTCTCCCGGGGCTGAATTTTACATTGGGTCTTATGGGAGGTCAGACGTTTTTTTATGATATTTTCAAAATGGCACTACAGATTTCCGCAAAATTTCAGTGAAATATTCTCCGACACCATCCCGATATTCCACCAAAGGTTTGTAAGGAAGCAACATGATTAAAAGGTTAAAATCTTCAAGATTTAGCATTCCTTATTTTGAATTCAAATTACCCGCCATGTACCACATGCCAACTGTTATATTTGACATGTATTTGACTTTGTCATATGTGATTGTCACATTCGCTTCTGCTTTAAACTTAATTTTTGTGTGAGCTAATGAAGCGGCTATGAAAAATTAGGACTTACTATACATTTAAAAAAAATTGTTCTGCCAGAATAAAGTAAAAACAATTTCAAAAACGGCTTTATTTAACAAAAAATCAAATATCCATGAACCGTCATTCCAACTTCAAAATTTTAAAGACAATCAGCTGTGTCGTAACGTGACCATCAAAAAAAAATCAGCCCCGGATGTGACGTCAACAAAGTGGAGGATCGTGGCCCGTCCATTTTGATAGCCCTGGCTCAGACTGATCTGTAATCACGTCACCAAAAATCCGTCTCGTCTGAGATGCAAATACCGAACGCTGCTTGTAGTTTTGAAAGTTCGCGGACACATACTTCTAAATTTGAAGTCTGTGTTCGCGGACGTTTGATTTTTAATCTATAACTGGATATACACAGCGATTAGGTACAAACAAAGTTTTTTAAATAATCAAAGCTACTTACTTCAAGAAGGAAACTTTTCACTCCTATAAAACTCGTTTTTACAAGCAACACATCATGTTCCCATTTTTTATTTTTGTTCAGCAAAAACACATTCAAAAATATACTAACATTGACAAACACTTTAATGACAAATCACAAATAGTACAGTAGAATAACGATATTTTAAGTTTAAAAAAAAATAGAAATTTATTAACAGGACTTAAAGCATTGGAAATCGTAGAGCGGTGAAAAGGGAAGTTAAAAAAATAGGTTCTACTACGTTATACCTCGCTCGTCAAAACGCTCTATATAACGATTTTTTTGTATGAAAATGATTCTTTGGACTATTTTTAGTCGATTTGGATACGGGAAATTAAAAAAAAAAGTATGGTTTTTTTTTAAATAATTTTTTAAAAAACGTTACATAGTGATTTTCTTTGACCTGTTTTGGTTGAAAAAAATCAATTTCTATCACTGCATCGTCAAATTTTCGACATAAATTTATGAATTAGCTTAGGATTAATAATTTAACAATTTTAAATTAATTACATACCTAGTTTTTCGTGTTTTTTCTCGGTTTTTTCACATAATTTTGAAAATTTGTACAGTTGACCTTCCCACAGATGTTTTGACACATTGATTGAGTTTTTGCTTGGCCGACACTTTCCAGGTCATTCGGCCATTTCAAATTTCCCAATTGGATTTGCTTACGCTGACTTACCCTCAGATGCACCGTAAGCACTGAAGCGCGATCATGGATTTAATCGCGATTAAGTCCTTGTTGCTCACATACAAAACAACAAAGATAGAGAATGGATCAGCAAAGCCTTGTTACGGTGCATCTGAGGGTAGGAAATTATTTAGTTAGAACTATTCAACAAGAATCGGCGCAGCCGATTCTTGCTGATTGTTTGTGCGGTACGGTTCGGTTCGGTTCGGTTCCGTTCAGTCCGGTTCGGTTCGGTTTGGTTCGGTTCCGTTCGTTTTGGTTTAGTTCGGTTCGGTTTGGTTCAATTTGATTCAGTTAAGTTCCGTTCGGTTTGGTTTTAGGTTAGGTTTGTTGGGTCTTAAAGTAATTCAGCAGGAGTCGGCGCAGCCGACTCCTGCTGAATTACTTTAAGACACAGCCAACCTAATCTAAGATCGACCCGAACCAAACCGAACTGCTGAATTTCTGTAAATCATCATTATCATAATTGTTTCTGCATCATTTTTTTCATTATAAATGCTCAATAGACGATTTTGGACGATTTTACGGAGTCAAAAATGCGCGACAAATTAAAAGAGCAAGATGTCAGGCCGAACATTAGATTTCAAAAATTTGGTGTAACCATTTTTCTATGCGTAAATACATTTCTTAAAAACTTTTTATCGCCTCTTGCTAGATAGTTGGTCACCTTATTTTTGGCTAAATTACCATTTATTTAAAGCTACGTCGATTGTGAGCCGTCCCGCTCTTTCTCGAAATAACAAACGTCAAATAAATTATTTCTATAGCAATTTGTATGAGTTTTTACTAATTTTTTAATTTTTAAATTTCTAAAAAAAAATGCGAAAAATCCGCATTTTTTTTTCTTGAAAACAGTATAAAACGACCTCAACTTATCATTAAAAAAAGAAACACCCATTTTCAAGCATCGAGGTATAACGTAGTAGACCCAAAAAATATATGCGTGAGCGGGGGCGTTGCGGGTTAGGTTTTGGGGGGTAAAAAGGGACAGGGAACTATTGCGATTTCCGGCGAAAGTTGACGTCGGAGAAAAAAGTAATATACAGAAAAGTCATAGGCTATAAAAATGTCTAAAACTTTTGTAAATCTCATTTTTTACATAACCTCAAAATGTTCGAGAAAAATTAAAAAACGGTAATTTTTTCTATTTTTCCAAAAATAATGTCAGTTTAACAAATCTTGGTAAGAGTAAATCTTTTTGGGGGTTTTATATCCACAATATTTTAGAAACAAATTTTTTTTAAAGTTTCTAAGACATTTGTTTTTTCCGCTCAAAAACACGTTTTTTTTTAATGAAATTTCTCCTTCAGAAAATTATCGTATACAATTACTCATTGTAATTATACTCAGTCTTTGACATTTGACTTTTTAAAGAAATAAAAAAAATAAGATTACTTATTTAAAAACAAAAAACTAAAAAAAAATTTCTGCAATATTTTTTTATTTCATTTTGAATAACCGTTTTTCTGGCAGCGTGCGGAAAACGTCAAATTTTTGTATACATTTTAATTTGAAACGTGTGATTTTTCCGAACAGGTGTTTTTCAGCACGCCAAGCAGCACAGTAAAAACTAGGCACAAACACGCATTTTAAGTAAAAACAAAACAAAAGCAAATAAGCACCTTATAATTGAAAGTGAATCACTTGGTATATCTATCTCTAATTTTATTTAACAACACAACATTCCTATAGAGCATACTTTCAGATTCAAGCGTGGCTTGGAACCAATCTAATTGCCACAAAGTGAGGCTGGAAAGAAGTGATTGGAAATAATTCAAAAATACTTATGCCTCGCTAATTCCTGAAAATGTATTGAAAACAATATCTGGCAGCTGTGTAACCAATTGTGAGAGTCAATGCGGGTGCCGAAAACATGGATTGCGATGCACAGATGTATGTACTAAATGTCATGGTTCAGATGTTGAAAAAATTTCAGAAGATTTTGATGAATCTGATATCTCAAATGAACGGCGAGACCTTTGTTCAAATACAGAAACTCAGTTACCTGAGGAGTCAAGTTATATAGAAGAAAATTTGGAAGATACAGAAGCCCAGTGTGAGATTTAGACCACGAAGACGAAGAAGAAGCTGAGATTTTACCAAAAAGACCAAGACTAATTTAGTATTATTTAGTTATGTAAATATTATATTATTTCCCGTATACTTTTACACCATATCTAAAACGTTTATTTGACTTGCTGTCAAAATATAATAAATACAAATGTTTCATAATTTTTAACGTAATTTAAGAATTTTAGGGTCGGAATGTAAAAATAAATTCGACAGGTCGGTGGTTTTTTTAATTAAACCCCCTATACACTAGATACGATGAATTTCTGAAGGAAAACACTTTTTTTATCATATGTCATAAAAAAAGTGTTTTTAAGCGAAAAAAACAAATATCTTAGAAACTTCTAAATTTTTTTGTTTGCAAAATATTGTAGTTATTTAGCACCCAAAGAGCTCTACTCTTACCTAGTTTTATTAAACTGACATTATTTTTGCAAAACTAAAAAGTTAAAAACTAAAAATACGGTTTTTTTCATTTTTCTCGAACATTTTGAGGTTATGTAAAAAATTACATTTATAAAAATTTTAGAATATTTTATGACCTATGACTGCTATGTGTGTCGCTTTTTCTACGAAGTCAACTTTTACCAGAAATCACAATAATACGATTCTTTGCCCTTTTTTACCCCTAAAACTAACCCGCAACGTCCCTGCTCACGCATTTATTATTTTTAATTTTAATTTATTTTATTATTTTAATTTTTATGTTTTTCGCAGCTCTACAATCTTCAATGCTTCAGGTCCTGTTAATAATTTTTTTCTCTTAAAGTGCAATTTGACTGGCCTAAAATGACAATCTCCTTGAAGTATGAAGTTCACAAAATACCACCGGGTGACCACCGGTAATGAGAACTAGAGAGAGAAAGGTTGCACTACTTGTATGTTCTCACTCTTAAAAAACTCTTAAAATTTTTGCCTCAGTGTCCCGTTTACATATTGTATAGCCGTGGCCGTTCCAGTTACTTCGTATATAATTCATTGCATTACCTATGTTCTGTTAAATTATTACCAACATATACAACGCTGTCAATGAATATACACATCTGTACTTTTAACATTAAATTATAGTTTAATTTATTAAATCTAAATCTAAGCCCTGTTAAATCATTACAATCATGTGTCAATGGACATCACGGATGTTACAGTTCCGTGATGGACATACATAACTTTTTGGGGTAGGGGACAATTCGCCGCAGCCGATTCGCCGCGGTCGATTCGCCGCGGCCTATTCGCCGCGGGGACAAATCGCCGCCGGCCGATTCGTCGCAGGGACAATTCGCCGCGAAATTTTTTGTTTTATGATATCACCATTGGCAATTGTTTAAACAATTTTATTTAGCTTGACTTCATATAATATATCTGTTTATTTGTTTGGTTATAACTTTTTTCAAACTTTTCCAACTAGGTATTTGGTGGTTAGTATACAATTCATCTAAGTGTAGCTAATTAAATTATTTTAAATCATAAGATGTACTAAAATATTTTAAATAATAAGGACTTAAACCAGATTTTGAATAATTGTGTCATTATTTTAATTTTTTAATGCGCCATGCAGATGGTTTTAAGTTTGAGTCAAAATATGTATTGAGACCTTAAGCACCGCACAGTTTCAAGTTTGCCATTTTGGATCGGCCATTTTTTTAAAATTTAAGTTAGAAATCATAATCAGCGACCTTAAACACCCACAGTTTAAATAATAAAACCGAGTTTTATGCATATTGGTTCATTAATGGGGAAATCCACCATTTTGGATCCGCCATCTTCAGGTTCTTAAATTTGAGTCAAAAATTATATGGAGTTACCTTAAACGCCGCGATGTTTCAAGTTTGAGACAAATCGGTTTATAATTACGAAAATGCGCCATTTTGGAACCGCCATTTTGATTTTTTTTAAGTTTAAGTTAGAAATAATAATAAGCGATCTGAAAGATCTCAAAGTTCCGAGTTTGATGCAAATCGGTTCATAAATGGGAAAATCCGCCATTTTGGAACCGCCATTTTGATTTTTTTAAATTTTAAGTTAGAAATCATAATCAGCGACCTGAAGGATCTCAAAGTTCCGAATTTGATGCATATTGGTTCATAAATGGGAAAATCCACCATTTTGAATCCGCCATTTTCAGGTTTTTAAATTTGAGTCAAAAATTTTATTGTGTTACCTTAGGTACCGCGATGTTTCAAGTTTGAGGCAAATCGGTTTATAAATAAGAAAGTGCGCCATTGTGGAACGGCCATTTTGATTTTTTAAAGTTTAAGTTAGTAATCATAATTAGCGACCTGAAACACCCTAAAGTTCCGATTTTGATGCATATTGGTTCATAAATGGGAAAGTCCGCCGTTTTGGATCCGCCATTTTGATTTTTATAAATTTAAGTTAATAAAACTAATCAGCGAGCTGAAAGATTCCGAGTTTGATGCAAAGCGGTTCATAAATGGGAAAATCCGCCATTTTGGATCCACCATTTTATCAATTAAAAAAAAGTTGAATTTTATACTAACCACCAAACACCATGGAAAAGTTTGAAAAAAGTTATAACCAAACTAATAAACAAATATATTATATGAAGTCAATCTAAATAAAAATGTTTAAACAATTGTCAATGGTAATATCATAAAACAGTAAATCTCGCGGCGAATTGTCCCTGCGGCGAATCCGCCGGCGGCGAATTGTCCCGCGGCGAATCGGCTGCGGCGAATCGGCCGCGGCGAATTGTCCCATCCCCAACTTTTTGACATTAAGTTCTAGTTTAATCCACGTCTAAAAATTTACTCTATTTATTAATTTGTTTGTTTTTTTTTTTAATTATATTCCGTGGTTCTGTAAAAAAAACTCTTTCCCAATTCCTAAATTATTTTCGAAGTTTTACGTTCAACTATTTATCTTAACTTTAAATATCATTATATATAATATTAATATATCATCAATATATTACTCTGAACAACATTTTTTATTACACTTTCTTTAGCTGCTTTGTCAGTATTTTTTGCCACTCACCATTTCATCTTGCAATCATTTTTATATCTTATAATCCTTGCTAACATCTTGTATTCATTTTAACATATTATACACATTTTAACATCTTATTAATCACATTAATACCTTATTAATCACGTTTACATCTTATTAATCACTTTAGCATCTTATTTTTTTTTACGGTTATGCGCACTCGCAAGGAGATCCCTATCACGCTCGAGAAGCGGCAAGTGCGCGGAAATGTTGGTGTATGTTGGTTTTGAAACGGTTCAGGTTGTAACCTGCAGGGAAAACTGTCTGTGCGATGCTGTTCTCCAGAGATATGAATTCTGATATAATGAGGTTCTTGGTGCCTCTATTTTGACAGTAAATTGATGGTTACCGTCTGTTTGACGTGTTCGCCTAGTAGGTGCTACTCCCGGGGGATCATACGTGCCAACTCTTCAGAGCATTTTCCATGATTATACCTGTAGAAGAGAGATAGATCGCCCACAGTTCTTCGATGTTCGAGACTATCCAAGCTACGGGTAAGTGCGGGGTCATTGATCAGCTTGATAGCTGGTTTTTGCACGGTGTTCAAAAGCATTAAGGTATGTTTGGGTGCCGCACTCCATATATGTGAGCAGTATTCCATAGTTGGTCGAATCTGGGCTTTGTAGAGTGTCAGCAGTTGGCTTGGTGTACACAGATGTCTTGTTCGGAATAGCACCCCAAGCTTTTCGGATGCCCTTTTAGCTATATCCGCCACGTGACTGTGCCAAGACATGTTGGTCTCTGCAGTGGCTCCTAAGATGTTCAACTGGCTCTGCAATGTGACAGCACTTCCAGATAGCATGATGTTTAGGTCTTTTTGTCTTTTTTGAAAACAGGGCTGCTTGGCTTTTCTGCGCGTTGAACTGTACAAGGTTTTTGTTGCCCCAGTCCTCTATTATCTCCAGGTCGTTATTTATCTGCGATATTTGAGTTTAAGATGATGGAATTCACGTGCGGAGAGACATGTAGGTGGTATGAGTGAGGAGACTACATTGCCATCATCTGCAAAGCAATAAAGTCGATTTACTGTTTTATCTATGAGGTCATTTATATAAATCAGAAAAAGTGTTGGAGAAAGGATTGCTCCCTGTGGCACACCAGCATTTATTTGGTAAGAGTTGGAGTTCTGGCAATCCAGTGCAACATAAATGGATCTATCCTTAAGGTAACTTTCAAACCAAGTGCAAAGTTTCGGCGACAATCCCCTTGCTTTGAGCTTGTTGAGCAGATTTTCATGCCGGACTTTATCGAATGCTTTAGATATATCTAAGGCAATTGTTCTTGTTTCACCCCGCAACTCAATCGCTTTTTGTCATAAGTGAGTATGTAACTAAATCGCCAGTTGACCTATATTTTCGAAATCCGTATTGCTTGTCGTTGATAATTTTGTACTTTTCCAAGTACTTGGTTAGGTGACTGTTCACAACTCTTTCCATTACTTTTGATATCACCGGAAGTGGAGTAATTGGTCTATAGTATAACGGATCTATCTTTTTTCTTTTCTTTGGAATGGGTTGTACTGCAGCAGACTTCCCTGATGATGGATATACTCCTTGCCTGTAAGATAAACTGAATAATTTAGCGAAAGTTGGGGTGAGTTCGCTAGCATAATTTTTGAGTACTATCGCGGAAAGGCCATCTGGACCTATTGCTTTGTTTGTATCCAATTTTTTAAGGGATTTTCGTATTTCTCTGTGACAAAAGGGTACCTCTGGCATACTGTGGGAAACCCTTTCAATGAACGGTGGAGTTTTTCCATTTGGCACTGTTAGGTTTGAGTTGGAGGAAAAAATTTTGCCCAGCATATTGGCTTTTTCCTCTGATGTGGCTAAGTGACTATTTTTATCTGTAAGTGGTGGTATCCCACATAGCACAAAAATCACATCAACGTTAAATTAACGTGAGCAAAAATAAGTTTTTTTTACTTGAAAACAACCTCATACCATGTAATATTTATTTTGTTAAATCTACATGCTTAAAGATAACTTAAAAACAAGGAGAAATCAAGTTATAAAAATGTACTTTTTGTTGAAGTTTCTGGTGCTGTTTATATAACGTGTTTTTTACCATCGTTATTTTCATGTACCAAATTCACACTTGAAAAGTCGTCCACAACATGTTCTAAAACGCCACTAGATTAAGACTTCTAAAACCTACTAACTTTCTGCGTCTTTTTTGGTAACGTTTTTTTAATAACATTTTTTTAACTTAAAAGAGATGCGAAAGGAAGTTATAAAAGTTCACTAGTTTAAGACTACAACACTTCAAGATAATTTTAGAGATGGCGCTCAAGGCAAGAAAAAATATCTATATATATATCTATATACATTATGTTTTTTTTTAAAGCTAAACAAGATTTTTTAACATTAAACACTTTCACAGAATATTAATAATGTGTCTTTATCAGGTTAATAACAGATGCGTCGTGATCGTGAAGGATCAGGGATCCGTTCCTTAACAGGTTTTTGGAGTTTAGAGGCCAAAGCACTGCCTGATAGATTTCGTCAAAGTGAAAAATCCCAACAATAGGTGGCGCTGCTGCTAATAAAATCTCAAAAATATTCGGTAGAAAATTCATGCAAGTCGCGTTTTAAAAGTCGTGTAGAAAAGGCGGTAATCTAATGTGACTTTAACGTTTATAAAAATCACTTGAAACTAACGTAAAAACATTGCTGTTTTAATTTGATAATGGCGTTATTAAAACGCAGTTTTTAGCAACGTTATTTTTTATAACGTTAATGAATGACCTATTAAGCTTGTTTTCATATATGAAATAAACGTTTTTTCTAGCAGCTTTTAAAATCAACGTTTTTTTTTCTCACGCCTTTCTTACGTGTTAAACACGTGATTGTGCTATGTGGGATGGATGACTTGGTGAAGTTTGATCCAACAGCTTTTGCAAGAGACCAAAAAGACCTAGAACTACTTGGACAATTCAGCAACCTGTTTTTTATTCTTTGATTGTATGTTTCTTTGGCGGCGTCAATAGTAATTTTGCAACTATTTCTGGCTTCTATAAATTCTGTGTGATTTTGAGAGGTTTGTTGTCGTTGCCAAAGGTTATATGCTCTGTGTTTTTCCTGTACAGCCGTTTGACAGTGGCTGTTGAACCAAGGTTTTGCATTAGCTCTGCGTTTTGTTTTATGTGGGATATATACATCCATTCCAGATAAGATTACTTTTGTTATTTCATTACAGCAAATAGTGGGATCAGCTGTTTTAAAGCAAACCTCTTGCCATGGAACATCCAGATAAAACTGTTTAAGGTCATTCCATGTTGCCGACTTATAGTGCCACATTTTACGAGGAAGTAAGATTGTTGGCTTTTTGGTATGAGCATTTCGCACTTTGTTATTATAAGTTTATGATCGGATGAACCAAGTGGAGGATCTACTTGAATTGCGTACAAGTCAGGATTTGTAGTTAGAAACAAGTCTAAAAGCGCTGCAAATTCACCCCTTTCTGAGATACGGGTAGGTTCATCGACAAGCTGCGTTATACTACCACTTATGGCAAAAGCTTCTGCTTGCCTGCCTTCATTATCTGTTTTGTTGTGGTGTTTTAGCCAGGGTATATTGTGGACGTTGAAATCACGTTGATAATGTCGCGAAAAAGTTTTGGTACTTGGTGTTACTTGGCGGTCGGTAGAGGCAGCAGATGAACTTGTTCGATAACTCTGAGGTGAATTTTAGCCATATGATATCGAGGTTCGCTGGTTCTAGCTTCTCCTCTCGATGACATGAAAGGTCATTTTTAATGTACACACAGATCCCAAAATATGTCGAAATCGGTGGTATAGGTCATAGCCGGGATAAAGATAGTTCACAATAGGTGTTGCAGAGCTGATTTTAGTTTCAGTGAGAACATTGATGTCAGGTCTTTGTTCTTCAAGATGTCGGTGAACTGAATTCATGTTTGTACTTAATCCTCTTATATTGCTAGTTTTTGGTCTTCTTTTAATATCTTTGCATGAAGAACCCCCAAGATCACCCGACGACGCCCGGAGATCCGAGTGGTCGGGTATTTTACCTCCGGAATATTTTGATCCTGGAGGTGCCATCATGCTATCTGTTACTCATTGTTGGAACCGGACTGCCAGCGCAGTAGCGGAACGTGGTGATACCACTTAGCGCTACTCAGTTCTGGCATGGTGGTATCTCAGCGGTCGCCGCCCAATGAGTAAAAGGCGTCTACAACCTACCAATTTATCATTTTAACATATTATTAATCATTTTAACATATTATTAATAATTGTATCGTATTAATCACTTTAACATCGTATTAATCATTTTGGTATATTATTAATAATTTTAACATTTTATTAATCATCTTACCATATTATTAATCATATTAACATCTTATTAATCATTTTAACATCTTATTGATCACTTCAACATCTTATTGATCATTTTAACATTTTATATTCTATATTGCCTAGGTCTAGGATGTCTTGGTCTTGTGTATCTCCTGCAACGTAATATTCTATACTTCCTCGCCAAGTAAAAGATAGAATAAAACAGAGCAGTCGATATGTTGCAAATTCAAATATATCAATTCTTCTTTTACATTTACCCACTGATACAATCAATAATACTGTCTTAATATTATTGGTTTAATTCAAATACCCTTATTTGCTTCACATTAGCACAATCTAATTTTTCCAAGGAATATTTAAATTTTATAAGTCTAGTATCCTAATTTCTTCTAATATCTGCGTTTAAAGTTGTTTGCCAACTTTAACAAATTCTAACAATTTAGGCAATTATTTGCTATCACTTAATAAAACTCTTTAAAAATTGGACCTACACAAGTTTCCTTAAATTACAAAAACATCCCATTTTTTATCTTACTATTACACAAAACATACAAATTGCTGATTTTGTGTTTCAAATATTTCACTTTTATAAGTCTATTTTAATGCTTTTAAAATTACCAAAAAAAATGTTTTTTTGTTAAATGATTAACTGTCTCTGGCATGAATAAATGATGCTCGTTATTCTAGTATTAAAAACTTCATGTGGTTATATCTTCGTGTCATAATTTTATTACTCCAAGGGTTCTCTGGTTCCCAAACTCTAACAAAGATTTTTCTTGGGATGCATTAGCTGGTATCTACCATTCCATGATTTCTGTACAGGTGACTAATTATTATCCTGGCGCTGAATTTATTTTTCATCTCTTTTATGTCCCTGCTCAACATATGCTCATTTTCTACTAATGATCTCACTAAAAGCTAAAACATACCGAAAAAAGTAAGATAAGTCAGCTGTATTTGCGTCTTCGTTTGCCCTTTCGTGGTTTTTAAGATGTTCTGCCACCTACGTATGCTAAGAATATCTTAAGTACATTACAAAATAAGCTAACTCAACGCCCGCTTAGTTTACATATTTATTTATAATTTATTCTTTATAAATTTTATTTTTTACATAGTCTTCTTTTTGACTCGCGCTCATTATTATTATTTTGCATTAGGTAGGACCCCCTATTATTAGTGGGGTAAACTTGCCTATTGCTGGCACTCAGCCTATTGTTGGCACCTCATTTTATTTTTTTTAAAAATAAGGTTTCAGTAAGAAATTTCTTTCCGGTAATTAAAAATTTTTAATCTGACAACATTGCTTTACATTGCAATAAATAAACCACAGTGTTTTAACAATAAGTCTGGCTTAAAACGTTAACAAATTTTTTCGATTAGTGTTAGGGACTAACCAATTAAAACTTTAATCCGAAGACAGTTAGGCCACGGATCACCTTTGTTAGGTGATCCGTGGTTAGGCCGATAGTTTTAGGGTAATTTATAATTATTATTTTTTGTTCTTTTTTTAATATTTCAAAAAAAAAGGAGGTGTCAACGAAAGGCATTTCAAATTATGGGGTAATCCATCTATTTGCACCCCCTGTCAATAAAGGGACTTCTAAAAAAACGGTGTTTCCTAATGTTGGCACTCTAAACAAAACTTGTATTGTTTATTTATTTGGCGTAGAAAAACGTTTGTTACCTAAATTTTTAATTAAAAATAGGTTTCACAAATAAAAAATATTTTTAGTTTAAAGCGGTTTAGATTTTAATATTTTGTTTCCCACTCTTAATGTGCCGATATCAAAATAATATTTCTGACTAAAACCGTATAATCTTTTACTGTTTTTTTTAATTCATTGTTTTAGTGGAGTGTATTTCGTAATGATTATATCAGTTTAAGGGTCCCAAATCTGTCTACTTTTAAGTTTACCACTAACTTCTTTTATAATGTTTTGGAAATTTTAGGATGCCAACTATTGGTTTCAAAATGTTGTTAGCTTCCCCTTTGTTGGCATGCACTTTTTCGAGCAACATTAGCATCCTAATACTGGGTTTATACAGATAAAAATAAAAATAAATATTGAAAATAATCCCGACCATTGAAATTGTATTTTATATTAGATAAAAAAATTATTCCAATAAAAAATGTAAAAAACTAAATAACAACGTTTCGGTTTATTCAACCATCACCAGACTAAAATCTTCTCTATATGTTGCACTTTTCTATACGGCCATAAATGCCTTGAATCAAAATCAAAATCTAATATAAATCGATCTCGAGATTGCTCTCAAAATTTTGATTTTGATATTGATTTTTTATCGCGAGGTTTGTACGCTATTTTTAGCACTTTTTAATTTATTTTCAGTTTTTTCCTATTTTTTTAGTGGTTTTAGGTTATGATTGTCTTGTTTTTAATTTTTACTGTTCTATCTTTGATCAGTTACTTTTGATACCAATTTTTATATTTTATACATGATATGTCAATTTTTATTTATCCCGGGTATAAAAATCCTTATCCTGAAAGTGAGGGATAAAAAATACACATTTTTATTACAAAACTGTAATTTTTTTAAATTTTTATGGGTGCCAATAATAGGTCAAATATGGCTGCCAATAATACGCTTATGATGCCAGCAATAGGGACTTTGTCCATTTTTTAATTTTTCCTCTATTTTGTTGAAAACGGGTGACTATTTATTAAAAATCCATAAACAGCTAGAAAGTAGAACCTTTGGGTATTCCGAAACAGTAGCCTCAAATTTAAAAAAAATTATATAAAAGTCTGAAAACTTTCTCAAAATACAATCACGCAAAAATAGTGAAAAAAGAAAATCCCTGAAATAATGCGTTAAAAGTATTCTTCGTAACAGCATGTATAAAATGAAGTCCATTATAATCGGTGCAGTATTCTAAACCCCTGCTTAACAAAGATTGTATTGATAATGTGTTCTAAAAAAAATTCCAAATGTATGTCAATTAAATAAAACGTTTGTGGGATAGGTCACCTGTTTTTCATTCTACGAATTTAATTATAAACATTGTTTATACATTAAAACCTAATGCCTTTGAAAATTATCTCAAATTCCTAACAAGTCTATTTATAAGAAAACATTGCAAGCATAAGTTTTTCGTGTTTGACCTATTACATGTTTTTTTACTTTATTTATTTTGTAGGAAAACTGTTTAAAATTTTACAAAGGTGCAAATAGTTCAGGCAAGATTCGGGAAAATCCACTTTCTAGAAGCATTTTATATTACTTTTTGGAACATGCGCAATTCCCCCTATTTTGACCCAGCTGAATCCGAATATCCCTGTTGCCAACTCGAAATATTGACAGGGGCTGAGATATTCAAGATGGCGGCCAAAATGGCGGCGGAATTTTAAATCGCCGCTGGAAAGCCCAAATTGTCACAGGTGTACATTCAAAATATATATTTGTATAAATTAAAAAATAATAACATATTATTTTTTTTTAATGGCTTCAAAAACCTCCAAAAACCCCCCCAGACCCCCCAAAATCTGAAAGTTTGAGGTTTTTTAAAATTTTCTTAAAAACTAAGCTTCTAAGAGAAAAATGTGTAATATACTTTATTATAGACAATAAAATTCTCTTTTCAACATGGTATAACTTATTAAAGTTAGACTAATAACAAGCACTCCAGCGGCGTCCGTTAATTGAAGTAATTAAAAAAAGTTGAAAACATACCTATGTTTTTTCCAAGATTTATTTAATTTTTTTAAAAACTAATATCTACAGAAAACCATATATTACATTTTTATATACTCAATAAAATTTCCTTCAAAATGACGTATAATATGATTAAATCGGTTTTATAAATACAACTTCAGGGGCATCCGTAAATTAAATTAATTTTGAAAAAACAGAAAATAAACCATTTTTGTTACAGGTTTTATCTAATTTTCTCAAAAACTAAGCTTAACATGAAAAAACTTGTTCTATACTTTTTTGTAGACAGGGAAATTCCCTTTTTAAAAATGTGAAACTCGGTGGGGTTTGACCTATAGCAAACTCTCCAGCGACGTCCGTCAATGGGGGTGATTTCAACAAATCATTAAAAAAAACATGTTTTTTCATACGTTTTATTCAATTTTCTTAAAAACCAAGCTCTTTATCAAAAAATGTGTTCTATACTGAGTCATAGCCAATAAAATTTCCTTTCAAACGATGTATAACAAAGTGGAAGTTATTTTATATTTACCGCTCCAGTGGTGTTCTTAATTTAAAGAAATTATTTAAGATCAATCCAAACTAATCAATTTTGTGTCTTATTAGCTTTTCGGTGGATAATAAAGAGCGGTGGATAAAAGGTCGAAAGTACAAAAGGTCGAAAGTACAAAAGGTCGAAAAAATAAGGTCGAAAATACAAAAGGTCGAAAATACAAAAGGTCGAAAGTACAAAAGGTCGAAAGTACAAAAGATCAAAAAACAAAAGGTCGAAAGTTCAAAAGGTCGAAAGTACAAAAGGTCGAAAGTACAAAAGATCGAAAGTACAAAAGATCAAAAGTACGGCCGCGGGCCGACATCGACTGGACAGGTCAATTCGACTTGATACGGTAAATTTGTATTTTTAATATTTTGTTTTGTCGATTCTTTTTCGACCTTTTGTACTAATGGGAAGCTAAGTTAGCCGTCTCCAGATGATTACCGCAGTGTGGCGCGGCGAAGCCAGTGATTTTTAATGCTATGGGCCCTGTTCATAAATTGTTTAAGTATAAGGCAAAAAAATATCAAACTCTTCCTAACAAGTTGACAGGTTGGTTGTTGATCCCAATGAGTACCTAATTATGATTATGCCCCCCCCCCCCAAACCGTGGCATAAGATTCACCACTTTATTTTTAGTTCCATATGCTTAAAAAAATAACCAAAAACACCTGTGTCAAAGTTACTACTGTTTCTTTCTGCACAAAAATATTGCTTAGGGGGGGCATGGCCCCTATGCCTCCTCCCCTTATAACCACCGGTGTTTTTTTGCTTTAAAGAACTTATTTAGATAAATCAAAATATCTAATCTAATCAAAAAACAGTTTATTTTAATTTGGAAACATTTTATTTTAATAGGTATAAATTACGAACCTTTTTGAAGTATTTATCATAACATTAACCTCACTTTGTAATATATTATTTAAAAAGAAATTGTCTTATCCTCAATAAAGAATAAAGGCACATTTTTTCTGAAAATCTTAGTTAGAGAAGATATTTAAATATGCAAGAGAAAGTGATTATTTCAGTTATTTTTGAAAATAAGTTTATATTAGTACGCCCCTGAAGCCTTAAATATGGCAATAACCCGACATTTTATTAAAGTTTTTAAAAGAAAATGTTATGTTCTACAATAAAGTATACTACATATTTTTTCCTAAAAAGTGTAGTTTTTGAGAAAAATTTGAAAAACCTATAATAAACATGTTTTTTCTAAATAATCCCAATTTACGTACGCCACTGAAGAGCTACTTGCTTTTCCTAACCTTATTGACCAATACATCGATGGAAAGGGAATTTTATTCTCCACAAAAAACTGTTCTTTGCAATTTTTGATAAAAAATTAGTTTTCGAGAAAATTGCATAAATCTGAAAAAAAAAACAGGTTTTTGGGGGTTTGGGGGGTGGGGATTTCTTCGTCCCTGTCGATTTTTCGAGTTGGCAACAGATATATTCGGATTCAGCGGGGTCAAATTAGGGGGAAATGGTCTGTTGCCAAAAAGTAATATGATTTGCTTCTAGACCGAAAACGGCAAGCCTTTTAAAATAATATGCTCTGACTAAAAGCCAGAAACAATCTCATTTATTACTTTTTAAAGTTAGCCTTTTTTAATCATGTCTGTATGTCTGTCGTCTATACTAAAAACTCAAAACTATTTTACCGATTTTGATAAAATTTATATGTTTTCTGCTGGTTTTAAAAACAAATATCTTATAAAAATTTTCTTTTCTATATCCCTATTATTTAGCCTTTTGTTTTTAAATCATATTTTTGCATTTCTCCTTTTTGAGCCTCTATTTCCTAGGACTCCTTTTCCCTACGTTTCTCGAGTTGACTTTTTTTTTCTAAATCTATTGCAAACCACTTGAGCAACTAACGTTATGACTTCCGCAATTGTTGGGCTCTAAACTACTCTGCTTTTCCAAAATTCCAAAAAAAAATCTTTAATTTGTACATTCTCATTGTAAAGCACATAAAACATTTGTCAATTTATATTAATAATATTTAACACATTCTCTGTATTTATTCTTAACAAATATTTTTAACCTAAATCTAAACCGATTTAGTCGTTAAAAGAAACACACATCAGATTTTACAAAATAATTGCCTAGTACTCAAATAAAGAATTTAAGCCCTTTTTCTTGCCAAATAAATTTTATTTAAAACCATTAATATAAGTGCGCAAAGTACTTAACTTTACCTTGAATGTGCTGTTTTCCCAAATCTTAGAGACTGTGTCACAAGTAGCGTTATTTTAAATTTTTTCTTGATTTCATTATTTTCTTGTTCTTATTATGCGGTAATGGTAATCCTAATTTAATTGCCTCCTTAAATACTTTCTCTATATTTAACTGAATTCACCCTAAAAGCTAAAACAAACAGAAAAAAAAATAGGTTAATAATAATATGGTATAATACAATGTTTGCCCTTGACGAATATACGACTTGTTACGTCATTTAATAAAAAAATTAGAATTGGTTGTGCTAAAGGCACAATTTTAGCCAATCATAAATAAGTAATTAAAATAAATGGATCCATGACGGATCTGATATCTTCCTAGCTAGCCTATCAGCACACTACAAGTGAAGCCATGATATTATATAAACCCTAAAAATAGTTTTTGTAAATATCTGAGAAACTAAAGCTCTTACGAAGTTTTTGTTTATGACACAAATTATTGGACAAAATGCAGTCTACAATACTCCGAAAACCGCATATTGATGCGACGCTCCGTTAAAAAGTAACAATTTTTTAAAAATTTTAATTGTCAGAAAACTGTCATTAGCACTAATGGAAATTGGTTACGGACAGAAAAAATTTACATACACACCTACACACACACACACACACACACACACACACACACACACACACACACACACACACACACACACACACACACACACACACACACACACACACACACACACACACACACACACACACACACACACACACACACACACACACACACACACACACACACACACACACACACACACACACACACACACACACACACACACACACACACACACACACACACACACACACACACACACACACACACACACACACACACACACACACACACACACACACACACACACACACACACACACACACACACACACACACACACACACACACACACACACACACACACACACACACACACACACACACACACACACACACACACACACACACACACACACACACACACACACACACACACACACACACACACACACACACACACACACACACACACACACACACACACACACACACACACACACACACACACACACACACACACAGACATCACGACGATATTGCTAAGATAGGTCAAAATACACCCAAATAACACATTTTCGGCATTATCTCAAAAAAATCATATATCATTATTTTTGAGACAACTTTTTACATTTTTTTTTCGTTGGCCTATGATATTTGTTATGGTAAACAGCTGATAACTGTCAAAAAGTTATCTCAAAAATTATGATATGGAGTTTACCTTCTCCAGCCATTGCTACGCGGGCTAGGAAGGTAAAAAATCAGATTTGTGTTTAATTTTTCTTTAAATTTGACCTTTGCGTTTTATAAAATTAAAGTAAAAAGTATCGCCTTTAAGCCACTATCTGACTTTCGCAGTTATAATGAGACAAATCAAATAGTCTTTCCTTGCCAAAAATTTAAAACTTTTAGTTTTTCTTTGGTCAATTAAAAAAAATAAAAATCATGTGTATTGATTTTTGCCAAATTCTAAACAATTTTTCTCAGTAACTCGAAATTCTATATTTTGTTGAAATATAGCTTTTTTAGGAAATGCCATTACATTTTTTAAAGCTCACTCGAGGTATTGTTTCTTTTCTCATTAAATTTAAAATACCTTAACACTCAGTATAAATTGCGTAATCAAACAAAAAACCTGCTGCATTGAAAATGAAGATTTAGCGTTGAGGGCCTTATACGACTCAATTTGATTCAGCTAATTTCAATAATTTTTATTTGCTAAAATTTGACATATCATCAAAAATTTGAACTATCCTGAACCGGCTCTGTAACGAAATAGCCCGTATCAAGATAGCCCGTTTCAAAATAGCGCGCTCATTTGAGCGCGTGTTCAAAATAGCGCGTATCAAAATAGCGCGTGTTCAAAATAGCGCGTATCAAAATAGCGCGTGCTTTTAATAGCGTGTCTTCAAAATAGCTCGTCTTAAAATAGCGTGTCTAAAAATAACGTGTTTCGAAAGATCGCCATTACAAACGTCGCTGTTTCAAAATACTTCGAGTAAGTGCTCTCTTTCTAACATATTTTTTCAAAAAAAAACTTTCCTGACTTTTATCACGGGATCCTACAGGGTGTAACCAAACCGAACCGAACCGAACCAAACTGCACCGAACTGAAATGAACCGAAACATTTTTTCGAAAAATTATTCCCCTAAATTAGCTTTCCGATCCTTATTTTGGTAGGTTGAAATCGGTGTCATTCTAACCTTTGTCAATTAAGCGTAAACATATCCTAACCTCTGACTTTTTTTTGGTGGAAAAAGGTCAGAGACTTTCTGGAAAAAATGTTTCGGTCCGGTCCGGTTCGGTTCGGTTTGGTTACACACCCTCTAGGATCCCGGAGAAGAAGCCAGGGAAGTTTTTTTTTTGAAAATATACGTTAGAAAGAGACCCCTTAGTCGAACTATATGAGTTGTGTAAAGTATAGCAAGTCATCGGTTTATTTAACGGTTAAGTATGTATAATTTATCTGACCTTGCCCAAACTGTTTAGGTGAATATACCTGATACGCGCTATTTTGTACACGCGCTATTTTAATACGCGCTATTTTGATCACGCGCTATTTTGATCACGCGCTATTTTGATACGCGCTATTATAAACACGCCCTATTTTGAACACGCGCTATTATGAACACGCGCTATTTTGAGATACGCTATTTTGATGCGCGCTATTTTGATACGCGCTATTTTGAACACGCGCTGTTTTGATACGTGCTATTTCGTTACAGAGCCTAATGAACCTGGTAGGTATTTATAAAATATGTGGGTGGCAATTTGGTATTCTTAAATATTTAAACAATATATGGGGACATTTAAAAAGTAAAAAAATAAGCAATAATTCATGGGTAAAACTTTTTGGGAAAGAATTTTTTGTAAGCTTTTTCGTCAAAAAAATCTTCTTTTACTTGATACGAAGGCAAAATGGCACATTTGTCACTTGTCAGGGACGTATTAATTTTGGCCTGCATATATATTTTTACCTTCCTAGCCCGCACAGCAATGTCTAGAGAAGGTATTGTTTTTGACGAAAAATTAGCTCACACTACTACTATACTATAGTAGTGTGAGCTATGGTGATCGTAATTTCCAGAAAAAAAAGTTGCTCCGATTTTAAAAAATTTTATATATCTTTGCGTTTCAGATGATTTTGAAACTTTTTTGTTGCGCCGTCTGTCTGTCTGTCTGTATGTCTGTCTGTATGTCTGTCTGTCTGTATGTCTGTCTGTATGTCTGTCTGTATGTCTGTCTGTATGTCTGTCTGTATGTCTGTCTGTATGTCTGTCTGTATGTCTGTCTGTATGTCTGTCTGTATGTCTGTATGTCTGTCTGTATGTCTGTCTGTATGTCTGTCTGTATGTCTGTCTGTATGTCTGTCTGTATGTCTGTCTGTATGTCTGTCTGTATGTCTGTCTGTATGTCTGTCTGTATGTCTGTCTGTATGTCTGTCTGTATGTCTGTCTGTATGTCTGTCTGTATGTCTGTCTGTATGTCTGTCTGTATGTCTGTCTGTATGTCTGTCTGTATGTCTGTCTGTATGTCTGTCTGTATGTCTGTCTGTATGTCTGTCTGTATGTCTGTCTGTATGTCTGTCTGTATGTCTGTCTGTATGTCTGTCTGTATGTCTGTCTGTATGTCTGTCTGTATGTCTGTCTGTATGTCTGTCTGTATGTCTGTCTGTATGTCTGTCTGTATGTCTGTCTGTATGTCTGTCTGTATGTCTGTCTGTATGTCTGTCTGTATGTCTGTCTGTATGTCTGTCTGTATGTCTGTCTGTATGTCTGTCTGTATGTCTGTCTGTATGTCTGTCTGTATGTCTGTCTGTATGTCTGTCTGTATGTCTGTCTGTATGTCTGTCTGTATGTCTGTCTGTATGTCTGTCTGTATGTCTGTCTGTATGTCTGTCTGTATGTCTGTCTGTATGTCTGTCTGTATGTCTGTCTGTATGTCTGTCTGTATGTCTGTCTGTATGTCTGTCTGTATGTCTGTCTGTATGTCTGTCTGTATGTCTGTCTGTATGTCTGTCTGTATGTCTGTCTGTATGTCTGTCTGTATGTCTGTCTGTCTGTATGTCTGTCTGTCTGTATGTCTGTCTGTCTGTATGTCTGTCTGTATGTCTGCCTGTATGTCTGTCTGTATGTCTGTCTGTATGTCTGTCTGTATGTCTGTCTGTATGTCTGTCTGTATGTCTGTCTGTATGTCTGTCTGTATGTCTGTCTGTATGTCTGTCTGTATGTCTGTCTGTATGTCTGTCTGTATGTCTGTCTGTATGTCTGTCTGTATGTCTGTCTGTATGTCTGTCTGTATGTCTGTCTGTATGTCTGTCTGTATGTCTGTCTGTATGTCTGTCTGTATGTCTGTCTGTATGTCTGTCTGTATGTCTGTCTGTATGTCTGTCTGTATGTCTGTCTGTATGTCTGTCTGTATGTCTGTCTGTATGTCTGTCTGTATGTCTGTCTGTATGTCTGTCTGTATGTCTGTCTGTATGTCTGTCTGTATGTCTGTCTGTATGTCTGTCTGTATGTCTGTCTGTATGTCTGTCTGTATGTCTGTCTGTATGTCTGTCTGTATGTCTGTCTGTATGTCTGTCTGTATGTCTGTCTGTATGTCTGTCTGTATGTCTGTCTGTATGTCTGTCTGTATGTCTGTCTGTATGTCTGTCTGTATGTCTGTCTGTATGTCTGTCTGTATGTCTGTCTGTATGTCTGTCTGTATGTCTGTCTGTATGTCTGTCTGTCTGTATGTCTGTCTGTATGTCTGTCTGTATGTCTGTCTGTATGTCTGTCTGTATGTCTGTCTGTCTGTATGTCTGTCTGTATGTCTGTATGTCTGTCTGTCTGTCTGTCTGTATGTCTGTCTGTATGTCTGTCTGTATGTCTGTCTGTATGTCTGTCTGTATGTCTGTCTGTATGTCTGTCTGTCTGTATGTCTGTCTGTATGTCTGTCTGTGTGTCTGTCTGTATGTCTGTCTGTATGTCTGTCTGTATGTCTGTCTGTATGTCTGTCTGTATGTCTGTCTGTATGTCTGTCTGTATGTCTGTCTGTATGTCTGTCTGTATGTCTGTCTGTATGTCTGTCTGTATGTCTGTCTGTATGTCTGTCTGTATGTCTGTCTGTATGTCTGTCTGTCTGTATGTCTGTCTGTATGTCTGTCTGTATGTCTGTCTGTATGTCTGTCTGTATGTCTGTCTGTATGTCTGTCTGTATGTCTGTCTGTATGTCTGTCTGTATGTCTGTCTGTATGTCTGTCTGTATGTCTGTCTGTATGTCTGTCTGTATGTCTGTCTGTATGTCTGTCTGTATGTCTGTCTGTATGTCTGTCTGTATGTCTGTCTGTATGTCTGTCTGTATGTCTGTCTGTATGTCTGTCTGTATGTCTGTCTGTATGTCTGTCTGTATGTCTGTCTGTATGTCTGTCTGTATGTCTGTCTGTATGTCTGTCTGTATGTCTGTCTGTATGTCTGTCTGTATGTCTGTCTGTATGTCTGTCTGTATGTCTGTCTGTATGTCTGTCTGTATGTCTGTCTGTATGTCTGTCTGTATGTCTGTCTGTATGTCTGTCTGTATGTCTGTCTGTATGTCTGTCTGTATGTCTGTCTGTATGTCTGTCTGTATGTCTGTCTGTATGTCTGTCTGTATGTCTGTCTGTATGTCTGTCTGTATGTCTGTCTGTATGTCTGTCTGTATGTCTGTCTGTATGTCTGTCTGTATGTCTGTCTGTATGTCTGTCTGTATGTCTGTCTGTATGTCTGTCTGTATGTCTGTCTGTATGTCTGTCTGTATGTCTGTCTGTATGTCTGTCTGTATGTCTGTCTGTATGTCTGTCTGTATGTCTGTCTGTATGTCTGTCTGTATGTCTGTCTGTATGTCTGTCTGTATGTCTGTCTGTATGTCTGTCTGTATGTCTGTCTGTATGTCTGTCTGTATGTCTGTCTGTATGTCTGTCTGTATGTCTGTCTGTATGTCTGTCTGTATGTCTGTCTGTATGTCTGTCTGTATGTCTGTCTGTATGTCTGTCTGTATGTCTGTCTGTATGTCTGTCTGTATGTCTGTCTGTATGTCTGTCTGTATGTCTGTCTGTATGTCTGTCTGTATGTCTGTCTGTATGTCTGTCTGTATGTCTGTCTGTATGTCTGTCTGTATGTCTGTCTGTATGTCTGTCTGTATGTCTGTCTGTATGTCTGTCTGTATGTCTGTCTGTATGTCTGTCTGTATGTCTGTCTGTATGTCTGTCTGTATGTCTGTCTGTATGTCTGTCTGTATGTCTGTCTGTATGTCTGTCTGTATGTCTGTCTGTATGTCTGTCTGTATGTCTGTCTGTATGTCTGTCTGTATGTCTGTCTGTATGTCTGTCTGTATGTCTGTCTGTATGTCTGTCTGTATGTCTGTCTGTATGTCTGTCTGTATGTCTGTCTGTATGTCTGTCTGTATGTCTGTCTGTATGTCTGTCTGTATGTCTGTCTGTATGTCTGTCTGTATGTCTGTCTGTATGTCTGTCTGTATGTCTGTCTGTATGTCTGTCTGTATGTCTGTCTGTATGTCTGTCTGTATGTCTGTCTGTATGTCTGTCTGTATGTCTGTCTGTATGTCTGTCTGTATGTCTGTCTGTATGTCTGTCTGTATGTCTGTCTGTATGTCTGTCTGTATGTCTGTCTGTATGTCTGTCTGTATGTCTGTCTGTATGTCTGTCTGTATGTCTGTCTGTATGTCTGTCTGTATGTCTGTCTGTATGTCTGTCTGTATGTCTGTCTGTATGTCTGTCTGTATGTCTGTCTGTATGTCTGTCTGTATGTCTGTCTGTATGTCTGTCTGTATGTCTGTCTGTATGTCTGTCTGTATGTCTGTCTGTATGTCTGTCTGTATGTCTGTCTGTATGTCTGTCTGTATGTCTGTCTGTATGTCTGTCTGTATGTCTGTCTGTATGTCTGTCTGTATGTCTGTCTGTATGTCTGTCTGTATGTCTGTCTGTATGTCTGTCTGTATGTCTGTCTGTATGTCTGTCTGTATGTCTGTCTGTATGTCTGTCTGTATGTCTGTCTGTATGTCTGTCTGTATGTCTGTCTGTATGTCTGTCTGTATGTCTGTCTGTATGTCTGTCTGTATGTCTGTCTGTATGTCTGTCTGTATGTCTGTCTGTATGTCTGTCTGTATGTCTGTCTGTATGTCTGTCTGTATGTCTGTCTGTATGTCTGTCTGTATGTCTGTCTGTATGTCTGTCTGTATGTCTGTCTGTATGTCTGTCTGTATGTCTGTCTGTATGTCTGTCTGTATGTCTGTCTGTATGTCTGTCTGTATGTCTGTCTGTATGTCTGTCTGTATGTCTGTCTGTATGTCTGTCTGTATGTCTGTCTGTATGTCTGTCTGTATGTCTGTCTGTATGTCTGTCTGTATGTCTGTCTGTATGTCTGTCTGTATGTCTGTCTGTATGTCTGTCTGTATGTCTGTCTGTATGTCTGTCTGTATGTCTGTCTGTATGTCTGTCTGTATGTCTGTCTGTATGTCTGTCTGTATGTCTGTCTGTATGTCTGTCTGTATGTCTGTCTGTATGTCTGTCTGTGTGTCTGTCTGTATGTCTGTCTGTATGTCTGTCTGTATGTCTGTCTGTATGTCTGTCTGTATGTCTGTCTGTATGTCTGTCTGTATGTCTGTCTGTATGTCTGTCTGTATGTCTGTCTGTATGTCTGTCTGTATGTCTGTCTGTATGTCTGTCTGTATGTCTGTCTGTATGTCTGTCTGTATGTCTGTCTGTATGTCTGTCTGTATGTCTGTCTGTATGTCTGTCTGTATGTCTGTCTGTATGTCTGTCTGTATGTCTGTCTGTATGTCTGTCTGTATGTCTGTCTGTATGTCTGTCTGTATGTCTGTCTGTATGTCTGTCTGTATGTCTGTCTGTATGTCTGTCTGTATGTCTGTCTGTATGTCTGTCTGTATGTCTGTCTGTATGTCTGTCTGTATGTCTGTCTGTATGTCTGTCTGTATGTCTGTCTGTATGTCTGTCTGTATGTCTGTCTGTATGTCTGTCTGTATGTCTGTCTG